>CM053623.1:329597362-329616050 GCA_028646595.1 Phalanger gymnotis | reverse complement strand
GCCCAAAGGGCTATAATAATGTTCATACCCTTTGACCCAGCAATACCTCTTCTAGGGTTGTATCCCAAAGAGATCACACAAGAGGGAAAAGGACCCATCTGTACAAAAATATTTATAGCGGCTCTTTTTGTGGTGGCTAAGAATTGGAAATCAAAGGGATGCCCATCAATTGGGGAATGGCTGAACAAGCTGTGGTATATGAAGGTAATAGAATACTATTGTGCTATAAGAAATAGGGATGATATGGACTTCATAACAACCTGGAAAAACCTACACAACATAATGCTGAGTGAGTGGAGCAGAGCCAGGAGAACATTATACACAACCACAGATATATGTATTATGTGAGGACTAACCCTGACAGACTTTGCTCTTCTCAGCAACACAAGGTGCAAAGACAATTCCAAAGGACTCACGATGGAGAATACTATCTATGTCCAGAGAAAGAACTATGAAGTATGAATACAGACTGAGGCACACATCATGCTTGCCTTTTTTCCCCCTTTTTTTTCTCTCTTTTGTTTTTGTTTTTGGGTTGTTTTTTTTTTTGGTTCTGTTTCTTATTTCTCATGATTCATTCCATTGGTCGTAGTTCTTCTCCGCAACTTGACTAGTGTGTGGATTAATTCAATGAGAAGTTTTACATGGAGGTTACATGGGATTCCATGCAGTCTTGCGGAGGGACAGGAGCAGGGAGGGAAGAAAATCTAGAACTCCAAATTGTGTAGAACCGACAGTTGTAAACTAAAAATAAAAAAACATAAATATATATATATATGAAGAAATAATAAAAGTTCCCATTTGTATAGAGCTTTAGAGTTTCATTACAATTTTATTAAACTTTGATTAATCCCCTCCAATGAGCGGAGCACTGTCTTTGGTACTGAATACATAGAGGCAAAAATGAGAACGTTATGTAGGCTTCAAGGGATTTCACCACAGAGACTTTAGCAGGAATGGGGAATCTTGTGGCCCAAGTCCTCAAGTACAGTCCTTTGACTGAATCTGAACTTCACAGAACAAATCCCCTTAATAAAAGGATTTGTTCTGTTAAACTTGGACTCAGTCAAAAAGCCACATCCAATGACCTAGAAGGCTACATGTGGCCTTGAGGCCGCAGGTCCCAACCCTCATCTTTCCTCTGTCATTTACCATCTGTGTGATCTTGGGCCTTGGAAAGAACAAAGAACTCTCTGTTTCAGATTCCTCATCTGTAAAATAAGGGGGTTGGACCAGTTGGCCTTAAAGGTCCCATTGAGCTCTAAATCTATGTTGTTAATATCTCAATATTCTAGGAGCTCACATTCTAGTAGACACATTCTACTGAGTTTACACTTTTCTCATAACAATATTATGACATAGCCAATACATGCGTGGTTATCCTCATTTTATAGAAGATGAAACCATGACTCAGAGAGGTTATTTGCCCAGGATCACGTAAGTAGTCAGTCAGTTGGTCAGTAAGCAGACTTTTATCAAGTACTTACTATAAGCCAGGCATTGTGATAAGCTTCCTTTCCTCCCTACCTGGTAGCTGAGTTCAGACAAGAACCACATAAGATAAAAAATATGCACCCAAAACAACTGGAGAATATGACCCCTAGTATAATGTTCTGTATTACATATGCCATAATGTTGAAATGAGCCCTCAACAGTCATTGGAAAACCCATTCATTCATCTAAACAATCCTTAGTACTTTTGCAAACTTGATCTCATGAAATCACAAACTATCTCTGAATGAAAGAAAGAAACACTCCTTAGTATTCCTAGTGTAGAGGACTCTCCTTAGGAAATATAGCCATATCTTTTCCACTTGAGTTAGCAGTAAAGCTGTACCAACATCCTTGAAGCAATCTCTTGCAAACTGATGTATTCTAATGACCAGCCTCTGATGCTAGGCACACAAGGTGACATACAGCAAATATGGGTTTATTTCATAGTGTCAGTGGAAAGCTAAAAGCTGATAGCTGCCATGAAGGTGACTAAGTGATGCATCAGACTAAACCTTCCCAAACCCTTCACAAAAGCAAATCTCCAAGGAACAAGAACACACAGAATAAGAGACTGTCTCTGAATCCTGCTTTTTGCTGAGTCTGCTTTCCAAGAACACACTCATAGGAAAGAGAATGAGAACCATGTTAATAAACTCAGTGGACCAGTAGGCAAAATAAAGGTCTTAAGAATAAATTCAAGATGATACAATATAACATTCACATGAAGATAGCAGAAATTTAATCTAATCCTATCCACTAAGCATTTATTAAGCACTTTTATATATAAGATACTATATTAGATCCTAGAGTTAGAATAGGGACTAGACCTGGGATCGCATCAGTAAAAGGAAGCAAATTCCCTTTAGCACGGGTTGGTGTCTCCCTGCTATTTACAGTCTTAGAGAATTGCCTAGGATACTAAGAGGTTAAGTGACTTAGGCAGGGTCATAGAGCCATCACAGTAGAAATTTTGAGAGCCTAGATTCTGAGAAAAAAAATCAATTTATTGGTAATGCTAGCAATTACCAATAAATGGATCAATGGCCTCTCAAGAAGCAAAGAGATACTGAGGGTTTTGTACTTATCAAATGCTGTCATTTCAATCTTCCCAATGCCTCAAGTATGTGCATTTCTCTCCACTCACCCAGCCACCAGTCCAGCTCAGGTCTTCATCACCTCTCACCTAAAAGCCTTCTAACAGATTTCCCTGCCTCAAGTCTCTCCCTGCTCCAATCCATCTTCCACATAGTTACCAAGATAATACTCTAACCATGTCTCTCTCTCTCTCTCTCTCTCTCTCTCTCTCTCTCTCTCTCTCTCTCTCTCTCTCTCTCTCTCTCTCTCCCTCTCTCTCTCTCTCTCTCTCACACACACACACACACACACACACACACACACACTCAATAAACTCCATTGGTTCCTTCTTACCTCTAGAACCAAATATAAACTCTTTGACATTTGAAACTCTTCCCAACCTGTCTTCCTCTGGCCTTTCTAAACCTCTTACTCCCTTCCATGTACTCTGTGGTCCAGCCATCCTGTTCCACTTGCTGTTCCTCATACAGAACACTTCATTTCCCTTCTCTGTGACTTTTCATGGGTTGTGTGGGGCGCTCTTTTTCTCATTTCAACATCTTAAAATTCCTGGTTTCCTTTTGTGAAAGACCTTTCCTGGTCTTCCCAGATGCTAGTGCCCTATCTGCCAAGGTCACCTTACATCTGCTCTAAAAGCATATACATGTCATATAATCCTTTAGGCTTTAAAACCTTAAAAGTGAACTAAGATTTTTGGGACATCCTCTGTTAGAATATAAGCTCCTTGAGGGTGGAGACTTCTTCACTTTTGTGTGTGTGTCCCCAGTATTTAGCACAGTCCTTGGCACAGGTACTAAGTACTAAGAAAATACTTGCTTTTTGATGATTAATTTTTCAATACTGCACTTATTCCTGTATATCCTCTCCCTAACCTGTGAGCTGTTTAAGAGCAGAAATTGTGCTTTTTACTCATCTTTCTGGTCCTCATAGTGCCTAAAGTTATGCCTTTCAAATACCACTAATCAATATTCATTGAGTAAATAGATGAATCTGACACATAGATTTTCAGATTCCTTGGAATGTATATAGGTCATACATATTGACCAATAGAACTAATAGCATATTACCAATTACCCAACATAAGGAATGATAACCAAAGCAGCTCCTTTGCTTAATGAGTTTAAAAATGCTTGCAAACATAAGAATTAATGTTTGCCATAACCCTGTGTCTGAGATGATTTCAAGTAAATTTTGCTTCCCTCCCCCACCATCACCCAATGAATGAGGAGAAGAATGCAGGACTCCAGTCTCTCATGCTCTTTCTACTGTGCTGTTTTTCTAAGAAGTATTGCCCCCATCTGCCACCATTCAGGCAGAAAGGATGTCAGCATTTTACCCAGCAATGAGTCCTTCCTACAGAATATGGCAGAGTCAAAGATGCTTCTGGCTTCAGTAGCCTTCAAGTCCCTGGAGACTTTAATTCACAGCTTTATCTGTTATCCTTATTTAAGCTCCTTACAATAGTTTAATGCCTATGTGTTCATTTAACATCCAGTTTTAATCTATAGGTTGTTACAAACAATTAATAGTTAGGAAACAGCATTAACAATTCTTGGTTTAATTACCTATATAATTAAAAAGGGGGTGAATTTAAGTTGACAAATAGGGTCTTAATTGTTTGAATAATTACATGCTAGAGGCTTGATCGGCTATTGAATTTCATCTGTTATCTTCTTTCAAATTAGAATTGCCGGAATTAATAATAATAGTACTAGCAGTTAGCTTTAAATCAGTTTTAAGGCTTGCAAAACCCTTTCCATATTCTACCTCATTTTATCCTCACAAGAATTGGGAGGGGGAGTTGGGTAAGTGCTATTATTATACCCATTTTGCAGATAAGGAACCTGAACCTGAGACTTTAATTGACTTGGCCAGGATTACATGGTCTGGGTCAGTAAATGCCTTGTGATTGGGTCCCTGCAGCCATACTTAAGTCTTGCTTTAAAGGTTATTTAGCCTAATATTCTCATTTTACAGTTGAGGAAACTGAATCACTGAGTGGCTGTGACTTATCCAAGGCCATACAGATGATAAGTGGCAAAGTCAGAATTTAAACCCAGATCCTAGGCTCTCTAGCTGTGTTTCATGTACCAAAATGACCTTTGAACTCACTATCACCCCTATTTAGTTTTTGGAATAAAAAGTCATGGAAGTGGCTGCTACTAGCCATACACCATGAGTGAGAGATCTCATGTGAAGACTTTACAGAGGGAGAATATAAAATTATTTCCTTCTTTCCTTCTTAAAGTAAGTGGAGTTGAAGGGAGAAGGGAGGGGGAAATCAAAGTAGACTCAGGATTTAACCTTACAGGGAGTTGATTAGCTAATTCTTAGGAATTCAGGGCTTGGGGCAGTGAGTACCCTCCCTTTCTCCTTCTTAGTGCTAGCACAAAGATTTCACCAAATAAGGGCATAATGGACTACATACACATTTGTTTCCTACTCCAGGAAGGCTCCCCCTCCCCTCCCTCATTCCTCCTCTCTACCTTAGACATATCACTGCCACATCAGCAGCTAGCTGATAAATAAGGAGATATGTTTTGGGATTGGCTGTGCTTGATTTCCTGGTTCTTTGTCTAGCTTTTCGTGCCTGGATTGTAAGCTCACCTCCCAGCCAATGGAGAGAAGGGTTAGTGGTGGGAGGGAATCTTTTTGCATTAGGATATAAATTGGTCTCTTGCCGTTTGTAATTTGCCTCTTTCCTCTAGTCCGTCCTAGTGGAGGTGATGCCCCTTTCTCGTGAGAATTGAATAAAATAATTTCTGTTCTTACCACGAGACTCCTCTTTATTTCATAAATTTTATATTGGTAAGGCTCTTGTAGCCCACATGACCAAAACTGCATTTAGTCATCATTGGACTCTGAAAGGCAGGGCCCAAGTTATGTAGCTTTTCTCCTAATCTATAGCTGCCATACTCCCAGTTCCAGATCTTCTTATCCTTGTTATTCAGTTACCATCTGCCAAACTGGAAAACCTTTCCCCCTCCTGCCTCTGTGACATTCATCTCTATTTACTTGTGCCCTAACCTTCCACAATCCACATCGTCCTCTGCCTTCCATGGAAACTCTAATACATTGTTGACAAACTCCCATTAATCAGAGATGTCTCCATTCATTTCACACTCTTTCCATATTCTGCTTTCTGCAGAAAATGTCTCGTCTGTGGTCGTTTCATATCACCCATTCATGGAACCATCAATTACAGCAAATAGAGAAAATTCAAGTACTGTAGGTAAGTTCACTTAGCTTGGCAGTATATGTTCCAGGGATATATACATAATGATGAGGTTGATGCACCCATTGCCAAAGGTAATTGAATGGTTGGGAGGCTTTGAAAGGAAGTGCGGGAGACTAGAGGTATTGGGCTGCCTATCAAACTGAAGTTCTACAGAGGCATCATGCTGACCTCATTGCTGAATGTCTATGAAACCTGGGCAATCTACCAGTACCAGGCCAGAAAATGGAATCACTTCCATTTGAATTGTCTTAAGAAGATTCTGAAGATTACCTGGCAAGATAAGATACAAGACACTGAGGTTCTTTCTAGAGCTGAATTGCCAAACATTCAAACTCTACTGCAAAGAACACAACTCCAATGGGTTGGCCACATGGTTCAAATGCTAAACGTATGTTTCCCTATTTTGCAGAGAATTCACACAAGACGAGGACTCACTTGGAGGTCAGAAGAAATGATAAAAGGACACTTTTGAGGTCTTGCTGAAGAACTTTTATATTCAATTGTGAGATATTAGAGACAGTGGCAAAGGACCACCCATCATGGCATGCCCACATCAAAGAAGGCATTGTACTCTGTGAGCAAAGCAGAATAAAAGTAGCTCAAAAGAAATATGAGATGTGCAAATTTGGAGATATCTCCATCTTGATTGTTCATGCAGATGACTCATGCCTGATATGGTAGAATCTTCCAAGCTCGAATTGATCAGATTAGCCACAATTCAACACACTGTACCTTGACCTAGACATCAGGACATCAATTAGGAAAGAAAAATAACAATCTACTGCAAGTTGTTCCTTCTCTCATGCCCCTGACACACTGGCCAAGGAGAAGAAATCAGTCTACTTCCCCCCATACCCTAGCCCCACTGCCCCTTTGACACAATCCCTCTAGTGCTATCACTCTGCAACCTCACTTCCTTTGAGGATCCTTTTAAATCACTCAGTCCAGATTTCTGTCTGAATTATCATCAACTTCTAGGTTACTCCCCCTCTTTTCTAAAGAGTTTGACACCTAGTTCACACCCTTCTTTTCTGCCAGTAACCTTGTTTTTATACTTTAGAGACTCAATACATGAGTTGATACCAGCAAGAATGCCCGGGCCTCCCTCACGATCTGTAGCTTTCCCCATCACAGCCAACCAAAGGAGTGGTCATACAGTTGTTTTCATCATCAACCAAAACTATGATACCCTGTAATATCAAGTCTCTGAAAATTCCCATCCTTGATCATGTCTTCTGCCTTTCCATATCACCAACACACCACCCACTTCTCAGATATCTCCTCATCACGTTGCCTACACTTGGCCATCATTCTCATCTTTCCCCCACCACAACCTTGCACTTCACCTCTGGTGGCCAGGTTCCAGAGGTAATAATCCACATGACTGTCAGGAATCAGGCTTCCAGGACACTTCTGAAATATCTCCACATCACATAAGTACTAGCCCTCTTTGCTTTCTAGTTCTCCTTCATGTGTCTTCTTCTCCCATTAGAATGAAACTTCTTTAAAGACAAGGATTGTCTTGCACACTTGCATTTGCAGCCTCAGCCCTTAGCACATAGTGAATGTTTATAGATACAAATGTATCTATTGTTCATTCTTACAATGACCTCCTCTTGCGTTGCTGCTAGCCACCAAACAATCTTCCAAAGGCGCAAATGTCACTATATTTTAGTGTCTCTCTGATGTCTCTAAGATAAAATGCAAATTCCTCAGGCTAACATCTGCCTCTGTCTGTACAACCTGCCTCTCACATACCTGTCCAGACATTTTTAACTTGACTCCTCATCAGATGAAATGTTATTTGTAAAACACTTAGCACAGTATCTTGCACATAGTAGGTACTTAATAAATGCTTGTTCTTCTTCCCCTCACCCCTTCACATACCCTATGTTTCAGCCAAACGGGACTACTTAAATTTCCCCAGGCTCAGCATTTCTTATCCCATTTTCAGCATTTGGCACAGGTTGTACCCCATGACTGGGATAGACTCTCCTCTCATTTCAGCCTCTTGGAATCATTTTTTCCCCTCAAGTCTCAGCCCAGGGGCCATGCTCCTCTTCAAAGTTTTCTTTAAGCTTCTCATTTGTGAGTCTTCTCTCTTTTCAACTTTGATATATTTCAGTATCTGTGCCCCTTTTGTACCCTAAGTGAGAGCAGTTACTATTTCATTCTCTTTTTTGCACCCCAACCTCACCCCACCCCATCTACTACCAATGCCTTGCCCATAGAAGGGCTTTAGTAGATGTTTGCTGAATTGAGTTAATTGAATAAGGAAAATTAAGAAGGTTAGCAATACTGTCCTTGTTAATACAGCCAATTATTGTCCTACTAGAGATAGATCAAAAGCTAAACAGCAGTCTCCTACAAGATCTTTTAAAGCAATCTAACAGGTGATTTTGGAACTGCAGCCTAATCCCTGATAAACCGAGGAAGATTCAGGATGATTTAGCTCTACTCAAGCCTGGGGTAAAATCTAAGGTTAAAGATTAGTGAGGAAAGTATTTAATTACACTAAGTTCTTCTATTTCTTTAAAGATTATTTTAAGCACAGTGTCTTTAATATACATAATTAGTAGTTTCAAATAAAAAGTTTCTGTTATGATTTTGAAATGCAAAATCATGGTGACTCAGTTAACCATGGCTATGGAAACCTCAACTATTCAGATCATATTTTCCCTCTCCAACAGTAACTTACCTAAATTGCAGACAGAGTATCTAGGAGGAAAGAATCTGACCAATGTTAGGCTTAAAATCTATAACGTGATAGAGACCATCAATTAGTCAACCAACAAGCACTTATTTAGGGCTCACTGTGTTTCCAGGCACTTGAGCAAAAATGAATAGGATTGGCAAAACGAACTACAGCTTAATTTTTTTCTTATTCAGATCAATTCTTGATTATTCCTGTAATGATCCAGGCCTTGTCGTACTTCAGGTCATTCTATTTCTTATTAGCAATTTTCCTGCTTATCCGTATTGCTAATGAAAGATTGGGTGTGCTGAGGACAACCAACTTTCTGGTTTAAATCAGTAGTCTCGATCTTCTGTACAATCTATTTATCCATGATATTTCTGTTTCCTCTTAATACTAATAATTTGAAATTGGCTATATTAATAAATTATTTCACAGATGCTCTATCTTCTCCTTCCCACACACCAAAATATCACATTCAATAAAATTTGGTTCCTGTGAGAAACATAATACCTTCTGACTTTAGTAGAAATTATGAGTTAACTGAGGATAAAAATTAAGTCTACTCCAGCCAAATGCAACTTCTCCTGAACAGGCCTTCTGCTTTTCCACCTCCACACGTTGGCTCATGCTGGAATTCCCTCCCTGCTCTCTGCAGCCGGCTCCAAGAAGCCTTTCCTAGCCACCTTCTAAGAGCATTCTCTGCCCAGTGAACTTCTTTGGCATGCAAGCCCCACCCCTGTCATTCATTTACATAGAAATATGCATTAACCTGGAACTGTCCAGTAAATTTAGCAAGTCTTTTACTTCAAGTGCCTGCCATGGCAAAATGTTGTCCTGGTACACATGTATGTGTGAGGATGCAAAGATGAGAATGAGACAATCTCTGACCTTAAGAGACTTCCATCCTATTAGGAAGATACAACATGGACAAGTAAAAATAAGTTTCTTTGAGGAGCAAAAGAGAACAACTGGGGCTAGCAAAGGAAGTCTTCCCAAAAAAGGAAGGATAGAACTGTCAAAAGTTTCACAAATTTCTTGTAGATGCCATGCTAATCTTCTCTATCTTGTTCCCATTTCAGGAGAGGTGCCGCTATATGTTTGTGAGATAAGGACTGTGTCTTATATTTTATTTTCTCTCCAAGTACCTTATATGGAGTAGGTTTTCAATAAATGTTTGATTAACCATTCAACTATAAAAACCATAATTCTCGAGCTGGAATGCCACACTGCCTTGCCTTCAATATCTAACTTGCAGGACCAAAGATCTTCTCCTTGGCTGCCTTTACCCTATATGTGTTGCTTCCCCTCATAGAATGTAAGCTCTTTGAGAGTACGGATTGAATTCCTATGGCCACTACTTAGCTTAGTGCTTGACATATAAGTAAGTGCTTAATATTTTTCATTCATTCAAACATGAATACATATAAGTGAATTTATCCATCTGCAGTACCCATCTAGGCTCTCTCCCCACAAGCAGTTTGGATATCCAGGAGTGGCTAATTACTATCTTCTCAGTTTTCTGAGTAACCTTTAAGGATTATGGCTTCTTGCTATCTCCCAATATCATTCAACAACCGGTTTACATCAATTGGTTTTTACAAAAGAATATTTCCTGAGAAGGTATAGCAAGGACGGAAGTAACAAAATATCACCCAAACCACAGGTGCACCCTCCCTCTATACACCTATTCAATGGCAGAGTAAAATCAAGTTTAAAGTGGTTGATACAAAGCATTTCCTACAAACCTGAGAGCTCACAATCCCTCTTGCAAACACACAAGATCATTGAAGGAAGTCAGCTCAAACCTGAAGCGCAGAGATACTGAGTCATTATGTGTAGGGACCACTTGGGGCCAAGAGGTATCTCAGATCTCTTAGTTCTGGTACTCCTCCCTTTAAAGAGTCGCCACCAAGTTCACTTATGGGAGTTGCATCAGTGCTAGATGTCACTCCCTGTACCCTGGCCCAGTTTCCTGCAAGATAGAACATTTCAGCTAAGAGGACAATCTACTGCTGGGTCAAGCAGGTTACTCCTTGGGGGCAGCTACTCTCCAAGACTTGACTACTGCTATTTTGGGCTCTGATGGATTCCATCATCAACTGTAATTATTGAGGGGACTCCCAATGTCTCTACTGACCCTTAGGCATTTGTAACCTGTTCCACTCTGTCTCCAGACACCCACTCATCAAATATCAGGAAAAAAACCATATGCAAAAGCACCAAGTACCTATACTCAGGGATACATGGAGGCCAAGTAGGGAGATAAAGAAACAGCTGCTGTTTCTCACATGACCTGGAAGCTTCCCTCACCTGAAAACCCCAAGGGATGATAAGAGATCATCTGCTTGAACCATCTGTTTCTACCCTCAGTTTTGATTCAGTCTCTTCCACATCATTAGTCCTTCCAGCTTCCTAGCCAACTATAGGACAAGACTCTTCTTCACTCCATAACATGGGCCCTTCAGTTGCTCAGAGTGAAAGAAGGCTCACTAAGCCTCCACGTGTCTGAAATCAGACATAGAATATCACCATATTGCCATGCTCTGAGGACTTGACCTTCATTGGCTAATCCCTCCATTTCACATGATGACATGCATGGCACCCAAAAGCAACAAGTACTTGAGAAAGGAAAAAAATATATATCTATAAATCAAAGCAAGGGAGGCAGAAAGAAGGATAAAAACCAAGACCAAAGTCACTCTACTGAAGGACTAGGTTTTCAATAGTCTATAGCAGATGTATCAAACTCACAGGCCACAAAACTCCCCAGTGTAGCCAGAATCAGATAAAATGTATTTGGTAAATGCTTAACAAAGTAAATGAAAATATAGCAAATATAGATAATGTTAATTTGTGGTTTTCTAAGTTAATATGTGGTTTCTTATTTGAGTTTGACGTTGCTGGTCTACAGGGTATAATATGTTCTCCAATGGGTGAGTTCTCCAGAGGCTGGGATTACTATCAAGGGATGACATGAAATGACAAGGTTACAACTACTAAGAGGATGTAGCCCTGAGGAAGCCCCACGACCAACCACAAAAAAAGGTTCAGTAGAGACACATCCTCCATGGTACCAACCTGCACAGTACAAACTTGATCATGTCATCTACCCGCTCAAGGGCTTCCTGTGGCACTGAGCTGCCACTAAAATAAAATACAAACGTGTCTGTTTAGCATGTAAACCCCTTCAGGGTCTGGTGTATTTTTGTTTTTTTATACCTAATGCCAGGCGCAATCTGACACATAATGAGTACTTAATAAATACTTGTTGAATGAATGAAGATATTAAGATTAACAATGGATTGGAGAGGAAGAGGCTAGAGGCAGGGAGAACAGTTAGGAGACAATTATCACAATCTAGGCATCAGGTAGAAAGGTTTTGAACTAGAATGGTGGCAATGTGAAAGGAAAAGAGACAGATGCGAGAGAGTGAGTAAAAATATCTAATTTGGGTACTAACAGAGCAATGGAAAGTTACCAATAGTGAGTTAAAAGCTGATAGTGAGGATGGGACCTAGTAACTTGCACTTGTAGTAGAGGAGGCAATGTGGTGCAGGGAAAAGAATGCTAGATTTAGAGTCAGCAGACCTGGGTTCTTGCCTTACTCCCCTACTTTTAATCAGCCTGACGGGGCGAGTTATTTGACCTGAGCCCAGGACTTGAAATCATAAAGACCTGAATTCAAATCTTGCCTCAAACAATTACTAGCTGTGTGACCCTGGGCAGGTCACCTAACCTTTGTCTACCTCAATTTACTCATCTGTAAAATGGGAATGATGATAGTAACTCCAAGAGTTGTTGTGAGGTTAAAATGAAATAATTTGTAAAACACTTTGCAAAGCTCAAAGCACTATATAAATGCTAGCTATTATGGCTTTTATTGTTGTATCATCTTCTTTCAAGGCTCAGCTCTGGTGCTACCTTCTCTGAGAAACTTTCTCATCTGATATCCACCAACGATAGTTACCGTCTCCCAGTAAAATGTAAACGTTTTGTTGTTTCTGTCTTTGTGCACTTAGTGCCTCACACAGTTCCTAGAACATAGTTTTTGTTGTTCTTGTTGAGACACGCAGCCATGTTCCACTCTTTCTGACCATACATGGACCATACTGTCCATGATGTTATATCAACAAGGATACTGGAGTGTTTTGACATTTCCTTCTCCAGCAGATTAAGGCAAACATAAGTTAAGTGATTTGCTCAGGGTCATATGGCTAGTATGCCCATTTTACATAGAAGGAAACTGAAGCACAGAGAGCTTAAGTGATTTGTCCAGGTTCATGCAGCTAGTAAGGGTCTGAGGTTGGATTTGAACTCAGGTCGTCCTGACTCCAAGCCTAGAGCTCTATCCACTGAACCATCTCTGGAACATAGTACGTCTTTAATAAATGTTTATTGAATTGACTATGCCCTGACTCCCAGCTCTCTGAAGTTAACTATGTCAACTACATCTGGTAGTTGTTTTTAGTATAATTGTAATGCACATGAAATCTCAGAGTCTCAAAACAGGGACTCGCATCCTGCCACTATGCCTAGCCAAACAGCTTCTCTCCTGACTGCTATGACCAATCACCTATTTAAAAAAATTTTTCTGAAGACTCAAGATATCCATTAGAATGGCAATTTCTTAATGACATAAATCTGACATTTAGATTATGACTGCACACAAGGTAAATTATGACTTTTCAAAATGTAACTTGCAGATCACTTTATCTAGGGACACGGTCTTATTATACCATTGGCAAATGCTCTAAAGTATTTTTATCTATGCTTTTACCAAGGCAGATTAAACAATCTGTTGATAGTAATCATGTAACTATGGAATCTTGGAATTGGGAGCAAGCTAAAAAGTCCTCTGGAAGTCCAGCCCATCCAGACTGAAAACCTCATTGCTGAAATATTTTAAAAATAATCCTCATAACATCTACAATCTTATTTACCTGATTTAATTGTTATTGGTTCCTTGATCTACCCCTACCCAGCTCCACGAATGCATACATATTAGCCTCACTTCTCTTTTATTAAATTTCCCTTTCTTATTCTTTGCTTCTGTTTTCCTTTATGTTTTCTTAAGGCCTAACCATATTTTGTCCTTCTCTGTGATTTCTGTTCAAGCCCGGCCCACTTTGGGGGCCTCAGTTTTCTTAATTCAGTTATGCTATTGCCTAATCTCGTCTCCCTCTTTTTTTTCTTTCAAAGGGCACTGTTATGTTATGAATGTCATAGTAAGCGAGGGGAAAAAAATACTGAGACAAGCTAAACCAATAAAAGTGCCCTTGATGTACCTTACAGAAATGATGGGACTTTACTTTTTCAGAATCAAGTACTAATCTAACGCTGCCAAGTAGAAGGAATAGAAACAATTGAAAAGTGAAACTGACTGAAGAAGCTGAGACAGTGATCATTCCCTTGAATGCATCTCCAACTAGACTATTTATTCTGTGACAGGTTATTAATCCCAAGAGAGACATTTTTTTAAAGCCATACACTATTAATGTCATGTGTAAATCTGCCAGCTAGTGCTTCAAAAATCTCTGAAATTCAGAAACAATTCATGTTTTTTTCCCTCACAAATAAAGAATAAAGAACTTGTGTCCTACAGATGCTGATAATGGAAAAATTCCTCTCAAATGATATTGAAATAAGTTAGATAGTAAGGGGACAATGTAACAGAAAAAAAAAACCCTGTGTTCGAATATTCACTCAGACTACTGCTACTTCCTTTTAAGCAACAGTAAGATAGAAGGAAAACAATCCCCTCATCTCTCACATGAAATTCGCTGAAAAAAATTAAATAGAGAAAAAAAATATACGTTCCACTTCCTAATTATTTTCAAAACAGTTATTTCTCAACCACCAACTGATAGATGGATTTAAGTCCAAACTTAGAATCCTGAAAATGAGAAATTCATAACCTTGGCACAAGTTCAAATATTGTGCTCTGCTCTAATGCACTGTTGGTTCAACCAGCTTGCAAAAAGTAATACCACCTACCTGGAAGTCATTGTGGTAAATCACTGATACCAGTCTAGGAAGACTGAATTGAAAGAAACTTCTGCTGAGAAAAAAGGTTCTATATGCTGAATTGCTGCTCTATCCATACTCTGTCTGGTAATACTACTGGTCTTGAAGGGTTCTTGAATTAAAATAAAGTCAGGTCTCCCTTTTGGGCCCTAAAAATTAGCTCCGAACCATTATTATAGAATCAACCAACATGGCAACACTGCTTAATGGCCTCCTGGCACAATCTAACTCCTCATTTTGTTTACTCAAGTAGAAACGTACCAGACAGCCTGTGAATAGATAAAATCTGTGCTTAAGAAACTACACTCAAGAGGCTTGGTTTTCAGGGTTGATAATACAGGTAATTAGCATGACATTCAATAATGAATGTTTCTAAGGGCCGCTAAATCCCACTTTATGGTCAAAAGCAAACAACCTTGGCTTTGGGGTTGTAGCAGTAGAAGAGGTTATCACTGAAATCTGTCATGTTGTTGAAACATCCTCAGTTCCTCCAGCTGTTTTTGCTAACTCATGTTTAAAACATTCCTATACATGAAATGTTTGAAATAAACATCTTGTATATACATCCACTATATTTCCCAATGGACTTAGCTTAGTACAAACGAATAAAATGAGGGGGTCATAAAACAGGAAATCCACTTCCAAGGCCCCAATTCAGTTGGTGAGTAATTGAATAGATCCATTGTATAGTTGTCATAAATTAATTCCAGCTTAAAGTCATGAAATACTTTACCTCTTGGAAAGCATTCGAGAATGACAAAAAAAATGGTTTTTTTCCCCCTTCAATGAAGAAGGGATGTTCTGTGATCACAACAGTTATTACCTTCATCTATCTAAACTATAAAACTATCCTCTAGACTGCTTAGGAAAATTTGGACGTCCTTTGAAGCTCAGCCATCCAAACACTAAAGAGACTTTCTCTCTCATTGGTTTAAAGTACATTTCAGAACACTAGAAAAGCATTCCAGGATATTAAATTAGAAGGATGACAGACTAGCTTTTCTTAACTGCCATAAGGTAGGGCACAATTTTTAATATCACACTGTAATTTTTGGGATGGGATCACAGAATTATGAAATTTCAGAGTTAGAAGAGACCTCATCATCCATCTAGTCCAACCTATACCTGCAAAAGAATCTCATTTACAACATACATTAAAGAAGACCCCCAATGACAGAAGACCCTCTGTGTTCTGTGGCAGCTTTATTGTTAAGTTGTTTTTGTTTTTTTCTGAATGCAAGCCCAAATTTGCCTCTTTGTCATATCCAACTGTTTTTCCTAGTTTGGTCCTCTGGAGCACTTAACACAGTGGTTGTCACATGGTGAGTGTTTAATAAATGCTTATTGTAGGCTTAAGTTGGTTAAATAACCCCAGGTCAATCAAGTGATCTGCAAATACCGTGGACTCAAGGCCTTTCACCATTCCAGTTGCCCTCATCTGGAAGTTCTCCATCTAACCAATGTCCTTCCTAAAATGCAGTGTCCAGAATAGAATACAATACTCCAAACATGGCCAGACAAGGGTAAAGTAATATGGAACTATAACCTCCTCATTTCTGGAAGCTCTACTTCTCTTAAAATTCGTCCCAAAAATACTTATGCCAAACAAACAATTATACTGGATTCTAAAACTTTTCTACATCCTTAACTATACACACAAGAGAGGTGAGATAGCTATTTTTTGCTCGTTATTGAATACTTACCATGACATGGTGACAGTGAAGAACATACAGATGATATGTTCATACCCTAACCTCAATAACTTTGCATTCTAAAACACATAGCTAATAAGCCCTATTTTCCATTTATGTCATTATTTTTTAACTTCTCCATCACCTCTCTGCAAGCAACCAAAATTTACTGAACAACCTCCAGGGTAGATGGTAGCATAGTATGATTTCCATTAAAGCCAAAACTAATTGCAATTGCATTGAGCTCAACATAGGATTATATTATCTGCAATCTGGATACCATGCTATAAATCTAATTTCACCCCTATGTATTGGCAAACAAGATGGGATCTTAGCACTTATTCAACCAAATGCCCTTGAAAAGTTTGGCCTTTGTTTCCTTGATTAAATTAGGAGTCCTTGATGACCTCCTTGCCTTGGGTTTGAGTGACACATTTGTGACATCAGAGGCTTTCAGACCATGTGGATTTAAGTCGCATTTTTCTGACAATTTTAGGTCATGTGGGTGAGTGGCATGTGTGACTCACCTTTGACCCTGAATGAGATATATAAACCCAGAGCTTGGTTTTCTCTTTTGGAGCTCTGAGCCACAGCAGGAGTGATGCGTGACTCTAGGCAAGCCATTGTTATGAGCTCCCCGGCTTTGAAGAAAACCCAGATGTTGATGTGTCTCTGGTAACTGCATATTATGATTTTGTCAGACAGAAATCTGTCTGTTCATTTGTGTTTATTTGCTCTGTTTGTATTTGCTCTGAAGTTCGGGATACTGGCTTTTCCCCCTGAGCTGAGTGAATGATATTTGTATGTTGGATTAAAGTAAGATTATTAATCCCTTAACGTTGCTTTTCTTAGTAAAGCAGATCAAAAGAACCTGGGCTTGCAGCATTCTTGTTGTTGGGCTCGTGTTGGTTTTTCACCCCCACAGCAGCTGCTAGCCGAATTGTTGAAACACCCTATCAACAAATATTTACCTAAGGCTCACAAAGGACTTAGCACTCTATTTGAGTCTCCTTCATGAGTCTTTCTGGAGTTTCACTGGAGCTCACACAATTAAAATAGAATGAATTTCAGTATGCTGTTTCAATACTGTAACTAATATGGTTTACCAAGGACCAAAAGCAAGCAAAAGGAAGTTACTCCTTTGAAAATGGGGTCATCTTAAGGCAGAGCCAAGAGGGCTGTGTGAAAACAGGAACTTGCTTGAGCTCTCCACCAAATCCCTCCAAAAATCTGTAAAAAATGACTCTAAACAAATTCTAGAGAACCCACAAAATAACAGAGTACAACAAGTCACAAGCCCAAGATGTTCTAGATGGTTACTGGGAAGGGTCTATTGCACCATGCTGTGAGCAGAGTGCAGCTCAGAGTGGGCCAAGCCAGGACAGACCAGGCTGGAGCAGACTGGGCAGAGCAGGCCTCAGGGCACTGAATCACTTGCAGATGTGGCAGTTAGCAGACTTCTCAACTCACAAACATCAAAGAAAATTTAGTAGGTCAGTGGGCAAACTGTTGGACCTGGGTGAAAGAAGGGCACAGTCCAGCCCCAGCCCCAGGGTGGTAGAGGTGGCTGCAGCAGCAGTGGTGGCAGAAACAGCAGAAGCAGTGGATGATTCCAGAGCTCCAGGCCCACAGACAGTGGGGGGAGTCAAGGGGCTGATCAGAGTGGGAGGGCAGGAATCTCTTTGCAGGCACTGAGGAAGAATTCTCTTGCTTTGCCCTGCTTGGATCTGGGTCACAATCCTGGTTGGCAGTCCTTGGGGGAGGAGGAGTGCTGGGGTAGCAGAGAGGGAGTCCTCCTGGTAGTTACATGGCAGAAAGGAGTACTTGTACTCACAGACCAGAACACAGGCCAGGAGAGAAGTATCATACCACCTCAGAATAGAAGCAGCTCTGAAAACAGCAGTGCAAAACCCCTGCAGCTTGGGACAGAGCACTCTTCACTTGGAAAGCAGTCACACCCTGACAAAGAGCTCAAAAGTCAAGTAATTGGCTGGGAAAATGAGCAGGCAGCATAAAAGGACTCAGACTATAGAATCTTACTTTGGTGACAAAGAAGATCAAAACGTACAGCCAGAAGATGTCAACAAAGTCAAAGATCCTACATCGAAAGCCTCCAAGAAAAATATGAATTGGTCTCAGGACGTGGAAGAGCTCAAAAAGGATATGGAAAATGAAGTAAGAGAAGTAGAGGAAAAATTGGGAAGCAAAATGAGAGTGATGCAAGAAAATCATGAAAAATGAGTCAACAACTTGCTAAAGGAGACCCAAAAAAAAATACCGAAGAAAATAACACATAAAAAATACACTAACCCAAATGGCAAAAGAGCTCCAAAAAGCCACTGAGGAGATGAATACCTTAAAAGGCAGAATTAGCCAAATGGAAAAGGAGGTCCAAAAGATCACTGAAGAAAATAATGCCTTAAAAATTAGAATAGAGTAAATAAAAGC
>CM053623.1:329545959-329596862 GCA_028646595.1 Phalanger gymnotis | reverse complement strand
TAGCCAAATGGAAAAGGAGGTCCAAAAGATCACTGAAGAAAATAATGCCTTAAAAATTAGAATAGAGTAAATAAAAGCTAGCGACTTTATGATAAATAAAGAAATTACAAAACAGAACCAAAAGAATGAAAAAATGGAAGACAATGTGAAATATCTCATTGGAAAAACCACTGACCTGAAGAATAGAACCAGGAGAGATAATTTAAAAATTATTGGACTACTTGAAAGTCATGATCAAAAAAAGAGCCTAGGCATCATATTTCAAGAAATTACCAAAGAAAACTGCCCTGATATTCTAGAACCAGAGGGTAAAATAGAAATTGAAAGTATCCACCAATCACCACTTGAAAAAGATCCCAAAAAGAAAACTCCTAGGAATATTGTAGCCAAATTCCAGAGTTCTCAGGTCAAGGAGAAAATATTGCAAGCAGCCAGAAAGGAACAATTCAAGTATTAGGAAACACAATCAGGATAACACAAGATCTAGCAGCTTCTAAACTAAGGGATCAAAGCGTCTGGAATATGATATTCTGGAGCTCAAAAGAGCTAAGATTAAAACCAAGAATCACCTACCCAGCACTGAGTATACTACTGTAGGGCAAAATACAGACTTTAAATTAAATACGGGACTTTCAGGCTTTCTTGATGAAAAGACCAGAGCTGAATAGAAAATTTGACTTTCAAATACAAGAATCAAAAGAAGCATGAAAAGGTAAACAGGAAAGAAAAATCCTAAGGGACTTATTAAAGTCGAACTGTTTACATTCTTACATGGAAGAATGATATTTGTAACTCATGAGCCCTTTCTCAGTATTAGGGTAGTTGAAGGGAATACACATATTCATGTACATATACACACATACATATATATATATATATACATACATACATACATACATGCATACATACGTACGTACATGCATAAACATACATAGAGGGCACAGGGTGAATTGATGATGAAGGGATTATATCTAAAAAAATAAAATTAAGGGGTGAGAATGGAATATATTGGGAGGAGAAAGGGAGAGATAGAATGGGGTAAATTATCTCACCTAAAAGTGGCAAGAAAAAGCTGTTCTAATGGAAGGGAAGAGGGGGTAGGTGAAAAGGAATGAGTGAACTTTGCTCTCATCAGATTTGATTTAAGGAAGGAATAACATACACACTCAATTGGGTATCTTACCCTACAAGAAAGTAGGGGGGAAGAGGATAAGGGGTGGGATGATAGAAGGGAAGGCACATTGGGAGAGGAGGTAGTCAGAAGCAAACACTTTTGAAAATGGACAGTGTCAAAGGAGAAAACTGAATAAATGGGGACAGAAAAGGATCAAGGGAAATATAGCTAGTCTTTCATAGCATAACTATTATGGAAGTGTTTTGCATAATGATACATGTATAACCTATACTGAATTGCTTGCCTTATCAAGGAGGGTGGGGGGGGAAGAAGGGAGAGAATTTGGAACTTAAAGTTCTAAAAATAAACTTTAAAAAAGTTGTTTTTACACGCAACTGGGAAATAAGATATACAGTCAATGGGGTATAGAAATCTATCTTGTCCTACAAGCAAGTATGAGCAAAGGGGATGGGGGAGAGGAGTGAGGTGATAGAAGGGAGGGCAGACTGGAGAAAAGGGCAATCAGAATATGTGCCATCTTGGGGTGGGGGGAGAGTAGAGATGGGGAGAAAATTTGTCACTCGAAATTTTGTAGAAATGAATGTTGAAAACTAAAAATAAATTTTAAAAGTAAAAAAAAAGAAAAAAAAGAAAATGGGGTCATTTTATGAGTTATATTTTTCAAAGCCTATGCTTTAAGATGCTGTTGATTTCACCCTAGCCTAAGCACTTTGCAAGAAAGGAAAGTAGGATGAAACCGAGTTGCAAAGAACTTTGACTGTGAAACAGAGGCATCACTCAATTGGTGGTATGAGACTTTATGTTGAGCCTTGGATTAAATTTAAAGAAGGACAGTGATAAATGGAGGAGACCCAAAAGAAAGAAACCAAGATGACAAATAGACTCAAGTCCAGAAGCATCAGCTGAAGAAACTGAAGATATCCAGGCTAGAGAACAGAAAACTGAAGGGGGAGCATACTAAGTATTTTTAAGGTAGAAGAAGGATCAGGTACAGAGTAAAGAGGGACCTTGGTTATCATGTAGTCCAATAGTTTCATTTTGCAGATGATGAAACTGAACCACAAAGAACATAAGTGATCTGCCTGAAATCACACAAGTGTTAGAACCTGCCCATAGAGCAATCAGTCTCTTCGATGTACTATATCATTTTTCTCTTCTAGATTTGTTTTTCTTGGTACCAGAGGACAGATCAAGGAACAAAGGGGCAAGCATGGCAAAGCCAAGTTTGGATTTGAGGCAAGGAAAACTTTCTAACAACTAGAGCTCTCCACCAGTGGAATGGATCCTCAATGGGTACTGATTCACCCAAGCAGGGGGCTGAATGACTGTTTCTTATGTATGTGACAGAAGGGATTCTTGTCCACATCTGAGATGGACTAGGTGGCTTCTGAAGTTCCTTCCTGGTTTCTGGTTGGGGTTTCTTTGTTTGCTTGTTTTATTTGTTTTTTGTTTTGGGGGAAAGGATTATACCTCTTTTTCTTCATCTCACTATTTATCAGCTTAAAGATTGCTCACTTTTAATATCATTGGGTCATAAATTTGTAGTTGGAAGGAGCCTCAAAAATTCAACCCCTTTATTTTACAGATGAAGAAATTGTAATGGCAAGCAAAGCAGGACTTTTTGCTGTTTTTTTTCTTTTGGATTGCTTCTTAGCACTAAGGCAATTAAGTGCCTTTCACTGAGTCTTGCCTTTGTTTGAATTAAGAGTCTTTGATTGAATCAAAAGTCTTTGATGATGTGCTTAAGTCACAAGAAAGCCTGTTACATGAGTTTGAGTCACATGGTTGTGACACCTTCTGACCCTGGAAAAAGTGTATATATACTCTGAGGTTTGTATTTTGTTGTGGGGCTCACTCATTGGAAGAGTGTTCTGTGATTTGGCCAGAGGAGACTCCGGGTAGCCATTAAGGAGCCCTCCGTCTTTGAAAACCCAGATGTTGGTGCTTCTCTCTCTGGTAACTATCTACGTATTGCTATAGACGGGCAGTTAGAAGCCCTGTCTACTGATTTGTGTTATTTGCTGTGTTTATATAATTTCTGCTTGTAATTTCTGTTTGTGTTTTCTCTGAAGTTCAGGGTATTGGCTTTTCCCCTGAACTAACTGAATGATATATGTATGTTTAATTAAAGCGAGATTACAAACCCCTTAAAGTTTCTTTCCTTAGAAAAGTGGATCAGAGAACCTGTGCTAGCAGCCCTCCTGTGTGCCGGTGTTGTTGGTCTTATGCCTCCACAGCAGCTGCTAGCAGCATTGTTGCTACAGAAATTGAGGCACAAAGAAGGTCTTGCCAAGTATCACACATTTAACGGGTAGCAGAATGCCTGGGTTTTTTTTTTTACACCAGATGCAACACATATTCTTCCCATTATGCTACACTGTCCTAGAGTATAAATTTTTATCCTAGTTGAAAAAAACTTTTTTTCTGTTTAGAACTCAGTACAATGGAACTATTTGGCACATTTTCCCAAAGAAGATGGGCCATCAAATGTGAGGCGAAATGTGCTTTCCAATGAGAAAACACTTGTGTTCTTGGAAAATATCTATTAACATGAGCAGTAGGGAAGCATATAAGAAAGATGGTAATTTCTATTTGCATTCTTTTGCAAACTAGAAAAGGAATATAAAGTAATCTCAGGCTCAACATAAAGTCTGACACCTCCAAATTGTGTCAGATACTATAATGAGACTCCTAGTTTTGTGAAAAGGGGAGAAAATGTGATTCCAAAGAAAAAGTTTACATTGACCTCAGTTCTGCTTCTCTATGTAAGCATGTATGTATGCTTCAGGAGATGAAATTACCAAAAACCTATGCAAATTGCCATTTTCCGTAGTTTAAAGCACCTGTGCCCCCATAAACCACTAACTCGATACCCTTGGTTGACAATAGAACATTCATTCTTTTGCATTACATTATTCCCATTCCACAATCAAAAGAACAATGTCATTACAGAAGAATGCACATGATATTATAGATAATCATTACAAAAGAGTAATGGAGGCAATCAGTTAAAATACAAAATTCTGGGAATAAGTGATGGCCTTATTCACCAGGAGGAAGACAGCACAGTTCTAGGAGATATCAGAGTCACAGAAACAAAGGGAAGCAAAATCACAGCTTGAACATACCCAGGCAAGTATTGTCTACCTTATACCCTAGTTTGAGTTGTATTAGGGACAGTAAAATTGTGTCTTGCAAACTACATGACCAGGAGCAAGACAGTCTCTAGGTCTTCATTTCCTCCCCTATAAAATGGAGACAATGCCTATTAAGTACCTACCCTCACAGGGTTATTGTGAAGCCGAAATGAGAGGTATGCCAGTGCCTTTGTAAACTTTAAAGGAATGTAGAAAGGCCAGCTATTATTGTGAGCAAGATAAGTTGTAAGTTGGGTAGGTAGGATGGGACCAATTTATGAAAGGACTTGATTGGCAAGATGAGACAGTGTAGATTCTTGACCATAAGAGCCATGTGACAAAAGTGGTGCCAAAGGAAGATTAATTTGTCATCAATGTGCGGAATGAATTGAAGAAGCTAAAAGTAGAGAAGCAAACCTGAAGCATATAACCATGGCAATAACCATGGGATCTTTAAAAGGATACAGATGAGTTCATTTTCCTTCTTTGTTGGTTTGTTTGTTCGTTTTAGTACAAAGATCCAAGAGTAGTCTTTTCAGGATCAGTACTGTGGTGGTGTTACAGGGAATTCAGTGTCATCATCATGTCCTGCTGTAATATCCAGGGAGGCAGACGGATGAAGTGGGAAAAACCTGATTTCAAATCCTATGTTTGACACTACCTGTATCTCTTTGGACAAGTCAATTTGCCTCCAACATTTACTATTTGCACAGGATGATGCTTTCAACGTCAGTTTCATTGTGTTTCTATCAATTTCTGTTGCTGTAATTTAAGAGCATCATTGTGAAAAAATTGGAGGATCTAGGGGAAGACAAGCAAGCTAATCTATTGTTAGTAGAGTTGTGAATAGATCCTACTCTAAAAAATATTTCTGTGCCAGAAATATGACTCAGCATCATAATTTTTTACCATGATACTCCACACTAGGAATATTGCCCAAAGATATCAGAGTCAGAAGAAAAGTTCTCATATTTTGTTTACCAAAATATTCCTAAGCAGCATGTTTTATCATAAAAACAAAAAAAAAACTGGAAGCAAAGTGATTGCTCATTGATTGGAGAATGGACTATTGATGTACCCCAAAAAAGGATAGACATTTAGAGAAATTGTCGTGTATGACCTGATGAAGAACAAAGGAAGCATACACAAGAAGATATGCACAATGACCATGATAGTATAAAGGAAAACAACCCTAAAACACATCAGTAACTGAGTCAATGGGATGACCAATCTTGACTTCAAAAAAGCAATGATGAGACATACTTCTGTCTCTCAGTGGAGTAGATTATGTGTATAGGAAGAAGCATATATTATCAGGCATGGTCAATGTGCCGTCTTTCTTAACTGAAAATAATGAGAATAATGATAATAACTAACATTTACATGGTGCCCTCTATGTGCCAGGTACTATACTAAGGCAGGTGCTATTATTGTTCCCATTTTAGAGAAAAGGAAACTAAGGCAAACAGAGATTAAGTAATTTGTCCAGTTAGCAAGTAGCAAGCATCTGAGGCTGAATTTGAACTCAGGTCTTCCTGACTTCAGGCCTAGAGTTCTATTCACTGTGCCAACTGGCTGCCTCATTAATTATTCCTTTATTATACTGGGGTTTTCCATTGAGGAGTACAATAAGAACATCTTAACTTCTCCCCCCTATGAAATTTAGACTAGTTTTTCACTCAAAGGCACTGAGTCCTTCCTCATGAATTGGTTGGTTCAGTGAACTAAGGAGTCAGACTGTTAAAGTCACTTCCTCATCATCTGAATACAAAGCAACCATAAGTGGCTCCAAGGGCTCTCCCAGTCATTGGCTAGTGAGTTGTCCATAGGAGCTTCATCCAACTGATTCAATTTGAAATGTCCTCAATGCCTATCCTTGTTAAATATCCATCTCCTGCTATGGCTAAATAGATCTCTCTTACTAATGTGAAAATATACTTAATATGAATGTATATGTATAGCCTATATCAGATTGCATGCCATCTTGGGGAGGGGGAAAGAGAGGAAGGGGAGAAAATTTAGAATTCAAAATCTTATGGAAGTGAATGTTGAAAACTAAAAATAAATAAATAAAAGTTTTTAAAAAACCTTTACAAATAAAATAATAAATAGACCTCTCTTTGCCAACTGCTTATGAGCATCTCATTTTTTTCCCCAGATATCAAACCTGATCTACCAGAGGACTGGCCTGAATCAGACCCAGTCTAGAACAGGGACTTACTAAGAATTAAAAGTAACATTTTTTAAATCAATAAAACAGTTTTCTAAATCAGCAACAACCACAAAAATCAGTTTTGCATAAAAAAGAGCACCTTATAGGGAATGATACAAAATCAAGTCACTGACCAACATGGTATAACTGCTTGACTTCTCAGGCTGTCCAGCCTGAACCACAAACATATTATTCAACTGAAAACAAACCATATACTTTATTTTTTTTCCTCATTGCATCCACAGCTGTAGTATCTCCCCCCACATACCCAGGGATGCACCACTAAGTGCAGTATCCTAATAAGAAATACTTTGGATGCCATTAAAAAATGCTTTGTCTCCCCCAAATCACAACAAAATAGTGAAGAAATTATCATGCTTGTCAAATGGAAGATCCATTTCCTCTGATGGAAAGAGAAAATTTGTCATTATTCCAGAGCATTTAGGAGTGATGATTTTTTACAACTGATTGGTACACTTTATGGCATGTTAAACCTTCCAACTCTACGTGAAGTTATATGAGTGGTAAGAGACCTACAAAATCATAACAGTAATAACCTAACCAATAATTTGGTTTTAAAACATGGAAAGTAAAATGCATAACATTTCACTGATTTTGATGCTATCGATACACCCCCCACACATACAATGTAAATAAGAACTCTAAAAAATGATACTTCAGTGCTCCTCATTTGCATTAATACATTCATTAGCATTTATATGAAGCCTCACTGCCATCCCCCAAAATGTCTTTCCTTTTCATTGACTGCCTTCATGGCCATAGTCTACCAAGCAGAAGTGAAGCCACAAACCAAGACCCAAATATACTCCTCTACATATCCCATCTGTCTTCAGCAGATACATTATATGCTTTCTCACACTTTTAGAAAATGACTCTCTTTAAAAATCAGGCATTCTCTAAAACAAACTCAAACAAAGCCTTTAAGAAATACATTTCTAAAATTATCATGTCATTAATTCCTAAAATAGTAAAAGAGCCTTGAAGATAAAAGTTGTAACTAGAATGGGATGAATAGGGTATTATTTCAGGGGGCTGATGTTGAGAGAGTCAGTGGACAGTTGTTCCCCATGGAGTTCAGGGGCTCACTTCCTCCTTACGGCAAGCCTTAGTTATTAATAATAACTAGCATTTATCTGGCACTTAAGGGTTTGAAAAGTTCATACACATACGTATATATGTATATATACACACATCGATGTATAAGTACATATGTGTGTATGTATATACACACATATAGAATATATCTTATACGCATATAACATATACCTATGTGTGTGTATTTAACATTATTTATATATTGTGTATATATAATCTCATTTGAGTCTTATAACTCTAAGAGACAGAACACATGAATATCATTATCCCCTTGTACAGTTGGTCCTCGGAGAGCCTCAAAATAACCTGCCCAGGATTATACAACTACCAAGTGTCAGAGGTAGGATATGAACCCAGGTCTTCCTGATACCATGTTACCTCACCTTCTCTATACAACCTTCTCTGATCCCTCCAGCTCCACATTCTCTCATCTGATCTCTTGTTTTCATATCCCTTTTATATTCTTTCTTATTGCCCAATCTGTGTTCTAGAAAAAGCAGGCTTATTGCTGGCCATATTCACAGAATAAAGACAGGAACTTGGCTAGTCAAGAAGAAAACAACGACATTACCCTCTGTATTGGGAATCAAGATGGGCTCTTAGCAGTTATTCAGCCAAGTGCCCTTGAAGAGTTTGGCCTTTGTTTCCTTGATTAAATTAGTAGTCTTTGACCTCCTTGCCTCAAGGGAAAACCTAGTTTACATGGGTTTGAGTGACATGTTTGTGGCATCAGAGGCTTTTAGACCACATGGGTTTAAGTCGCATTTTTTGTGACGATTTTAGGTCACGTGGGTGAGTCGAGTGTGTGACTCACCTTTGACCCTGAACAAGATATATAAAACCAGAGGTTGGCTTTCTTTTTTCAGAGCTCTGAGCTGCAGCAGGAGTGGCACGTGACTCTGGGCCAGCCTTTGTTATGAGCTCTCTGGCTTTGATGTTGATGCTTCTCTGGTAACTATGAATCGAGATTTGAATCAGACAACATCTGTATGTTGATGTTTGTAATTTGTTTGTGTTTGCTCTGAAGGTCGGGGTGCTGGCTTTTTCCCCTGAACTAAGTGAGTGATATTCGCATGCTGGATTAAAGTAAGCTTGTTAACCCCTTAACATTGCTTTCCTTAGTAAAGCAGATCAAAAGAACCTGGGCTTGCAGCATTCTGTGTGCTAGTTGTTGGTTTTACACAGCCACAGTAGCTGCTAGCAAGATTGTTGAAACACCCTCGGAGCTTAATTTTGTTTTTGTGCCTCCCCCTCCTCCTAATTTTTAGCACGGAAGACTAAAAACGTTCTGAGGTTGAAAAACTGTCCCCCACACTCATCCTAAGCCAACTTGTCATTATGTTTTAATAGTAATCTCTAAAATAGATCTTGGCTGAGAACAAGTTGAGTAGTTGGAAATTCAACAGGGAACTATGTGAATTTCTAACTTTAAATCAGAATGAGTCCCTGACAGAGATTTAGCCCTCGGTGGCCAGAAAGTAAATGTGATAAGACCAATTTTGAGAGTATAAGTCCATTCTAGTCAAAGCTCAGAGACAGAAGGTTCTACTTACATGAAAAAGCCATTAAAGGCATCTTTCTTTCTAAGTCAGATGACAAGGTAAATTAGGGCATTTTGTCTTTATGAAAGAGCTGGAGCAGAAAAATATCTAGGCATTAAACTAAAAGAAAAAAATGGTGGCGCCTTCCTATGAGAAAGAAGGTGCCGCCCAGTTAAGGAAGCCAGATGAAGCAGAAGCTGGAAACGGAGAGGATCTATAGCTTTGGGAAAGTGGAAGTGCACCTGACGTAAACCAGAGGACCAGGAGAACAATGCCAAGAAACAACTACCTGAGACCACCAGAGAACAACATGTGGTAGAGATTACACATCTGAAAGAAACTACATATACAGGAAAAACTTCTTGCCACACAAGACCCATAGAGATCGAGCATCATTTTCAGTTGCATCTGACTCTTAATGACTGCATTTGGAAATTTTTTGGTGAAGATGCTGGAGGGTTTTGACATTTCCTTCTCCAGCTCATTTTATATATGAAGAAACTGTGACAAAGAGGGTTAAGTGACTTGCCCAGGGTCACACAGCTAGTAAGTATCTGAGGCCAGTTGAACTCAAGGAGATGAGTCTTTTTTACTCCAAGACTGGTGCTTTATCCACTTTACCACTAGCTTTCCCTAGTCACTAATGACTTACATGCTTTGTTTCTTCCTGATATTCCCAATATTTAGAACAGTGCTTGGCACACAGTAAGTACATAATAAATACTTTTCATTTTTTTTGTTCACTATTCAGCATCTTTGACAACTGACCACAAATGAAACTGATTAAACATTGACCCCCAAAATATGGGTAGGAAACCCCTCCTACAGACCTCATACAGCAACTTCAGGATGAATCACTTGGGTTTCTTTCGACCTCGGGCTACCTCATTTTATTCTTCATGCTCACACATGTGCCTTTGTTCATAGAGTCGATAAACTAGGTATACACACAAATTTCATATCCCAGGGCCAAAAAGAATTTAAACCAAATCATGAAGAATTTGAGCTGGAAATGAAAATACTAATTAAAAAGTCTAAAAATAAAAAACCAAAATTCCTGACACAGACTCCTCAGGCAAGACTAACACTTGAGGTCTCCCGCCCCAACACTAGCTCCAGTTTGATTTCACCTCACTCTCCTTCATGTCCACTAAATTTTTGTTGTTTTTTGTCCTTCATTCTTGAAGAAGACCATGACATCATGGAGGTAATGCCATAACATGCAAGTAGATTGGGTCTAAGTGAGGGAGAGCTGTGCAAAGTCACCAGCCTCACTTTTCAGCTACACTAGACAACCAGAAGTTCTCTGAACTCAAACACACTGTATTCAGCCTATGTGCCTCAATAGGAACCGCTCCCCAGGGCCAGAACACACTCTTGCCCCATCTCCACCTGCAAAACTCTTTCTCTTCCTTCAGGATTTAGTTCTGGTGCCACTGCTATCAAATTTGCCCTTTTCTAGCCCTCCCACCTGCATGAAAGTGTTCTCTCTCTCTCTCTCTCTCTCTCTCTCTGTCTCTCTCTCTCTCTCTCTCTCTCTCTCTCTCTCTCTCTCTCTCTCCTCTCAGATTTTCTTAACAAATTTTGCCAGTCTATCTCCTTAACTTCCATCACACTCTACTTCATTCCTTTTGTGTGCCTATGTTATTTATTCCCCGATCTCATACAATCTCCATGAGGAGGAAGGCAATATTTTTTTTCTTTTTTCTCTCCCAGTAGCTAGAACAGTGCCTCACTCATAATAATTAATTAATTAAAAATTAAGAAATATTTATCAAATCAAGTTGGATTAAATTGAACTGAGGTAATTTTTTTTTTTCATTTAGAGGTCCTTTTAAACATTGGCAAGGAACCTGAGCCATGGGGAGGGGGTGAGAAGTAACAAGCATTTATTAAATGTCTACTATGTGCTGGGCACTGTGCTAACCACTTTACAAATATTTTCTCATTTAATCCTCAGAACAACCCTGGGAAGTAGGTGTTATTTTTAAACTCATTTTATAATTGAGAATCTGAGGCAAACAGAGGTTAAGTGATTTGCCCAGGGTCACACGACTATGAAATGTCTAAGGGTAGGTTTGAAGTGAGGTCTTCTTGACTCTAGGCAAAGCACTCTATCCACTGTACCATGCAGCTGCCTCAAGATAAGAACTACAGGAAAGCAACAGCAGGGAAGCCCATAAGTCCTAAGGACTTGGCAATTCATTCTCTGTCCTTGGAAGTCTTTAAGTAAACTGCTAAATGGTATATTTAGTGAGCACCTACTAAATACAAAGCACTAGAGATACAAAAACAAAAATGTAATCCTACCCCCAAGAAGTTTTCATTCTACTGGAAATTAGGGGGTCAGGGAGGGAAGAAATAATATGTACATGCATAAGTATGTATAGAAAATGCAATATCATTTCAGAGGTGGAGAGGGGAGCATTAACAACTATAGAAGGGGTGAACTGAATAGTTTCTGACTTTCTTCTGATTCTGTAAGTGTAGTTCTTCAAGGTCGTGATGTCCTTAGTCTGGTAAAAATACCAATGAGATAGATGGTGGGTATGTTAAATTTATCTGCAAGCATTCCTTAGCCATGTGACAATTTCCTCTGCATTTTAACTGAGTCCAAGAAAGGAAGATAACCATAACACCTCTAATATAGGAAGTGTTTGGAGAAAGGCAAATTAAAAAACACTTTTTTTTCTTTTAATCAGTAGTTTCCTGAGTTTTCAAGAACTTTCTAACTACCAGAGACTCCCTCAATCACACTTAGAAGGCTTTTTAAAGAATTGGGGGTGTTTTATTTTGGAGAATTATAGTCTTTCTTTGAGAATTGCAATAACTCAACTGTAGAGAAAGTTTAAAAACTTCAAGGATTTATCTTTATAATTCCCTACGACCTTCAATATTCACACACTTTTAAAAAAAATCCAATCTGTCTTGTTCAAATAAAGAGAGCTGAAAATTAGTTATCAGTAGTTGTTTCCAAAACCTCTTTATCTTTTGACAGAGCATTTGAGACAAAATATGAAAGAAATAACTCTGGGAGACACAGGCTGTTTGTTTTCACATTTTAAACAAATGCAAAACAATAATTAAAAAAAACTTGTGTTGCTTGGTGCATTTATGTCACCAGACTCACCTTTTTGATCTTCCTTGGCACAAGGCATGTCATAGATAACAGGGCTTGAGAGCAAACTCTGTGGACTTGTTGAAACGGTTGCATCAAAAAATCTGCCTCCAAAATAGAAAGTTGGGTGTTTAGGTGAATAAATATTCCTGATTTTTTTTATTTCAAGTCTACCACTCATATCTTAGAGGGTTACACATGGAATGCAACAATTCATTCAAAACCCCAATAACAATTATGGATTGGCTCAGGATACTGAGAATCAAAAAAATTTTCATTTACTGACAAAACTCAATTTGTATTAACCAAAGATCAGTTATGGAAAAAACTATCTCACATCCATCTGAGAGGCTTGGAATGGCAGATAGAAAGCAAATGTACTCTCCTTTCATAACTTGGTTAGCTTCAGCAAGAAGGATAGGAACGCTACAGGTTCTCTCTGAAGGACCATTAGCATAACAATTGTCCAATCAGTCCCTTTTACCCTCCCACATACACAATAATGGTGTTATTACTTACTGAGGGCAATGGACTGGAGGGGGTCACAAAGCTTTTTATCCTACTTGAATATTGCAAGGATCTGTGTTTTTATCTGTATAGATAACTCCAGTGTGCTAATTTCCTTCACCAATGTAGATTATAACCCAAAACTTGATGGGTTGCAGTAGATAAATCCTATAAAGGTATTTAAGGCACATACAAGTTAAGTGATTTATTTTCCTGTGGTATCATAGCTGGTAAGCATCCAAAGTACGATTTGAACTGAAGTTTTAATGATTCCAGGCCTAGCGCTCTCTCCACCACACCGAACTGCCTTGTATATATTAGTTCCTCAATTTTATTGATATTGAAATCAAAATTAGTCTTGTAAAACTTTACTTGGAGAATCTATAATTGGATCATATGCCACTGAAAACAGGGTTGGGACATAGGAACTAATAAGTATCATGGCTTGCCATGGCCACAAAGAAAAATGCAAAGGTCTTGAGAACAGGGATTGCCTCATTTTTGTCTGTGTATCCTCAGCACTTTTATATATAGCAAGGTCTTCACGAATTTTATCTGAATTGAACTGCAAAATAATTTATCACCTAGTAGGCAGCCTGCTGATAACAAGCTTCATTGAATTTGGCTACGTAGGTCCTCAGAAACTTAGGCTACCACAAATAGAAACCCTTCCTTGATGTGAAAATGCTGCTGAAATTAGACTGGGTTATCCTTGTTTGTAAATAAAAGCCTAAAATTCTGCACAGAGGAAAAACTCACATTCGTAGGGTCTAAATTAATGGCCTGTTATATTTCTCCATAAAATACTCTGCTTTCCTTTGAAGGAAACTCTATTTATAGCACTTAAAATATGTTTTCTGAATTTTCAGAATCTGTCTAAAAATGTTATGGAAACAGTCTCCTCACTAGTCACTTTCCAACTGAATTCTCAGGTGATGTCAATATCCCCACATATGCAATCTGCCCAAATTGTTTATAATTCCTCAACAGAAAGGTACCCACCAGGGAACAAGTTTTAATGTTGATTCCTTCAGTCTCCTTTCTCAGGTCTAATTTCCAACTGGTTTTTCCATCCTTTCTGCTTAATATCTCGACTAAAATTTCCTTTGTTTTGTTTGGCTTGATTTACTTAGTTTCCCCTAGTTCTGATAGAAATTTGATTAAGTAACCATGTCTTCACTTATTTGGTGAATTATATTGCTATAAAATCTTTCCGTAGTGACATTTGATCTCCATTGTTGGACAAAGATTTTCTATAAACCTGGGTTGGAATACCACAGAATACTTATTTCTCTCTTCCTCTGCATTCTTATCGTTCCTAGTTTGTATCTCCCATGTGACATTTCATCTAAGTCTATAAATAGCTATTAAATTATAAACTCCCTGAGGACAGGCTCTTCTTATTCATATATGTCTCCCCCACAGAGTCTACCACAGTGCTTTGCATAAAGGATTCACTCAGTAGATGTTTGCTGAGTGAATTAATGAATTTAATCAGGGACCACATGGAGTTGAGTCAGTCAGGGGTTCTCATATGACAATTATATTAAGTAGTTCCAGACACCCTGCAATTTTCAATAGGCTGCTTAATGAATCTCATACCCAATCACAGTACAAAATGCAGAAAACATACACCCTGACGAAATAGAAGAGACTTCTCCCATAATAACAAGTTATAGCCGTATTTCCCTTTTAAATAAGGTCATATTAGCCTAGATATTGTAAAATGTCCCAAGTTCTTCATCTGCTGTAGGTGAACCTGGAAGGGAATTGAATATGCTCATTAAGCAGGACTTGTTTTCATTGAAATTGGTAAAGCTATCATCAGTTGTCATGACATATACACCTATCAACTGAGAGGCAGTTTGGCTTTGAAGTCAGGAAGACCTAGGTTCAAATGTCATACCTGACATTTATCTGTCTGACCATAATTTCCCTCTGCCTGAATTTTAAAGTCTCATACAGTTCTAAATCTATGATCCTATAAACTATAGAAACCTCCCTCTTAGGAGACGAGTGCTAGATTTCGTTTGACTAGGCTAATGTATAAACAACACAAATATCTATCAGACACATTATTTTGTCATTGAGGACAATTTCTAGTATGTTTCATTCTGTCTTGGAATCCCTAGAATCTCACACGGTGCTTTGAATATAATAGGCCCTTGATAAATGCTTGTTGAATTGAGAATACTCTTTCAATGAATAGATCTCCAATTTGGACTTACAGCCACAGCAAAAATGCTGCTTTGATATGGGGACTTTTTAAAAGTGTAGCAACGCAGTCCAAATTGTCTTCTAAACTAGCTCCTAATTCCTAGCAAGCACTCCTGCCTAGCTACAGATCAAAAATGAATCCAGGATTACCTACAACCATTTAGAAATAATCTCATTTACCTTTATATGGAGAATTAACTCTGAATTACCAACATTTCTAAAAAAAAAAGTTAAAATCTAGCCCATCCCACGATCTGTGGTAGAAGAAATGTTGAAATTCCATAGTCATACAATTTTGCGATAAGCATAATCACTTTTTTTTAAAAAGACAGACTTAAATTGAATTTGAGCTTATGCACTGTCAAACCCAGATGGTGAGCATAACCATTCAGGCATTCTCCAGTTCAAAAGTTAATTGAACCAAAAACTAAGATTGTGATAATTGATAGGTTTGGAGCTATTCAACCAGAAGGATGGGTTAGCCTCATACGTGCGGTGATTCAAAGTGGGTAGAAGGTAGGGGGAGGGGAATGGTAGAAATAAGTGGTGAGGACAAGGAAATAAGAAATAAAAAACCATGGAAGAAACAAATCTCACACACACACACACACACACACACACACACAGAGTTACACAAATTAATCAAACTATGTTACCTGAATGGTTCCACCTTGGTCTTTTTATCTTTCTCCATTTGTTTACTAACAGGTTCAATTATGGACAGGATTTCACCAAGACTGACTAGTGTAAAAAGTGAAAGGGAAAAAGAAAAACAAGTTGGGTTTTAATTGCATGCTCCTATTAGTTTCCAAGCTCTGTGGGTATTTTTTTCCAAATTAAATTGCAAATCATGGATTTTTTTAATAACAGGAGGTAACACATTTTTCAAAGAAATTACTAACGCACAAAGACTCCAAAAACACATTTGGGTGCTTTTTGTTTTGTTTTGTTTTTTATCCCATGTTACTCAGATGTTTTGCAATTACTGAAATTTAGGACTCCAAGGTATAGAGCAAATGAACTACATGCATCACGGTAGAGATAGTTTCTGAACTCCTATCGACAATTCCACAGCATATAACCATAAATGTAGATAATTTTTAAACCATCAGCACAATGGCAATAACAATAGCAACGGTGATGATGATGAAGATACTTAGATGCTAGACAGTGTTTACGATCTTAAAATCATTCTGCGATTGCTTGGTTATGCAAATAAGAACACTAAGAAGGGCAGAAAAGTAAGTTGGCCAGGGAGCCAGCATGATGTAATGGTAAGAGCCCTGGCTTTGGAGTCTGACTTTGGCATTCAAATATAGGCCCTGATATTCACTAGCTGTGAGAACTTAAGCAATTCTTTTATGTTTTCTAGGTCTCAGTTGCATCATCTGTAAAGTCTAAGTTTCCTCCTAGTTCTAATGGATAGGAGCCAAATCCATGCTTTTATTGGTATGAGAACTCCCAGATAAAGAATTCCCTCTATCATTTCAGATTGGTATCCTTTCTGCAACTTTATACCCTTAGAGAGTTTCCAAAAGCACTGAGAGGTAAAGTCACTTTCCCAGGGTCATACAACCATGATGTGTCAGATACAAGATTTGAACTTCCCTGCTATGAGGTCAGCTTTTAATCCACTCCAGTACATTCCACCTCTCTCTAGCTCTAAATCCTATGGAAATTTTTTAAAATGCTCCAAATTTATCTTTAATGTAGGAAGACAGGCATGTTAATTCACTGCTGCTAGAGCTGTGAATCAGTTCAACTCTTCTGGAAAATAATTTGAAAATTATGCAAGAAAAGTTACAAAACTGTTCATTCTTTGACCCAGCAAGCCTACTGAGTTTATACTCAAAGAAGATTATTGACAGCAAGAAAAGACTCATCTGTCCAAAAATATCACAGCAGCACTATTTATAATAGCAAAAAGTTAGAAACAAAATACGTGCAGACTAGGAAACAGTTGAACAGATTACAGCATGTGAGTGTAATGGAATATCACTAAACATTAAGAAATGAATATAAGGACCTCAGAGTAACATGGGAAGAATTGTGTGAGGAGATACAGAGTGAAGACAACAGGCCCCAAAGAACAATCGATATACAATGATGTCAATAAATAACATAAAGATGCAATAACACAAAGATGTTTAAATAGAATGTTAAAACTATGCTATCAAAGTTAAATACAGTCAATCTTTCTGTTAACAATTGTTATGTTCAGGGAAAGTACTTTGGAGGATGTTGGTCTGTGCATTTGTTATGAAATATCTATATTGTATGGAAATAAAGAATTTTTTTTAGAATTTTAATAGAACTCATTTTTGTAAAGTCATCAGTAGCTCAAATGGCTCATTTAATATTTGAAAAGACTGATGGCCAGAGAAGCTAAATGCCTTTTTTAAAAAGAGATGGCTGAATCGGGGGGGTAGAATCATGAAATCATAGAATCTTAGAATCTCAGTCTTGTCTGGTATGTAATCGGGGCAGCTAGATGGCTCAGTGAGTAGCGCACCAACCCGAGAGTCAGGAGGACCTGAGTTCAAATCCAGCCTCAGACATCTGACACACTTACTATCTGTGTGACCTTAGGCAAGTCACTTAACCTCAATTGCCCTGTCTTTCCCCCTCCAAAAAAAAAAAAAACAAACAAACAAAAAAGGCATGTAATCCAACATAAGTATGCATAGGAACATGCTCCACAACTCATCAACAAGAAATGAAATAATATATGTAAAGTACTTTGTCAAGCTTAAACCACTCTGAAAAGGTGGTCTACTACTGTTATCTTGCTTTCATTTTTTCTATGGGGATCAGATTAAAAAAATAGATCTGGGATAAGTCTTGCTTGCTATCCTGCTATTTTTTTTTATTTTTAAAGTTTTGTGTATTATTGCACAGATGGGCAAAATAACTGACTCCTATAACCCCAAAAGGATTGAGATGTAGGCTTACCTTCCGTAGGTTCCCTGAAAGCATCTTTGGGAAAGGCACAGTAGCAGAAAGGACAACAGGTAATACATGTTCTTTATTCTGTTACCAGATGGTTTTTATTTCTATTCTTTGATCTCTATATTTTGACATACTTTTAGTCTGTGCATCTTAGAGATTATGAAAAATACTTTTCTCAAATGTTTGTGGATCAATATTGGCCGATGAGGATGAGGATGATAATGATGATGACTCATCTACTCTTTGCTTGATGACCTCCAGTGACAGGGAAATCATTCCTTCCTGAAACATCTCATTCTACTTTTGGACAGCTCTTATGAATAAGAATTTCTCTGCACATGGGTAGAAAATCTCCTCTGCAATTTCTGCCCTTGGTCCTACCCTCCAAAGCCAAGCAGACCAAGTTAAATCCATTTTCTAGATCACTGTCCTTCAAATGCCAGAAGATATGTACCATGTCTCCTACCTCAACCCTATTAAGTTTTTTCTCTTCTGCAATGAGTGGGGAATAGCTGAACAAATTACCACAAATGAGTTCAATAGAGCATTACTCTGTCAAAAAGAATGAATATAAAGAACTCAGAGAAACACGGGAAGATGTGTATGAAGAGACACAGGGTGAAGAAAGCAGGACCCAAAGAACAACAGACATAAAGCCTAGAACAAATTCAATCCCAGTGCCTTCAACCAATTCTCACATGGGATGGTTTGAGGCTCCAGTACCATTTCTGGTCACCTCCTTGTGCATATGCTCTGGTGTTCTCCACAGGGAGACTGTAACATCTCTCACTTTAGACATAATACTCATTGAGGTCTAAGACCAGGAAAATGGTTTCCTAACTGTACTAGTAAGGTTTAGGATTTCAAGGTCCAGCAATAAAGTCTTATCCTCAGTTGACCTAACTACAAGATGTAGTGATAGGATACAAACTTAATTAGTGAGTATATACTAAAGTGTACAAGGCATGTGTATCACATCTCCCTAGCAGGCAAGGTCAGGGTCCCCAGTTCTGGATAGCACAGAAATATATTATATATTGATATTTATGATATATACATATGATAATTATGCTTGTTGTTATTCAATCATTCAATTATGTCTAACCCTTCCAATCCCATGGACCGTAGCATACCAGTACTGTCCATGAAGTTTTCTTGGCAAAGACACCAGAGTACTTTGTCATTTCCTTCTCTGGTGGATTAAAGCAAAGAGAGGTTAGTTGGCTTGCCCAGAGTCACACAGCTACTAAGTGTCTGAGGTTAGATTTGAACTCAGGTCTTCCTGACTCCAGGCCCAGTGTTCTATCACTGAGCCCCCACTAGCTATGATAGTACACACACACACACAAACACACACACACATCTATAAAAGCATTAATAGCTTAAAACAGCACTAAGATTTTTTAAATACCTTGTATGCATATATATGCATATATATGCACATACATATGTGTGTGCATGTATGTGTGTGTGTGTGTAGTCCTCCCCACTAAGGGAGACAGACAAAAATCAATCATAGTTTATAAGTTGAGAGCTAGAAACAATCTAATATGTCATCAACCTTGAAGTCAAGTGACTTGCCCAAGATTAGACAGATAGCAGCAGAACAAGGGTTTGAATCCAAGTCCTCTGACTCCAAAGACAGAGCTTTTCCACTACCCCATGTTGCCTATTCTTGAACTAGGCATAATTGCTAAATTTAATGATCTTTTCTTAATGTGCATCCTTCTTGACCTCTCTGTAGCATTTAACATGGCTGATCACTTTTTCCTCCACTCTGGGTTTTCATGAAACTACCCCTTTCTTGGTCTCTCTCTCTCAACCTACTAAATATGGCTGTTTCCCCTCCAGCTCTGTCCTGGGCCATTTTCTCTTTTCTTATACACTATCTCTCTCGGTGGTAAATGCGAAGTAGAAGTGATTAGGGTCTGCATGGGCCAGTGAGGGGAGCAGTCAAATGAAATAAGAAGGTGAATGCTGGGGAGGAGTGAAATATCTGGGTAGGGTGATATTTCTATTAACTCTGATAGGAAACAGAGGGCCATTGAAGGCTTGGAATGTAGTTTTAGACCATTTATTATGCAATATGAAACATGTTCCTTAACTCCTTTGAACTTAGTTGTGCCCCCCAACACAAAATATGCCCAGCAGAAAATATTTTCTAACCCTTAATTTGACTTTTTATATGTAATAATAGCTGGAGAGGAGGTGTGGCTTGGAGGCTGAATAGCTGGCCTTGGAGTCAGGAAAATCTAGATTCTAGTCCCATCTTTGACACATACTAACTGTATGACTCTGACAAGTCTACTACACCACCTAGCTGCTGGCTGACTTCCCTTTGGTCTCTATTATTTCAGCCAATTTTGACCATTTTTGGTGCCAGAAAGGATAAGTGGCCAGGAGAGTAAAGAGTCTGGAAACTAAGCCATATGAAGAACAGTTAAATGGTCTGTCTGGAGTTTGGGAGGTTTGAAAAAAGGGAAAACTTGAGGGAAAGAGAAGCCTATGGTAGCTACATTCAAATATTTAAAGGATTTTTCTACAGAAGACATGGGATTGTCGCTTTATCAGAGGATTACTGGGATCCTATGTATAAAAGATTTCTGTGCTATGTAAGGATTTGGAGTTCAAATTTCATTTCTACTGTATGACTTCTGTGAAGACATTTAACCTCTCTGATTCAGTTTCCTCATCAGTAAAATGAAGGTATACTTCACAAGGTTCTGATGAGGATCAAATGAGATGATACACACACAAGGCTCTGCAAACCTTAAAGCACCAAAAAAGATTTATAATTATAGCTATGAATGAAGGAAAGCCGTGGACAAAATGCCATGCCAAGTGGAGACACAAATAGAAAAGGCAACCTCTGCTCTCAAGAAGCTTACACTCTAATAGGGGAGACAATGCATATAGGCTTCAGCAGCAAGTCCGATGGAAATGCCCCAAGGTCTTTAAAGAGAAAGCTCTGACTTTCTTGGCATTTGCCTAGGCTTCCTTTCACTCCCTCAGGATACCCCACTGTTTCAAAAATGGAGTGGGCTGCCTTGATAGGTAGTGAGTTCAACATTACTTGAAATATTCCAGTAGAGTTTGAGTGGTGAGGGATATCGGTGAGAAGATTTCCATATCTGGTAGACTAGTGGAGCGATAGCCTCTAAAGGCCATTCTAACTGGGGAATGTTCTGGTTTTGTGACTCTAAGGTTCTGCAACTTGGTTCAAGGTCACATAGCAAATGACTATGTGAGCCTAGAAGAGAAAAACGGGGCTCTTGGCCACGTCCACTGAAGCATGCAGTCTCAGTTTTCAGGGCCACAACACAGGGCATCCTGAGACTATTCAACAGCAATGATAAACTACTCTGGAAATTTAAAACTTTTTATAAGAGTAAGGGAGATTTATCGAGTACATCAAGATGTACATTCAATCAAAAAAGATTTTAGATGGAAATACACAAATCACTAGCTTTATAATTTATACATCCATTTTATATGTGCGTGTATGTGCATACACATGTGTGTATACATATATATAAATGTATGTTTGTATGTATATATACGTATATACATATATATATATATATATATATATATATATCAACCAACTCAGTTTTTCTTTTAGCCAAAAAAAGCAGCATTCATTAACTCCTTAAAAAAAAAAGTTCATAGTATACCCTCTCCCTGTAAAAGAGGAAAAAGTATCTCTTAGTACCTATTAAAATGTGGGACATTTTGCCAAGTAAATCTTGAGGCCAAAATACACAAGGAAATTGAATAGAATACAGAGAGGCTATTTGGAAACCCCTTTTCTTGGACCACACCGATTGTTCAGGAGTTCAATGAGTAGGTTAATGTTTTAAGTTTCCGTAGCTAATTCTGGCTCTTATCAAGAGTTTCTGGAACCACGATTACTACAGGTTACTTGATGGGCATTTTTTCTTTTGAGGTACACAATCTGTGTTTTTCAGAGCATACATCAACCCCCAAATCATGCCTCCAACACTTACTGGCTGGGTGACTCTGGGAAGGTCCGTCAGCCTTTCCTCATCTATAAAATGAGGGTAATGATAGTACCTCTTTCATAGGGTTATTGGAAGGATCAGATAAGAACACATATAAAGAGCTTTGTAAACCTTAAACTGATATATAAAGCCAACTATGATAATTATTCTTATTCAGTGACCCAAATAAAGCATTTACATGAATGAGCATATAGAGATGGTTCTGCGTCCTAACAATAGATCTCCAGCAACTTTGTTTAATATGGTATAACAGGAAAATATCTACTATTCTGGGTTAGTCTTTCCTATGACAAACTATCTCTACATTAGATACTGTCATTCCCCCTTCTTCCTGTCTAGTACCCCTCCCCTGGTCCTCTTTTGGAAGATACCATATCTGGCATTATCTTTGCTAGAAAGTTCTATCTACTGAGTGAAATGGGGCCTTTAACACTGGAGGTAGGAAACTAATCAAAGAGAGGTAGACACTGCCCCTCGGTATAAAACACATGACCTTCTTCTGTCTTTGTTGTGTGAGTCAGTACTAAAGTATACTTGAACTGACCAGGAAGAAGCAGTATGAGCCATAACCCAGAAACCAGTTCAGGTTGGTCACCTTGTAACAACAATGTTACTTGCAGCTACTGTGGAGGTGTAATGCCAATAACAACAGCACGTAGGAGTGTGGCTAGCACACACTCTTTGATCTGCCTTTCTAAAGGAAAACAACTTTAAGGGGTTAACAATCTTGCTTTAATTAAACATACATATATCATTCACTTAGTTCAGGGGGGAAAGTAAGCACCCTGAACTTCAGAGCAAATACAAACTTGATGGGCAGAGAAATTACAGAGAAAATAACACAAATCAACAGACAGGCTTCAAACTGTCTGCCCATAGCAATACATACATAGTAACTAGAGAGAGAGAGAAGCACCAACATCTGGGTTTTCAAAGCCAAGGGGCTCCTTAACATTTGCCCAGAGTCTCGCCTGGCCAAATCACATGAACACTCTTCCAATGAGTAATCCCCCAAAGCAAAATGCTAACCTCACAGTATATATACTATTTCCCTTCAAAGACTCTTGATTCAATCAACAACTCTTGATTCAAACAAAGGCAAAACTCAATCAAAAGCACTTGATTGCCTTAATGCTGAGAAGCACTCCAAAAGAAAAACAGCAAAAAGTCCCTCTTTACTTGCTGTTACACACCTACCACTAGCTCATCAATTCTTTTTTTTTCCCCTCCTTCCATATCTTAAAGATAACTTCATTCAAAGACTACACACTCCCAATCCCTTGTATCCTTACATTTTCAGGGATGGATTTACAAGTATCTTCTCAAAACCCTAATTCTTTGCCATTCTTTTCATAGGCATCACAAATTAATTACTTTCCTTTGTCTCAGTTAAAACACAGTAGATTAAAATCCACTGTTTTTTGCTTCAATAACTGACTCATTGTTTCTATGGAAATTTCAAAGTCCCACAAAAGTTACCCCAATGGATTGGGCTTCCTTTAGTCATAGTACAATTAAATTGCTTGATATATTGCTTTTCCAGACATAAAAAGGGTATAAATATAAAGGCAAGATCAATCATATTAGAAGAGCTGTATCTGCGGTGTTTGGGGGAATTTTTTTTAAGATTTTTAAAAGTTTTTTTATAAGCCATGCCCACCTTGGCCATTATTGCATCTTACAATGATATACCTTCTCTTGCATGCATATGTAAGATGACTGAACGGTGCTATTCAATGTGATTTACTCATGCTAACACTTTAATTTCATACTTGATGGTTATAGTGTCACTTTGAGTTTTGAAGCATTTCACAGTTATTTGCTATATTTGGACACTCAGAAACCAATTCTAAAAAAAAGACATATGGGAATAGAAAATGATCAGGGTCAGGTGTGGCTTGTTATCCCATTAGGGTTTGGAATCTCATCAAGTGACAGTTCTCGATAATAAGAATCTAATTTATGTCTATCTTATAGCCAGGCACGCACTACCAATTTCTGTAATACATATGTTTTGATTTATAGAGGCTTTTCTTTGCTACATTTGAGAATCTATAGTCATTTTTTTCAATCTCTGTATCACAGAGACCTTATGTAGCAGAGAAGAGAGAGGTGGCCTCACAATCTGGGAGATGTGTACTCAGCTCCTATCCCTGACAGCTACTGGTTATGTGACTCTGGGCAAATCACTTAATCTCTTGTCAGCCCTCAAGCAACTCTCTAAGACTCTAAATTGTTGAGGGGTTACTAGTCTACATTGACAAAGGAAGGAGACTCCTCCGCCAAGGAAATTACAGGTCTAATCCAACAAAACAAATGTTAAAAATCTTTGCTATTATCATCCTGGAGATTAGATAAGGAAACACATTTCCTATGAGAAGTATGGTCTTAGAAAAACATGGAAAGACTTCCGTGAAATAATGAAGAACCAAATGAGCAGAACCAAGAGAACATTATACATAGCAACAGCAATATTGTTTTAAGAATGACTTTGAGGGAATAAGTTATTTTGACTATTATAAATATACAAATTAACTATAAAGGACACATGGAGAAACATGCTATCTATATCCAAAGAAAGAACTAATAAATAGAAGTATGTGTAGAATAATTTTATATACATACACATATGTATATGCACATGTTTATGTATATATGTATATAGTGGTAGCCATCTCTAGTGCAAGGATAGGGGAGGGGAAAAATAAATTTGCATCATAACTTTATTGTATATTTAAAGGGAATAGCAAGTTGTACATAATAGACTTGAAGTTTCATGTACAATCATCTTTTTTTTAATCATGCTCTGTTGTGGAGATGCTTGTTTTATTCCAGGAATTAAAAAAAGAGAGAATATGAATGTAGAATGTTGCATATACTATAAAAGAAGGTTTACATTTTCAATGGCTTTTGTTTAACAGACTATTATTATTATTGTTATTACAAGGTGAATGGGGTCTGTTTTATCAAGGAAGAACTATAATCTAAGAAAAAAATCATAAGGTATCATTAATTTTTTTTTATTCTGTGTTTCTATATTGGCCTTAAGTTTTCCTCATTTGTAATAATATAGTACAAATGTAATCAAATGGCAACAATCTTGTTTATTTAACCCCAATGAAAATACTAATGAATTTTCATGTCTATGTCTATTTCTATGTCATTTCATGTACAGATACACATACAGATGGTGTTTCATGTAATGGAATTAAAGTGAAGCTATTTTAAAAAAGATAGAGATTCTTTCAGTTCAGTCATCTCAGTGACACAAATATAAATGATTAGGTAATATTATTTACTGACAAATTTATACACCAGTAGAAAAATATAACAACATTCTCCCTTCAACTTTACTAAAGCACTAGTTCGCATCCCACTTCTAGACATGTATACAAGAAGTTCAAAGGGGAAAAGAAGAAAGCATTCTTTAAAAAAAATATTAATAGGAGCACTTTGGTGGTAGCAAAGAACTAAAAATAATACTTGTGGCCACTGCTTGAGGAATGAGTGAATAAATTACAACCTGTAAGTGTGATATAATATTTTGCTCTTTAAGAAATAACAAATATGACAAATTCAAAATAACATGGGAAGACTTGCATGAACCGATATAGAGCGAAGTTAATAGAACCTGGGGGGAAAATATACACATTGACGTTAACAATATGAATGAAAAAAATTGTAAAAATAAATAGAATTGTAATGAATCTTAGCCCCAGAAAAGATATCGTAAAGTGCATCTCCCTTCTTTCATGGATGAGGTGGGGAACTATGGGTGTGGAATGCTTCATATGTTGGTATATATAGTCCATGTGTCCAGTGGTTTAATTTAACTATTTTTCATTCTTTGTTAGAAGGAACTTAATAGGATCAGAATTGGGAAGTGGCATGTATAGTTGGAAAGGAATTTAACAAAAACAAAAGACATCAATAAGCTTTATAAAAGTTAAATGTGAAAAATAAATGATAGCCTCAAGGAAAGGGAACTCAGAAGTCATCCAGCCTAAGTCTCTCTTTTTACAGTTTAGGAAGCTCGCCAAGAGAAATCTAATTTTTCTGTGGTCCCACGGATGGCAAGTGGCAGAACCAGGGTTTGAAACTCGCTAGGTCCTCTGATTCCTGATCTCATGTTATTTTTGATTTGTTGATCAATTCACAGAAAAACAATCAACATATTCCCAAAATCCATCTCTGGTCTATTGTTGTGCTGATAGACAATAACATCTCTAAGAAGGAAGGAAGGAAGGGAAGGAGAGAGGGAGGGAGGGAGGAAGTGAAGGAGGGGAAGGAAGAGAGAGAGAGAGAGAGAGAGAGAAAGAAAGAAAGAAAGAAAAAGAAAGAAAGAAAGAAAGAAAGAAAGAAAGAAAGAAAGAAAGAAAGAAAGAAAGAAAGAAAGAAAGAAAGAAAGAAAGAAAGAAAGAAAGAAAGAAAGAAAGAAAGAAAGAAAGGAAAGACTGTCTTTTTCAGGCATACTCAAAAGGTGGTAATAGATTCTGTTCCTGGGGCAATTTTTTTTTCCTTTTCCCTCAGAAAAAGCCTAATTGGAATTTCACTACCTAGACAGTTACAATTAATTACTGAGAGTAAAAAAATAAATTCTCCATCTAAAGGATGTGGGCTTTTAATAGAAGATGAAATGCTAATTATGATAATATGTTGACAACACAATTAAAAGTTCAAAGAACTTACTGTTGTTTCCAGGGTTCTGAAGAACTCCACTGTCAAGCTGCCCCTGAGTGGGTGTGTGGGGAAAGGGGTGAGCTGCTGGAAATTGGGCATGGGAAAAATCAATCCCAGCAGTGTGATGGCATGTTCAATTAATTGAGCTTGACTGGAAGACAAAAAACTCACAAATGATCTATTTTTTTTCTTTACATTTGTTTGTTTAACTTTAAATAGCTCTGCCAAATAAGAATAAAGGAATTCAAGGTAATTAAAAAATCCTGTTTGAACAGGGGATATAAAGGCAATTGTAGTTTACTGTATATCTGTGATCATGTAAAATTACATTTAAATGACAATCTGAAGAAAGTGATTGGCCATCTTAAAAAGAGAAAACAGACACATGTAAAAGAAAGGTAATCCTATGTTGTCTGTTCAATACCCACAACTGTCCTTTGGTTTTGAAATATTGTCAGAACATCACATTCTATTAAAAGCTGAGCTAATACGTAGGGTAACTAGGTAGTGCCATATAGAGTGCACCAGCCCTTGAGTCAGGAGGATCTGAGTTCAAATCCAGCCTCGGGCACTTACTAGCTGTGTGACCTTGGGCAAGCCACTTAACCCTGTTTGCCTCAGTTTCCTCATCTGTCAAATGAGCTGGAGAAGGAAAATGCAAACCACTCTAGTATCTTTGCCAAGAAAACCTCAGATAGGGTCATAGTTAGACACAACTAAAACAACACAACAACAAAATTAAAAAGCAGTCTGGCAGAAATTGGGCATAGGCCAATAACCTTCCATTATTTACCAAGATAAGATCAAAATGGATCTATGAACTAGATATAAAGAGAGATATTACAAGAAAATCTGTAGAACATGGAACATGTTACCTATCAGTCTTATGGGTAGACAAATAATTTGTGAATAAACAAGAGATAAGGAGTAGCATAAGGATAAAATAAATAATTTCAATTACATTAAATTGTAAAAGTTTTGTACAAATAAAACAAACAGCCAAAATCAGGAGGAATACAGAAAATTGGGGGGGGGGGAGTTATACAGTTTCTCAGATAAAAGTTTCATATCTGAAATACATAAAAATCTTTGTCAAATCTATAAGAATATGAGTCAATCTCCAGTTGATAAATGGTCAAAAGATATGAGCAGGCAGTTTTCTGATGAAAAAATCAGAACAATCTACAGTCATATGAAAAATACTCTGTCATTATAGATTATAGAAATGCAAATTAAAACAGCCCTTAGATGTCATTTTATACCTATCAGATTCACTAAAATGATTGAAGGGAAAAGTGACAAATATTGGAGGAAATGTGGAAAAATTGGAATACTAATTCACTATTGTGAATTCACTATTGATGAAATTGAAAAACGATTCAAGCATTTTGGAGAACAATCTGGAATTATGCCCAAAGAGTTATTAACCTGCCCTTTGACCCAGGAATGTGACTACTAAGTGTATTTCCAAAGATGATTAGTGGAAAAGGAAAAAAACCTATATGTTCTACAATATTTATAGCAGCTCTCTTTGTGGTGGCAAAGAACTAGAAACTGCAAGGATGCCCATCAATCGGGGAATGGCAGAATAAGTTCTGGGGTATCTTTGTAATGGAATACTACTGTGCTATAAGAAACGATAAGCTTGATAATCTTAGAAGAACATAGATAGACTTGCATGAAATAAGGAAGAGTAAAATAAACAGAACCAAGAGAATGTCATACACACCAGGGCTGTCCAACCTTAGGTTTTTATTGAAACAACAGACAATGTATTTCGATTTACTATTTTAGTGAGAGCTCTGTGGTAGCTCAGCTTCATTTACTAAAGCATTTATGTAAATTCCTATGCTTGTAGGACGGCCGCATAAAATGCATGAGCATTTTGGACAGCCCTCATATACAGTAATGGCGATATCATTATAAGAACAATTTTGAACAACTAAGTCATCTTGACTATTATAAATAGCCAAATTAACCACAAAGGACGTATCAATAAAGATACTATCTGTATTCAGATAAAGAACTAATAAATAGAAGCATGTATAGAATGGTTTTACATATACGTGTGTGCATACATACATACGTATTTGTGTCTAATGGTAGCCAGCTCTAGGGTGGGGGGAGGGAAAGGAAAAAAGAAATTTACATGATAATTTTATTACATATTTAAAAGGAATAGAACAAGTTGTAAATAACTGATTCCTAGTTTCATGTACAATCATCTTTTTTATTCTACATTATAAAAATGCTGGTTTTATTTCATAAATTCAAAATAAAATAAATTAATAAATTAAAAAAACAACAAATATATTGGATTTTCAAGTATGCATAGTATTTTACAAACATTATTGCATTTGACCTTAGTAGAGGAGGTCCTATAGATATTATTGGCCCCCTTTTAAAGATGAGGATATTGTACTGGGAGGTTAAATGATTTGTCCACCAACAAGCACGTAGCTAGTGAATGTTTGAGGCAGGATCTTCCTGATTCTGATTCCAACACTGTCATCACGCTTCCTCTTTGTAGCTTCATAAAATTGTCAAATAATTCCACTTTAAAATCAATTAGTGAGACCCAAATAGTAATCTTAGAAGCAGGAAGAAGTGAACTGAAGGATAAGGTGGGGAAGGGAGTTTAGTAGCAATGGTACACAAAATGGAATCAAGACAATGTCACAGCTCTATCAGGGTCAGCAGTCACTGCTAACACTGTAGAAATTTAACGGTAACTCACTGCTCAGTGCAAAGTAGATCGTTTTTTCTTTCTAAAATCACTATCACCAGTTAATCCATAGCTTCAAATGAAGGCCCATTGTGAACTAAGTAACATACCAGGTGCTATTTGCTGTTCAAAACCAATATAAGACAAGATCCTTGCCCTTGAGAAAATTAAAGCATAGTTGGAAAAACATAGCATGCATGTGTAGGGAAAAAAAAACAAAGAGATATTTGTAAAGCAATTTAATAATTCAAATTAATCTTGTAAGAGATAATGTGGAGTAAGAGAGCGCTGAACTTGCAATCAGGAAGAACTGTGTTCAAATCCTACTTCTGATATTTACTAGCTGTGTGACTAGATAACTCACTTAACTTCCCTTTGACTCACTTTCCTCATCTGAAAAATGAGGTAGTTGGACTCAGGGTCTCTAAGATATAAGCTATAATTCTCTGATTCTATTGCAAGCCCAGTATACTTAGATATTTATTGAATATTCCATTACATAATACAATTACTATCATACCACCCTGCCTTTCCAGTGTTTTTGCTGTTTATTGCTGTTCAGCCATTTTTCAGTTGTGGCCAGCTCTTCATGACCCTATATGAGGTTTTCTTGGCAGATATTGGAATAGTTTGCACTCTCCTTCTCTAGTTCATTTTATACAGATGAGGAAAATGAGACAGAGCTCAGGGTCTTGCCCAAGGATCACACAGCTAGTAAATGTCTGAGGTCAGATTTGAACACAGGATAATGAGTCTTCTTGATTCCAGGACCAGTGCTCTATCCACTGCACCACCTATTTGTCATTCTATTGTGTTTTACTGCTTCTAAATTTTTTTCACAAGCGTTGTGTCTTTTGATCAATTTTACAATTTTACAATTATCTGCCACAAAGAGAAGGCTCAGGAAGGTGGAAACAGTTGTCCAAAGTCCCGCAGGTGAAATTAGCACCCAGAAAGAAAATTAACTTGATTTGAGCATTTTTCCTGTGCCCAGCATCCAGTTTGTCATTTTATTATCTAAAAGAGCTGAGTGCACACTTGATCTTCTAAAGCAAGGTCAGGCTTTCATTTTCTTCAATGCTATCACAGGTGGAGAAGATAATTTTAAAGACCACTACTAGGTCTGTACCCTCAAAGAGATTTAAAAAAAAAAGGAAAAGGACCTCTATGTACAAAAATATTTATGGCTGTTCTTTGGAAATTGAGGAGATATCCATCAATTGGGGAATGGCTGAACAAATGATGTTATGTGATTATGATATTGTACTATATTGTAGTACTATATATATCTATATATATATAGTTATATATAGAGAGATACATATATAGTACTATTGTACTATAAGAAATGATGAGCAGGATGCTCTCAGAAAAACCCTGGAAAGACTTACATGAACTGATGCAAAATGAAATGTGCTGTATACAAAGTAACAACAATATTACAAAATGATCAGCTGCGAATGACTTAGCTATTCTCAGCAATATAATGATCCAAGATAATTTTGAAGGACTTATAATGAAGAATGCTCTCCATCCCAAAGAAAGAAGACATACTGTTTTTACTTTCTTTGTTTTCTTGAGTTTTTTGTTTTCTTTTATAATATGATTAATATAGAAATGTTTGAATAACTATACATGCATAACTTATTTCAAATTCCTTGCCTTCTCAATGAGGAGGGGAGGAAGGAGGGAGGGAGAGAATTTAAAACTCAAAGTTTTAAAAACAAATGTTAAAATTTGTTTTTACATGTAATTGGGGGGGAAATAAAGTATTTAATATTTTTTTTAAAAAGCAGAGGGGCATTGATTTGTCTTGTATGTACATAAAAGTTTCATTTAGGATGAGAAACTTCACCAAGGAGAAAGCCAGAAAAAGCATAACTTCCAAAGCAAAGACTGGAGAGTCACAATCTAAATGTGAAGTATGGTAAAACAAAAAAATTCCCTAGCAAAGGAGTTACAATTAATTAATAAGAAATCTCTTTTTGAGCTGAAATTTATGTTAATTTGAAAAGAAAGTCACACAATTTTTTCAGTGAATACAATTCAGGCCAACATAACGACCCTTGCCAAACATTTTATTGAATGTCCTAGTTTTTCTCATCTTCCCCTACTTCATCTTCTTTCCCCCACCTCCACTTCTTTGTTCCTGGTAACACTTTCACTCATACTAACATTTCACCTTTTATCGCCCATTTCTGTCCTTTTATACTTAGCATGCCTTTGTCCCAATTAGCTGTGTTTCATAAATAGAAGTTTTGCCTGTCAATAATAAAATAGGGGTCTCTAAGGCACAGCCTGTAGGAATGTGATGCATAAGATAAGGAGTCATTTTGAGACGAAGAGGAAGAAAAGGATATACAAGCACCATTATGTATGCAAAGTGTATAAACTTTAATAGCTTAAAACTGAACTGAGACTTTTCAGATACCCTATCTTTGGAGAACAGCACTGGCCACACTCATTCCTGGCCATTTTCAAGCTGCCATCTTTCTGTACCCTTCTCCTCCCTGAGTTTCCTGATTTCCAACTCTAGCTCTGAGAACAGTAATCATCCACAGGACCATCCTCAAAAAGGATGCATCAATCAATTGCCTTAGGATTCCAGTAACCACTCCCTATGGCTTCCCTGTTCAAAACACACCTTCTTGGCCGACACTGCCCTATATATGCTATCTTCCCCTATAAAGAACCAAGCTCCCATAGGAGAGGGACTGTCTTGCTTGCTTGTCTTTGTAACACCCTGTCCTGGCTCCCAAAATGGTTAGCACAGTGACTGACACATAGTAAGTGCTTAATAAATGTTTTTTTTTTCATTGATGCATTCATTCATCTATTTGGAATTACCTACAGCTTAAAGGTACGCTCACCTAAGGCACTTCTTTCCAAAAATATAAACTAATTTACTACAAAGGTGGGTCTCTATAGCTTCAGACCTGCAACCATTTGAAAGTCACTCTTCAATAGCAAATATGATCAAAAGACAGGGGAACATACTCTGTACTATTCATATCTTTTTTTGTTAAGGCCCTCAGACTGCCATGTATAAAAGCTAAATGCTTATTTGGGTTTCTTCTTCTACTCCCAACTTCCTACCCCTCTCCCCTAGCAGATCTGCAGTGATTTTTCCTTCTACGACCACATATGTGTTTGGCAGAAATTAAGGAGAAAGTCCAAATGGAAACTTACCAAAATTAACTTTTTGATGATGCCAGAGAAGCTGCAACCTTATTGATCTAGAGGTTCTCTCTTATCACAGTCCAATGACTCTCTTCTTTTTCTGGGCAATTTGTGCCCATGTCCTTCCATAGAAGATCTGCCCAACATGCCAGGGGATATCTTTGGATATCTTAACATTCTCTGAGTTCAAGAACAGGATTCAGACTGCCCTCCTGTTATCCCTCCCTTCACATGACTAACTGACTTCTTTTTCCCCATCAGACATTTACAAATGTTTTGCAACCCATCTACACCTTCCACACATTTCTTTTTGGCCCAGAATTTTGTGAGAACTGGTGGCTTTAATAAAGTATAAGGCTGATCCAGGTTGATAGAAGAACACTAGAGGCAATGATCCAAAAAACGGCAAAATCCATTTGTGCAACAAACATATAATAAGTTCCTACTGTGTGCAGAGCGTAGTACTAGTCATGGGGGTGATAGGGAAAGAGTGGCAAACTGCTTTTGTGGAGCTTATAGTATAGTAGATCATAACTACTAATACTTCGGTTGCATGTTTTAAGGGGTCATTTTATTGTTGTCGTTCAGTGGTTTTTCAGTCATATCTGATTCTTCGTGACCCCATTTGGGGTTTTCTTAGCAAAGCTATTGGAGCAGTCTGCCATTTCCTTCTCAAGCTCATTTTACAGAAGAGGAACTGAGGCAAACAGGTTAAGTGACTTGCCCAGGGTCGCACAGCTAGTGAGTATTTGATGACAGATTTGAACTCAGGAAGATAAGTCTTCCTGACTCCAGGCCCAGTTCTCCATCCACTGCACCATCTAGCTGCCCTATAAGGGTTCAGAGAACACATTTAAGTTATGAAAGAGAAAGTTTATTGAAATACAGATGTCCTAAATATTCTTCAGAGTATATATCTCCAGGGAGATTTACTAGAAATCACACCAGAGTGAATAGTCAGGAAAGATGACTTTTACTGTTAGTTGTGCAACTAATAGCCTGTATGGCTGAAAGCTAGCAACTTATCCTTACTGAAATTCACTCTCATCACACGAAGCTAGTGGAGTTCAGTCAAAGAGTATTGACTCTACAATGAGAGAGTCTAGGTTTGTGAATATCCTGCCTAAATGACCTTGGCAAATCATCTCTAAAATTAGGGGTATGGAGTAGATGACCTTTGAGAGTCCTTACAAATCTAGAACCGTGATGCTACAGCCTAACGCTAGAAAATGATGATTAAAAATTGCCTTTCCCCAGTAAGAGAATTTTAGAACTAGAAGTGGCCTTCAACCAATTTCATTGTTTTTCAGGCGTGGATACCAAGGTCCAGCAGGGTAAACTGCCTTTTTGGAGATCACAGGCTCAGATTAAGCCTTGAATCTAGAATACAGATGTACTCACTGGCTACTTACTACTCATAGGGCTATTAAGCTAAACTGATGAGATAAAAATGTATGTCACAGAGATTTTGAAAATCATGAAGTACCATGTATATGCAAAATGGAATTATATTCTAGAAATTGTTTTAAATTTCTGCAAATGAAGTTTACATTCAGAAAAGTATACCCATATGCTTCCCTATTTAATTTTCCCAAAGGCCATAAATAAACAATTATTTAGGGCTGCCAAACACTCAACATGTGTGATATTGTCCTACAAGTCACTGCTCCATTCCATGTTGATGCTCTATGGCCCCATACTTGAGTCAGAAAACAGGAAGTATCCTGTATTAGGTGGTCGATTTCTATGGACCTTTACAAAGAGATCCTATGATGTGTGACCACTGTGATATCCAACTGTCTCTAATTCAATAAAATCCAACAATAATCATTACCCTCTCCTCCAATTATTATACATAACCAATAAACTATCTTTCTTACCTAGTAGAAGTATGTCCCACACTCTCAATATTGAAGCCTTACAGGCCCAAAACACCTTCGTATCTCCTTCATGGACATAAGTCCATAATTGCTAGTTGGTGATTCCAAACCAAGTTATTCTAATGTAATTCAACAGAGCATACAATAAAATATACTCTTTACCAGAACTCTACTAGTTGCACTGCAATCTGAATTATACTTGAGATTGTTAGAGTAAACATGGACAAGCTGAAAGTCTGCAAGATTGCTTGGGATACTAGACAGTAAGTTGAAAATTTAAAGTGTCCTTTATCATATTTTTTCAGAATATAAATATAATTGTAGATTCTTTAGAAAAAAAGATATGAATAACAATAAAAATCTTACATGTTGAATGCTAAGAAAGCAATACTACTATTATTATAAACCATTTGTGGTGATAACTCTTTGAGGGAAAATAGTGTTGATGATATTATCAGCAAGAGAAAGGTTTTAAGGAAATGTAGATTTCTGATTACAATAATTTCAAGTGTAGTAAATGGTAACTTGTGAATTATGATTGCATTATTTGTTTTTTTCAATCACATGCCCTTCCCCACAATTGCTACCAATATTTGGGGCTAAATGCTTCAAACATCTTGACATGCTAGCTCTCTTTTGCTTAGCTTCATAATGAGATTCTTTCCTATGCCTAAGGCTAAGTCTACATGAGAGAAGCTTTTTCCAAACCATAATATGCTGTGTATCCCAAGATGTTTTGGTCTTCCCCTGCATTGTTTGTCTATATAGAATTTCTGATAGTATCATAAATAAAGAAAAACAGGAACCTTGAGCTATGGACTATAAGCCTGACCAGGAGTGCTTCCTTGAAGAACATAAACCAAGGTGAAATAAAGGATAAAGCCAGGTCCTGTACTTAATTAAGACCCTGTTCTCCAAATAGATACTCTTCATATTTGCTATCAATGTGCAAAATGTGAGAGTGCAATACCCTGGGAATTCAGAGGGCCTTTGAAATCAGCAAAATAAGCTTAATTTGGGGCTAGTTCTCTTCGGTGGCCATCCCCCCCCAGATATCTGTCTAGTTCCCTATTCTTTTCTATTCCCAATAGGTAGAGAGACTAGCAAACTGTAAGAGGTTCCTGCCCTCTCAGGAATACAGACACAGGACATTTCCCTAGTGCCAATCCCTGAAGGACTGACCCAATAAAAATAGAGAAATTCATACAAGAAGTGAATTAAAGAAAACATCCCAAAAATGTGTGGGAAATTTCCAAGTTACTGTCTAGTGAGAAATATGATTCCTATTATTCTCTATGACACTGGAATTATCCTAAAGATCCCTACAGTGAGCTGCTATTATTCAATTATGAAAAAACTCATTTTATCCACCTATGCAGTAATCTGCAAAACATTAACTATAAAAGGATAATAAAAGAATATTTTAGCCCTTGATCATCTCTAACTCCATCAAAAGGGGAGAATGAGATGATCATTATGATGATAATGATGATGTTGATGACAATATCATAATGATTGTATAATGGTAGCATGGTACAGTTGGGCTAGCCTTGGAATCAGGAAAACCTGGGTTCAAGTATTGAAATATACTAGTTGTGTGACCCCAGACAAGTCCCTTAAGTTCTCAGTACCATAGGCAACTCCCTAAGGTTATAATTACAGAAGAGTTTCTAATCTTCATTAGTGGACAGATTTTCCACAATGAGGTCTTCTCCACACTGATGAAATCGTAAGTCCATACCAAAATGAAACAATAATCCTATACTAAATATTTATTAATGATCTTGTATTAGAGTAATTTTGTTTCATGAATAGTCATTAAATAGATATATAAAAATATATACACATATGGTAGTTATGTAATAAATAGATCAAATTACCATTATACTATTACATAATTATATATATATATATTATCTAATATATGTCTAATATATCTAAAAGATTAAATTACCATTATACTATTACATAATTATATATATATTATCTAATATATATTTAATATATATCTAATACATCAAATTACCATTGTACTATTACATAATTATATATATTATCTAATATATATCCAATATATATATTAGATTATATTATAATAGATATGTAATAATAATATTACAATCAGATTCATATAGTGCTTTAAGGTTTAGAAAGTATTTTTATCACAACTAGCCTGTGGGGTATAGGTAGTCCAATTCCCATTTTTAATAAGTATTATCACTCTGCAAATGAGGAAGACAAGGCTTGGAGAGATTAAATGACTTCCCACGGTCACACAGCTAAAAAGTATGTGAGTCAGGATATGAAGCCAGGTTTCCTGGCACCAACTCCACTGCTCTCACCTCTCTGCTGTATTATCTCATAAAGTGAGCTACGGTTAATGCCTTGCATTCCAACTGCTTAATGGAGTATGATGGAGGACAAACTAAACCCAAATAAAGATCCTAGAAAGAAGCACTTGGAGAAAACTTTCTAGAAAAAAAATGGGGCAGATGTTCTGTTCTGGGCTTCCCCTGAGATGGTCAGAACCCTTGACCAGAAAGAAGCCTGCCTAAAGGGAATATAAAATATGTGTAACTGCCAGGTGACTTCAGACGAATTAGAGAAGCCAGAGCCACAAAGTAACTAAGGATAGACATTTGACAAATGCAATAGAAAGAAGAGCTGAGCTAAAAAGGGTGAATCATCTCTGGTTGCTCATCTATCAAACAAAGGGGGTTGAGGTCATTGATCTAGACTGTCCTCTCCACATCTTAGAACCTATGCTTATAAATAAACACCTTTCCTTGCTCTCTGCTTTTATGACCTTTGCCCTGACCAAGCAGTCTATTGGGAGGGTAAAAGTACTAGCAAATGTGGCTGCTGAGCCATCGTCAGGGATCTGAGGGAGACTGGAAAGGGAAGGAGAGCAGCAACAGGATTGTTTTGGGGCAAATGACACAATAAAAAAGGCAGAGACTATGTAGTCTCCAAAATACAGGCCAGGGAACTTGAATTTGATTCTTGGGAAAATTCTAGAAAGTTTTTATTAAAGAGATAATTAGTGGGCACCTAAAAAGCAAATGCTTATCATAAAGAGTGAACATAGCAATAAGCAAACCTTGTTTCTTGACAGGTTTGTTAGATTTATAAGTGAAGGGAAAGAAACAGCAGAGAGAGCTGGACTTTGAGTTGGAAAGAGACGGGATCAGTTTTGTTTCTGACACGTACTGGCCATGCGACTACTCTAAGTCAATCTCCCTGACATCATCCAAGGCAATTCTCAAAGACGGTAACTTGTAAAGCAGATGTTGGCCTGCATTGGTAAAAGGAATTTCCTCACCCAGAGTTCCCACACCAGTGAAATCATAGGACCATGCCCCACAACACTCCTCAAAATTAGCTATATTCATCACATCCCTAGATATTAACTAAGCAGAAAAAGATGGTAATTAATTCTTCGAAGCAAATTATCAAGTCTTATAAAGAATTATTGTAAAGTATCAATAATTATACTACAAATTAATATAAGTTGTTTACTTGTACACATACAATATCAGAACTTTCAGTTTTCAGATAAGCCTGGAAAATCTTTCTGTTTGCGTTTTTAACTCATACAAAACACTGATCATTAAATTTTCTACCCAAGTTAATATCTGACAATGGTCAGTAGGCTAGAAGAGCGGGAATGGAGTTAAGTAGCCTTTTTCCTCTCCAAACTCTAGGAAAGGACTATTTTTTGTTATTGGCATTTTAGGGGCAGCTAAGTGTCACAGTGCACAGAGGGCCAGGCCTGGAGTCAAGAAGGCTCCTCTCTGGCCTCAGACACTTACTAGCTTGTGACACTGGGCAAGTCGCTTAATCCTGTTTACCTCAGTTTCCTCATCTGTAAAAGGAGCTGAAGAAGGAAGTGGCAAACCAGTCTAGTATCTTTGCCAAGAAAACCCTCAAATGAGGTAATAAAAAGTTGAACACAAATGAAACAACTGAACAACAACAATAAAATTTTAATTGGGGAGGGGAGCACTTTGCTTGTCTCTTCATCACCTCTCACTCTTCCATCTTGCCAGAATTAATCTCTGGTTTCTTGTCGCAATATGACTTTTGCTGTACTATTTATCACTGACAACACAATAGTCAGATCTTCCGTATTATGATACATCTTGCCACAAATCCTTTTAAAGGTCACACACTGATTGTTTCAATTGCATGATGCAAAGAGTTTAGTAGGCATGTTGTATTAAATTAGGTGTTATTATCTTCTGTTCCCAGACTTTCATCCAGCTAGAATCTGTCTACGCGGCTACTCTATCGCAGAGACGTTTCATTACTTCTTACTCTATAGCCACAGACACTGCACCCAAAGTATTGAAAATATTTCCCCTTGGAAGAAAAACAGTAATGCTCAATTGAGGGCCACACATATGGGGAGGGGAGGGATCAAGTCTAGAGAGATGAGAAATTCTTTCCAGAGTAAGGGGAAAAAAGATGGCCAACCACATAAAGAAAGCAACCTCTTGTGACAGTGAAAATTGAAACCTTGAGGGCAAGAAAAAACATTCCTCATCCAAGGGGAAAAATGGTCCAGTTATAATGATCTGGTCTATTAATAAAATCATTGCAAGAAATACAGAACTAAGAAAGTCTTGTATGCCTTTGATTTTACTATACGTGTGATGAGACAAATAAGTTATAATTGTGGTTATCAGGAAATAAAATCAGCTTCAACAGGGGTATATGAAAAAGTAATGTGTTACAAAGGTATTAATTGGTGATTTTTTTTTTGGTTTAAAAGGTGTGTGTGTGTGTGTACGTGCGTCAGTGGCTGTATATGGAGACCTTTAGAAATGATCTAGTTCAAGCTTCACATCTAACAACTAGAAAGCTAAAATATTTGCCCAATGTCTGTTTCTCTCTCTCTCTCTCTCTCTCTCTCTCTCTCTCTCACACACACACACACACACACACACACACACACACACACACACACACACACACAGAGTAAGTGACTAAGCTTGGCTCATACTCAGATCACGAGATCATAGAATTAAACCTGGAATAGAGCTAAGACATGATCTAATCCAACTCCATCATTTTACAGATGAGGAAACTGAGGCCTAAAGAGGTTGCAGAGCTAATATCTGAACCTCTGACTCCAAAGCCACATATGCTATCTTCTGATTCCAAAACTAGAGCTCCTTCAGCCTCACCAAATATAAACCACACTGTGTTTAAAGGCCGAGAAATTACAGTCAACCTATTACAAACCCAAAAAATAGGATTTTTTCTTTGCTCACTAAGTTCTCACAAAGAAATCAACATCTTAGCCTAGCCTTGAACCACACGCAGTGGTTCAGGGCTGTTCTTTTTGGCCCATCAAGGTTTATGTTCTATACCCCCTCTACTGCTTACATGCTTGTGCACACACACACACTCACACACACACTCACACTCACCACATTACTGCCAAAACAATGAAAGTAACTTAATCCTCCTACTCTATACCTCCTGAAGACCACCACCTGCAGAAGTTTGAAAATTTTACATGTTCCCATTAAGACTGTCACAGAATAAAGAGAAACAACTGATATTTTCACAACTCCAGGGGATCAGAGGAAACAAACCAAACGAAATTCTTTTCTGTCCAAACTCATCCCAGACCTGCTAGTCTCCCTTTGTAAATTTCTATCATAATGTCAAACCCCCTTACATTTTCACTAGCAGAAAATATTGGTTTCATGGGGGTCCTAATGCTCACTCAGCCATGCCATAATATTCCTTTCTAGCAAAATATCTAAAATATAAGATCTTCAGCACCGCCATCAGATGTCTGCAACAGCAAAGGGAAGCATTGTGTCTCTCTCCCATGACAAAACCATCAGTTGCCAAAGGGCATGGCTGACTCTGCTCACAATTACTCTTAATCTTGGCCCACAGGAAGCCTCTTTCACATTGCTGCTTTGAAAGGACTCAAAAGGCATTCCGTGTCTAAAGGGTAATAACTGTCTTTCTTTAACATCTAAGGGTCAGTTACATAGTTTTGCCTGTTTTTCCCCAAGAACACTAATTTTCACACTGGGTATTTTATAAGCTGCCTTGATCACAGGTTTGTAAAACATTAAGGTTTGCAGCCTTAGAAATCCAAGTTTGAACCTTTAATTTAAAGGTAAAGAAAGTAATGAGTGCAGAAACTGACTTGTCCATGGTTAAACAGGCAGGAAGCAGTGGAATCAGAATTCAAACTCAGGCTCTGTTGCTCCAAATCCATTGCTTTCTCCATTACCTCTATATTGCACATCTCTTCTAAAAGATCATAACTCTTTATAGAAGTCAAATAATTATGTGAGATGGTGAGCTTTAGATTTTATAACGCAATATGAAACCCAGAAAAGTGATTTATTTAAAGGCATACAATAAGCCTGAAACAGAGTTAGCTTAATAAAGGCTTTGAAAATACAACAGAAGGTGGGTAATGGGTCAAGGTGGTATATTGCACTGATGCCCTGACAGTATGGAGCCCATCATATTAAATACAGTCCTTTTAATAGGATAAGGCCAGGACATGCCAATCTGATCATAAAAGGTGATAAATTGTCATTAGTGACAGCAACAGTTCTTACCAGAATCTGGCTTTTCCAGGATCTTACATTTTCTGCTTACCATGGCATATACAAGGAGATTTAGAGGTATCTGGGTAACACAGGCCAACATCCCTACTTCACACATGAGAAAAATTAGTCTCCAAGAAAATGACCTGTTCATGGTCACACAGATAGTAAGTAGCACAGCAGAGATTACATAGTACCCAGGTCCCCCAATTCCCAACCTGTTATTCTTTCTACTACAACACACCTTTTTCCAGGCCTCAATTCTGTTTCCGATTCCTGGTTGTTTGGACCAAGCCTATACTTTGGCTTCCATATCTGTTACTATCTGTAGTGTGGCAGTTTCACTCAGTTCCTCCCATGCCCAGATTCTCTCTGCCTCTAATTCCATCTCTGGCTTCAGTTTCCTCACCCTTAAATTAAAAGTTTGCACTTAGATTACTAAGGTCTAATGTTTTAAGAACATGCGATAAAGGCAGCATATAGACTAGTGTTCTGAGAAAAAAAAAACCAACTCCCACATATCTCTTTTCCGTTCTTTTTGGCGGTCAGCCTTGACTGGTTAAATGAAAATGACTAGATGCCACACGGGGCTCCATGAAATGATTTATCATTGGTAAACAGTAAAGTATAGCTCTAACCTCTAAATAAATCAGTCATGTTCTATTTGACTTCATCGTTATTCCCTGATTTCAAGGGAGAAAAAAAGGTTAATCACTCCAATCTCTAAAATCAGAAATCGTTCCCTACTCTTGAATACTGCTCCAAGGACACAGCAGGTGACGTGGTAATTGCAGTAGCTAGTCACTTCTATAAAAACTGCTATCAAATCAATTCATCAATAAATATTAAGTGGCAATTAGGTGCCTATTGCCGATCTAACCTAGCACATGAACTCCTTTTCTTAAGTCTAACTAACTATAAGGAACTTACTGCTCATCCAGCCTCATTGGGTTGAGGCTGAATACTCTCTTTGGTCTCAAAAAAAAAAGCTTCTCTAAAATAATGTTTTGATTCATTAAGTGCAAAGGAATCAAAACCAGATGGATTTGGCAGCAGTCTGGTTCCCCAGATCCTTGGGCAGCTGCGGAGGGATGCCAGAGCAAAAAAGGATGATCAATTTCACACGTTACAGATTTCAGGCACTAATGGATGCTTGGCTCTGGGTTCCCTGGTTTTCGGATGCCATGCCAAAACTTACATGCTGGGACAGAGTCATTTAGGAAAGGCAGCCATGCAGACCAGAGAAATGAATAACGACCTTTGTACAAGAACAGCCCAGGGAGCAGCTGTTTTGTACTGGGCAGCAGTACTGCTTAGTGCCTTTCACAACTTATGCTACTCATAAGATGTGGAATATTCATAAAAAGTTATACTCTAACTATAACTCAAGGGTCAGCAACACCCGGCACAACTACTGATTCACTGGCATGTTACCCAGTTGCTGCGACTGTGATCTTCTCCCTGTCACCTGTAAGAGCCACTGCTGACCATCAGAGCTGGCAACAGACACACACTCACTTCTTACACCTAGTCAGCACCTCCTCCTGCCTTACTAGCATCTCCATGCATACATAAATGTGCCAGAAAGAAAGGACTCAGGACCTCCTTAGCATATGCCACTTTGAAAAGGTTGCCAGTCCTCTATGTAACTACTACCTAAGCATCCCGGAAGCATCAGCCTAGGGAGTATTATTGCAAAAGAGTACAAGAGTATGCTTTTCTATGATGATGTTCAGCCTTAGTTAGATATTATCAAGACTATGCAATGAGGTGAAAGGCACACGTGCCTGGATGAAGCTATTCTGCCGTGTCAGAAAAGGCTAACAAATAGCCTTGAGACAGAGAGAGAGAGAGAGAGAGAGAGAGAGAGAGAGAGAGAGAGAGAGAGAGAGAGAGAAGGAAAGAGAGAGAGAGAGAGAGAGAGAGAGAGAGAGAGAGAGAGAGAGAGAGAGAGAGAGAGAGAGAGAGAGAAGGAAAGAAAATGAGAGAGGGAGAGAGAAAGAGAAGGAGAGAGAGAGAGAGCACACCAGAAAGAGAGAGAGAGAAGGAAAAAAGGAGATAAAAGAGAGAGGGAAAGAGAGGGAGAAGGAAATAAGGAAAGAGAGAAGGGAGAGAGGAAAGAAAGGAGGAAGAGAGGGAGGGAGAGAAAGGGGGTGGGAGGAAGAAAGAGAAACTAGACATAACTAGGCAACAGAAGGGAAAAGATAACTCTAAGGAGGTTTGACAACCAGTAAGTATGAGGACAGGGAAGCATGAGAAAATATGGCCTCAAAAAATGAAGGCAAACTTTTTTGGGTCCTCTAATTAACTTGGGATGATCAAATCTTTGGATGAGATTCGACTAAGGGAAGGATTTGCTTCCAGACTTGATGAGCTTCACTCATCAGGGAAGAAAATGATTCATAATGCCAGATAGGCACCTTTCCCAAAGATGCTTCAATCAATCTGATAAGCTCTTTGTGGATAAGGGAGATCTAAAGCATGTATTTTTCTTTTTTGATTCCCTACAGAAGGGTCTATTAAATTAATAATTTAGTTGATTGTCTATGAAATACACTATTGCTCCTTCTCTAATTTTACTTGACAAACGAATACCTAGTTATTTTTATGGGTATAACCCAACATTTGCTGCTTCTACTAAATTTTATTTTAGGGTATTTACCTTCTATATGTTCACATGTTCCAAGACAAAATGCAAGTAGCCACTCAAGCTGAAAGAAACTCTTATGTTTTCCTGTCTGTATACTTTCACAGATACACTGTAGGCAGCTGCATGGCTTGGTGGATAGAGTACTAGATTTGGAGTCAGGAAGACTTGAGCTCGAATCTGTGCTCAGACACCCTAGGCCAGGTAACAATCTCTCTCAGCCTCAGTTTCCTCATCCATAAAGTAGAGATAATAACAGCACCGACCTCCTAGAATTGTCATGATGATCAAATAAGATATACATGTGTCTATACATATATGCGTATATAGCACTCTGCAAACTTTAAAACACTATATAAGATCTAGATATTATCATTATGATCATTAATAACTAAATTTTCATAAGAAAGTATGAGTCTACTCCCTTCTCAGATTTTCACAAAAGATAACCTCGATATTGATATAGATTATTCTCATAAAGAATATAAAAAGTTCCAATCTCACCTCAGACACTCACTACTTGTATGATCCACTTACCTTTTCTCAGTACTCAGCTTTCTCATCAGGAAAATGGGAACAGTAGCACTCACCTTACAGAATTTTTGTAAGGATCAAATAGGATAACACCTGTACACCAGCACAAAGATCCAGTCTTTTGACACAAATATTCTCCCAGTGAAGCTACAGGATTGTGATTTCTAGAACAGCATAATTCTGTGATGTCTCCCTTTCCCTTCAACTACTTTTTACACTTCACCAAGATAATGGTGCCTATAGTCTTCTTTCATACTGATCCATAATGTTTTCTAAATGAAATAAATTGAGTAGCTCTTACTGTGCTATTACTCCATTTGGCAAGCAGATCAAGGACTATGTCTATGATTTCTGGGTTCTTTCATCTCCCTTATTATAAGTCATTTGTATCATATAAAATTGGAAATATAGAAAGTGACATTATCGCTTTTGTTCATCTCCCCACCACCACCCATTATTTAAATGAACTTAAAGGTAGTTTAAATATATCAAGTAGGGAATAATCACACATAACATCACCTCATCTTTATTCTTTCTTCTAATTTTGTAGATCCTTTGCGTTAACAAATTAATGGTACAACTACACATAGGTTAGTTCTATAATGACTATTACATATGTTAATAGTCATTGTCTGGTAAGTAGTTTGTTTTTGCTATTTATAGATAATACTGCAATAAAAATTAATTCAAAGAGTACAAAAATGACATGGATCTAAGTGTATATTTAATTATGAAATACTAAACAATGCATTTGTCAGAAAACGAATCATAGAAGCAATTATAATTATGTGAAAAACAATAATAACTATGAGACAGTATACCAAAATTTCTGGAATGTATCTAAAGCAGCCATCATTTTGAAAATTATATCTCTAAAAACATATATTAACAAAACAGAAAAAGAGGAGTAATAAATGGAATATGCATTTTAAAATTAGATAGCCATAAAATTAAATTTTAAAAGACACAAAAGAAGAAAGCTTGAAAATTAGAGAAGAAATAGATAAATTGGAAACTAAAAAGACTAATGAACTGATAAAAAAAATTTTAAAGGTAATTCTTTGAAAAAACTAACAAAACTGATAAACGTTTAGCTTAAAAAGAAAGATAGAAAATCAAATCAACATAATAGCAAACAAAATGAAATCACAACAAAATCAGAAGAAATAAAAATAATTTTCAGAACCTACAGTTCTCAACTACATACCAACAAAACTGAAAATGGAAAAAAGACTATTAGTGTCAAAAATAAAAAATACCCAAACAAATAGAATATCACAAAGAGATAACAGAGATCTTATAAAATCCAGTCTCAGAAATGAAAATATTTATCTATAAGTGAAAAACTCTTCATCAGATGTATTTCCAGTAGAATGCTATAGAACTTTAAAAGAACAATATCTATACCATTCAAATTATTCTCAAGAACTGAGAAAGGACTGAAGAATCCTTTTGGGGGGGGGGGAAATGCAGTCCTAATATCTAAATCAGAGAAGGATAAGGAAAAAAATGAAAACTAGAAGCCAATATCATTAATATTAATTCAAAAATTTCAAGTAAAATCCTAGCAAAAATAAAGATATTATATAGATTTATCAAAAAAAAATCCACTTTGACCAGGTTGGCATTTTACATGGGATGCAAGGATATTTCACTATTAGGAGAAGAATAAACATAATTAAACATATTAAAAATACAACGTCCAAACCATGGTTATCTTAATGGGCACAGAAAAAAATCTTTGACAAAGTACAATATTCACTTAGGCTAAAAAAAACTTTACAAAGTATAGGCATAATGGATCATTTTTCATGTGATAAAAGTATCTGTCTAAAAATAAAAGCATTATGTACAATGGGGAAACACCAGAAGCCTTCCCATTAAATACAGTAGTAAAGCAAGGATTCTCCCTTTTCCTCCTATTATGTAATAAAGTTTGAGAAATGCTAGCAAGATAAGGAAATTAGAGATACAAAGATAGGCAAAGAGGAGGCAAAAATATTCCTATTTGCTAAGGACGTGATGATTTACTTAGAAAATCCTATGAAATCAACAAAGAAACTAATAGAGAAAAGGGGTTTTTTTTGGAGTTTCAAGCTACAAAATAAACCCACAAAAATCCACAGCATTGTTACATAGAAATAATAAAATCCAGGAGGCAATGATAGAGAGGAAAGTCCCATTCAAAATAACTTCAAAGTACATAAAATATTTGGGAATCGATCTACTAAAATACATTTAATATCCATATAGATTCAATTTCAAATTATCCTTAAAGAAGTAACTCACTTAAACAACAGATTCACAATGCAGGGCTCATACCTGGGCCATGTTAATATAATAAAAATGATAATACCAAAGTTAATTTAAAGATTTAGTCAAATACAAAAATACTGGAAAAATACTTTACAAAGCAAGACAAAATAATAAAATTCTCTTGGGAGTATCAAAAGATTTAGAATTATCAAGGGAAGCTATGAAATAAAAATGAAAGAATAGCATTTCCAGACTTCAATCTATATTGTAAAGTAGGAATCATTAAAACCACTTGGCACTGGTCAAAAAAAAATAGAAAAGAAGATTAACAAAAGAGACAAGGAAGAATCAGAATTTAATTCAATAACCCAATATTTGATAATTATGAAAGAATTATCTATTTGATAAGGACTAGGTAGAAAAACTGGAAAATAATCTAGCAGAAATTAGCCCTAGACCAACATCTTATACAACATTCTATAATACACTCCAAGTGGATATGTAATTGAAATTTAATATTTAGAAGATTCCAAAAGTCTTTGTACTTTAGTAGTTTTAATAGCTTAAAACTGCGCTAAGACTTTCAGAATACTCTCCATATCTTTCATAGATATGAGTAAGGGATGAATTTTTAGCCAAATAAGGGACAAGGGCAATTTTAAAAGATAAAATAGATTATTTTGGTTACATGAAAAGATTTTGCTCTAACAAAATTAACATATCTTAGAAAAGAAGGGAAGAAGTAAATTGGGAGAAATGGTGACATCAAACACCTATGATAGGGGTTGGTATCTGAGATATATAGACAACTAAAATAAAATGACCAAAAGCCATACCCTATTGTGAAAATGATCAAAGATATGAACAAAAAGTTATACAACCAGAATTGCCAACTATTAACAACTATACAAAATAATGTTCCAACTCACTCATATTAAGAGAAATACAAATCAAAATGAACCTGGGATTTCCCCCTCACACCCAACAATTTGGAGAAGATGACAACATATAGAAATAATGAATATAAAAGAAGCAAAACAGGGGCAGAGACAAGATAGCAGCATAAAAGCAGGGACTCACCAGAGCTCTCCCCCAAACCTCTCTAAATACCTGAAAAAATGACTCTAAACCAATTCTACAGCAGCAGAACCCACAAAATGACAGAGTGAAATAAATTTCCAGCCCAAGAGTACCTGGAAGATTGACAGGAAAGGTCATTTGAACCAGTCTAAAAGAAGAATGCAGTCCAGTCTGGGCTGTGCCAGCAAAGACAGGGCCCCAGCAAATGCAGAGCAGGACTCAGGGGACTGAATCACTGGCGGCTGTGGCATTTTCTAGACTTCTCAAACCACAAATGCCAAAGTCAACTTAGAAGATCAGTAGGAAAAGTCTGTCAAACCGGGGTAAAAAAGAACCGTGGTCCAGCCCTAGCAACAGCAGAGGCCACTGCAAGGCCACAACTGCATCTGAAGCTCTCAGCCCACAAGTGGTGGGGGGATCAAGTGGCTGATGAGAAGGGGATTACAGGGATATCTTTGCTGGCACTAAGACAGGATTCTCTTGCTTTGCCCTGCTTGCATCTGGGTCACAATCCTGGGTGGTGGACCTGGGACGAAAAGAAGTGCTGGTGTAGCAGAGCTTGTGGTGGCGGTGGAGAACTGAAAATTTACAGGTCCCTAGAAGTATCTGCAAAAACAGTTGCACAAAACTCCTGAAGCTTGGGCCATTACAGCCTCCACACTAGAAGCAGAGCCCTACCTTAACAAAAAGTTAAATATTCAAGTAATTGACTGAGAATATGACCAAACAGGGGAAAAAATCTCAGACTGTAGAATCTTACTTTGGTGACAAAGATCAAAACATACAACCAGAAGAAGACAACAAAGTCAAAGTTCCTACACCCAAAATCTCCAAGAAAAATGTAAATTGGTTTCAGGTCATGGAAGAGCTCAAAAAGGAGCTTGAAAATCAGAGAACTAAAGGAAAAATTGGGAAGGGAAATGAGGGTGATGCAAGAAAATCATGGAAAATGAGTCAACAACTTGCTAAACGAGATCCCAAAAAATATTGAAGAAAATAACACCTTAAAAAATAAACTCAAATGGCAAAAGAGCTCCAAAAAGCCAATGAGGAGAAGAATGCCTTAAAAAGCAGAATTGACCAAATGGAAAAGGAGGTCCAAAAGCTCACTGAAGAAAATCATTCCTTAAAAATTAGAATGGAGCAAATGGAAGCTAATGATTTTATGTGAAATCAAGAAGTTATAAAACAGAAGCAAAAGAATGAAAAGAATGTGACAATGTGAATATATCTTACTGGAAAAACAACTGACCTGGAAAATAAATCCAGGAGAGAGAATTTAAAAATTATTGGACTACCTAAAAGCCGTGATCAAAAAAAGAGCCTGGACATCATCTTTCAAGAAATTATCAAGGAAAACTGCCCTGATCTTCTAGAACCAGAGGGTAAAATAGAAATTGAGGGAGTCCACCAATCATCTCCTGAAAGAGATCCTAAAAGGTAATCTCCTAGGAATATTGTAGCCAAATTCCAGAGTTCCCAGGTCAAGAAGAAAATATTGCAAGCAGCCAGAAAGAAACAATTCAAGTGTTGTGGAAACACAATCAGGATAACACAAAATATAGCAGTTTCTACATTAAGGGATCAGAGGGCTTGGAATATGATATTCCAGGAGGAGGAATATGATATTCCAGAGGAGCTTGGATTAAGGATTCTGAAGGAGCTCCAAAGGAGCTAGGATTAAAACCAAGAATCACCTACCCAGCAAAACTGAGTGTAATACTTCTGGGTGGAAAAAATGGATATTCAATGAAATTGAGGACTTTCAAGCATTCTTGATGAAAAGACCAAAGCTGAATGAAAATTTTACTTTCAAATACAAGACTCGAGAGAAGCATGAAAAGGTAAACAGGAAAGATAAATCATAAGGGACTTATTAAAGTTGAACTGTTTACACTTCTATATGGAAAGGTGATATTTGTAACTCATGGGACCTTTCTCAGTATGGGGGGGGGGGTGGAGGGAATATATATATACACACACACATATAGAGAGAGGGGAGGAGGGAGGGAGGGTACAGGGTGAGTTGAATATGAAGGGTGATATCTAAAAAAATAAAATTAACGGGTGAGAAAGGAGTATACTGGGAGAGCTAGAATAGGGTAAATTATCTCACTTAAAAGAAGCAAGAAAAAGCTGTTCCAATGGGGGGGGGGGAAGAGGGGGAAGGTAAGAGGGAATGAGTGAACCTTACTCTAATCAGATTTACCTTAAGGAGGGAATAACATACACACTCAACTGGGTATGGAAGAAAGTAGCGGGGAAGGGGATAAGAGAGGGAGGGATGATAGAAGGGAGTGCATAATTGGGGGTGGGTGTAATCAGAAGCAAACACTTTTGAGGAGGGGCAAGGTCAAAAGAGAGAAAAGAATAAATGGGAGGCAGGATAGGATGGAAGGAAATTTAGTTAGTATGTAAGTGTTTTGCATGACTGCACATTTATAACCTGTATCAAATTCTGTGCCTTCTCAATGAGGGTGGGTGGAGAGGGAGGAAGGGAGAGAATTTGGAACTCAAAGTTTTAAAAACAAATGTTAAAAATTGTTTTTACATACAACTGGGAAATAAAATATACAGGCAATGGAATAGAGAAATCTATCTTGCCCTACATGAAAATAGAAGGGGAAAGGGATAAAAGAAGTGGCAGTGGTGATAGAAAGGAAGGCAGATTGGGGGAAGGGGTAATCAGAATGCACACAATCTTGGGGTGGAGGGAGACAAGAGATGGGGAGAAAATTTGGAACTCAAAATCTTATGTAAGTGAATATTGAAAATTAAAAATAAATAAAGCAAAGAATAAATAAAAAGATGCAAAATAGAAAAAAATAAAATTGGAAGGTTTGTGGAAAGATGGGCACATCAGTGTATTGTTGGTGGACCTATAAATTGGTAACTATTCTGGAAAGCAATTTAAAATTATATTAATGAAATTATTAAAATGGCCATGCTTTTTGTCTCGGAGATTCCATTTCTAAGCATACACTCCAAGGTTACTGACAGAAAGAAATGCTCTATGTATGTCCAAAAGAACCCCAAAGCAATACTTGCTATAGTCTCATAAGAATTGGATGTCCATTGATTAGGAAATGACACAAATTGTGGTTCATGAATGTAATGAAAAATTTCTTTGTTGTAAGAAATGACAAAAAAGCATGGAAAGGCTTGAGTGAACCAACAAAGAGTAATTTAACTAGAGCCAGAAAAACAATGTATGCAATGACTACAACAATGTAAATAGAAAAAACAACAACCACGCAACAATCAAAACTAAATGTTGTTGAATTACAACAATTAAGTTTGTCCCCCAAAAATTAATATATAAGAACACGCCAGCCCCAAATCCTTTTGCAGAAATGAAGATACACAGGTGAGAAACACTG
>CM053623.1:329398917-329545459 GCA_028646595.1 Phalanger gymnotis | reverse complement strand
CAGTCACTGCTTCCCAGCCGCCATCTTCTCTCTCTTCTTTTAAAAACAAAATAGTCTTTGTTTTAATAGATGGCTCTCTGGGAGGGGAGACAAACCTTCTGTTTGGCTTTTAAAGCCCTTCACAATCTGATCCCTTATTAGATTTCTATGCTTCTTGCATTTTATTCTTCCCTACACCTGCTTCCTCTAACTCTACTGTAAAATTCAACAACACTGGCCTTCTTACTGCAATCAACACTCAATCTCTGAATTCTGTAATTTTTCAATATATGTTTAACATGACTAAAACCCTGTGCCGGTTTCCTTCAAGACTCAGCTCAAATCTTCCTTTCTACAAAAAGGCCTTCCCATCTTCCTCTCCCAATGCCTTTCTTATAAGATTACCTCCCATTTTTACTGCATTTATTACATATGTACATAGTTATTTCAATAGTGGCTCCCTCATAAGAAAGTGAGTTCCTTTAAGGCAGGGGTTGTATTTTTTAGATGTGTGTGTGTGTGTGTGTGTGTGTATGTGTGTGTGTGTGTGTGTCCCCAATACCTAGTACATTATGACCTAAGAATTTAACAAATGTTTGTTATTGTTGAGGATAATGATGTTGAGGGGGAGGAAGAATTACTAGAAGGATTCTAGTTGATACAAAAACAAAAGCTACCAGTGAAAATCTATTTTGCCAAACAGATTTCGCTTATTTTTATTATGTCTTTCAGTGACCACTATCTTCTGCACCAACTAACTCCTTTTTAAGGAAGCGCTGTATGTAGATGTGATTGTTCTGAGTACAGACTTTGGGATTCTTTGTTTTCTTAATCCTGGACCATGTTTTCCAACATAGCTTTTTCACTGACCATCGCCCTCTACCCACTGTCCTACTAAAATAACCAAGTATCAAATAATATGTTGGCTTTGTTCTAAGAATTCCCCAAGAACTCTGCAACCTCCTCAATGTATATCGACACAAAAGCTACAATTTTACTCCTATGTCTGCTTATTTTCGTTGAGAGCACTATAAGGTGAGATAATGAAGTCTCCTATGAAACCACATTCTTGTGGCCTCCTTGCAACAAAGAAAACAGCTATACAAAGATTATCAAGGAGAACCTGTGAGCCAACCTTTTATTTCACTGAAACTTTTTTTTAAAATGTCTTCTGTTTTCATTTAGTCATAAGAATATAAACATGGCTGTGATTCAGTTTCTCCAAAAGTATGCCAATCAACCCTGCGGTTGTTAGACAAAGATCACATATTGAGTACCAACTGTGAAGTTAATGCCTGTGCATATTATAAAAACTCTTAGTACCTTTTTCTCTCTTTTCAGCCAATACATCACAACTTCAGAAATAAAAGGTCATCATGCATGACTGAGTCATTTTATATTTCTGTCCACTTTGTGAATTTCTAGGGCCAAAAAAGTTGATCACCTAATGACCTAATCTTGGGTAATGAGCCTCTCCATCCTTAGCTAGGTTGTTTTTCAAGCAGCAGACCCAGGGCATGTCACATATACATCTCTCCTGCTTCACAGAAAAAGACAGTTTCTGTTACATGATCACAGCCTTCAAGAATTCAGGGTTACCTCCACAGTTTGTTGAGATATCTGAGTAGGAATTCAGTATGAGCCATGTAAAATATCATTTGTAAAAGTTTATTACAATTATCCTCTGATATTCTAAGTATATACATTCCAAGACAGCCTCCTTTCTAGCCCTCTTGCTAAATTCTGGATTTCAAAATCCTGCCCTTGCTACTTTCCCATCCTGGAACTTCCCTGTGGTCCTCTGGATCAGGAACCTCTTTAAATTAGAAACATTCAACTGCCCCTGCTACCTTCTGAACCTAGAAAAGTCTTCTGAAGGACCACCTCCTTTTCCCATTGGTGAGTTCCACCAGGGGCCTCCTTTCTGAAGAGAGGCCCAAACCAGCCTTCATTCTTCTTGTGGCCCCCTTTCTGACTTCTGGACTTCAAAACTGTGCCTCTGAAATAGGTACTTTCATTCCCCACCCTACTGTTCAATTCCCTTTTGTGTATTGTCCTACTCCATTAGAATGTAATCTCATTGGGGACAGGAATTATCTTTCTTTTTGCTTGCATTTATTTCTCCATAGCTTAGCACAATGCCTGGCATATGGTAATCAATTAATAAATGCTAGTTTCCTTTCTTCCTTCCTTCCTCCTTCCCTTCCTTCCTCTCTTCTTTCTTTCCTTTCCTCTTTTCTTCCTTCCTTCCTAAAAAGACTAGCTATAAAATGCAGTTCTATATATATTGTATTTCTCTAAATAATTCACCTTAAAAAAATAGAAGGATTTTCCCACCGATGAAGTTCAGCTGCATCCTGAGCAGCAGGTGCTTGCTTTTCTGTTTTTCTACAGAAGAACTATCAGTACATTTGTTTGCATTCTGAAAACGGTGGTTGGCAGAGGAAGAAAGGAAGGATACCTTTAAAAGAAAATTATGGCTGGGATTTTCTCCTGCTTTTGGTAGCACCCAAAAGAAGAAATGTAATTTTTCTCAAAGTGAGCAATCAAGCCGGGACTAAGGATGTTTCCATTACAAATAGGAAACTGCTTCAAGATTGAAGCTGTTATACCAGGTTTCTCTAGCTCTGGAGAATTTGGTCATTTTTACCAGTTTATAAAGCTTATCAGGTATGCAGTGCAGGCCCCTAGTAAAACCATGAACTGGTCTCTTAACTCCTCCTTGCCTGAGTCCCTTGTCATCTATAAAAGGAAGAGACAAATGTTTTTAATCTGAAAAGTTTTAAAATTTACTATAGTTTTATAGGTAAAGGTACCTCCTAATGCTTCTGACTTCTCCACCTTACTCCCTTTGGACGAACTATCAAATGAGAGACCACTTCAAGCAGATTTCAAAATACCTCCAAGACTTTTCCAAATTATTTTTTATATAATTAATTCACTAATTAAGAGTTTTGTTGGTCACTGACAGAATGAGTCATCAGAAAACATAGGAGGATTGAATCACTGGCAGCTGGGGTGATTTCCAGACTTTTCAACCCACAAACACCAAAGACAAAGTAGAAGGTCAGTGGAGAAATTTGGTCAGAACTGGGTAAGAGAAAAGCCTGGTCAGGCCCCAACCTCAGGGTGGTGGCGGTGGCAACAGAAAAGGAGGCAATAGCAGCAGAGGCTGCTTCCAGAACTCGAGGCCCACAGACAGTGGAGGGATCAAGTGGCTGATCGGAGGGGGATTTCAGGGATCTCTTTGCTAGCACTGAGGCAGGATTCTCTTGCTTTGCCCTGCTTGGATCTGGGTCGCAGTCCTGGGTGGTGGTCTTGGGGCTAGGAGGAGCACTGGCATGTCAGAGCTTGTGGAAGCTGCAGAGAGGGAGTCCTCCTCACAGTTCCAAGGCAGAGAAGAGTGCATGTGGTCACTCACAGACCAGAGCACAGAGCAGGAGAGCAGTGAATGTTTCTCTTTGATCATACTACCTTAGAAGAACTGAAAATTTACAAGTGCCTAGAAATATCTCTGACAATAGCTCTCGCAAAGCCCCTGAAACTTGGAGTAGAGCACTCTCCACTCTGGAAGTAGAGTTCTGCCTTGACAGGGAACTCAAAAGTCAAGTAATTAGCTGGGAAAATGACCAAACAGGGGGAGAAAATCTCAGACTATAGAATCTTACTTTGGTGACAAAGAAGATCAAAACATACAACCAGAAGAAGACAATAAAGTCAAAGCTCCTATATCCAAAGCCTCTAATAAAAATATGAATTATTCTCAAGCCATGGAGTTTGAAAATTAGAGAACTAAAGGAAAAATTGGGAAGGGAAATGAGGGTGATGCAAGAAAGTCATGAAAAATGAGTCAACAACTTGCTAAAGGAAACCCAAAAAAAATACTGAAGAAAATAACACCTTAAAAATAGACTAACTCAAATGGCAAAAGAGCTCCAAAAAGCCAATAAGGAGAAGAATACCTTAAAAAGCAGCAGAATTGACCAAACAGAAAAGGAGGTCCAAAAGCTCACTGAAGAAAATCATTCCTTAAAAATTAGAATGGACTTAAGTGGAAGCTAATGATTCAACGAGAAATCAAGAAATCATAAAACAGAACCAAAAGAATGAAAAAATGCGACAATGTGAATATATCTTACTGGAAAAACAACTGACCTGGAAAATAAATCCAGGAGAGAGAATTTAAAAATTATTGGACTACCTAAAAGCCATGACCAAAAAAAGAGCCTGGACATCATCTTTCAAGAAATTATCAAGGAAAATTGCCCTGATATTCTAGAACCAGAGGGTATAATAGAAATTGAAAGAATCCACTGATCACCTCTTGAAAGAGATCCCAAAAGGAAATCTTCTAGGAATATTGTAGCCAAATGCCAGAGTTCCCTGGTCAAGAAGAATATATTGCAAGCAGCCACAAAGAAACAATTCAAGTATTGTGGGAACACAATCAGGATAATACAAGATATAGCAGCTTCTAAATTTAAGGATCCATGGGGATAATGTGATTAAAGATTTTTCTCTCCCATTCAATAGGTCTCAGGTGGGGCCAGTTAAAGGAGGCCTAATTAGAGGCAGGCCTACACCTTTGTGATGCCAATCAGTGATTAAAGATCTTTCCCACACCCTTTTGCTAAGTAAATGCTAAGCCTCAGGCCCACACCCTTTTGCTAATTAGGCAAGAAGCCCTGGGGGCCCTAAAAAGAGTATATATACCCAGAAGGTAGCCACTGAGGACTGAAAATTCAGAAGTCAGAAGTGAGAGTTCAGAATCCAGCCCAAGGAAGAGAAGTAAGAACTCCAAGATGACAGAGCTACAGAAAGTGTGGAGCAGCGAGTGGAAACCAGGGAGCTGTGCAGACCAGAGAACTGAGAGGCGGGGGAGAACACAGGCAAGCAGACAGTTAGGATTCATGAGTGTTTACAGGGAGGCCCCAGCAAGGGGGAAAGTTACAGGATGACTTGTTTCCTTGCTATAAGACTGTATTATAATTTCCTTTTTGCTACATTGAGGTGGGCTTACTGGTTTTGGAATATAATTACTGCTATATCAAATTGGAGTTACTGGTCTTGGGATTTGGTCCTCTGGTGTCTAAATAAATGTTATACTTCCTCTCCCTTCTACCTAGAGAGTTTTTCATACTTTTCCATTCTAAACCGTACAGGCATGTTCATGATCATCCTTGAGGTCATGAATCTTGCCTTATTGATACAAGATCAAAGGGCTTGGAGTATGATATTCCAGAGGGCAAAGGAGCTAGGATTAAAACCAAGAATCACCTACTCAGCAAAACTGGGTACAACACATCAGAAGAAAAAATGGGTATTCAATGAAATAGAGGACAAGCATTGTTGATGAGAAAACCAAAGCTGAACAGAAAATTTTACTTTCAAATGCAAGACTCAAGAGAAGCATGAAAGAGAAAAACAGGAAAGAGAAATCATAAGGGACTTACTAATGTTGAAATGTTTATATTCCTACATGAAAGGATGATATTTGTAACTCATGAGACTTTTCTCAGTATTAGGGTAGTTGAAGGTATAAATAAATAAATGTGTGTGTGTGTGTGTGTGTGTGTGTGTGTGTGTGTGTGTGTGTGTACAGAGAGCACAAGGTGAGCTGAATATGAAGGGATGATATCTAAAAAATAAAATTAAGGAATGAGAGAGGAATATATTGGGAGAAGGAGAAAGGGAGAGATAGAATAGGGCAAATTATCTCTTGTAAAAGAAGCAAGAAAAAGCTGTTCCAATGGAGGGGAAGAGGGGGAAGGTGAAAGGGAATGAGCAAACCTTTCTCTCATCAGATTTGGCTTAAGGAGGGAATATCATACACACTCAACTGGGTATCTTACCCTACAGGAAAGTATGGGGGAAGATGATAAGAGAGGGGTATGATAGGAGGGAGGGCAGATTGGGAGAGGGAGTAGTCAGAAGTGTACACTTTTGTAAAGGGACAGCATCAAAGGGGAAAATAGAAAAAAGGAGGGGTGGGATAGGATAGAGGGAAATATAGTTAGTCTTTCACAACATGACTATTATGGAGGTGTTTTACATGACTACACATGTATAACCTATATTGAATTGCTTGCCTTCTCATTGAGAGTGGGTAGGGAGGGAAGAAGGAAGAGAATCTGGAACTCTGGAAGTTTTCAAAAAAATGTTAAAAATGTTGTTTACATGCAACTGGGAAATAAGATATACAAGCAATAGGGTATAGAAATCTATCTTGCCCTACAAGAAAGTAGCAGGGAAGGGGAAAAGGATGGAAGTGATAAAAAAGAGGGCAGACTGGGAGAAGGGGTAATCAGAATGGATGCCATCTTGGGGCGGGGAGAGGTAGCGAAGGATGGAGAGAAAACTTGGAACTCAAAATCTTGTGGAAATGAATGGTGAAAACTAAAAATAAATTAATTTTTTTAAAAAACATGGCAGTGAGAGGGGGGTAGTTATGAAAAGAAATGAGAAAATAATATAACAATATTAACTCAAGAAGGATCAAAGAAGAGAAGCAAGCATTCCAAAGCCTGTTAATGTGACTTTATCCTAAATCTGCTACAAATCCATTCCCTGATTTGGAAATTCCTTAACAAATAAAGGCTGCATTTTGGTTTGCCTTCAACTGAAGGACTGCACAGTTAAAATGTCAAGGTTCCAACATAACTACCATATTTTATGATCTCGCATTCAATACAATTTTCCACCCCACTGAAACTAATCTCCAGGTTCTGCTGATTTCATAAATTGTATTCTTGATCCTGGCCTTTAGTCCACCCAAATAATGTGCTAAGATAAGTGTCACCATTTTATCATGTTTGTTCTTATCACATATACATCCTAAGTTATTAAAGTTGAAAGCAAATGATACTAAAAACATTCTGTATTCTAAATCTACTTGGCGGATCTTCATCACCGCAGTTGAAGTGGCTAACAGTACAATGATTCCCAAGCTTTGTTTCTGTATCATGATCTAAGAAAGTTAACCAGTTGTTAATACGCATTATTAAAAACATTATTTTCCCTTTGTTTAACAATTAGTTCAATTTGTTCAACAAACATTAAATATCTATGAAGTGCTAGATATACAAAAATGAAATTGAATAGATTCTGTTTTCAAGGACCTTACATTGTGCTGGGGAATGCTTGGTTGAATGTTGTTTTTCAATACAGAAAGACTCCTATATTCATCCATTTGAAGATTTCACTTCTTCTAACAAAATCTTTCCTTATTTTAGGGGCTGAGGGCTTCTCTTCCCCCTCCTAATCATGTATAGGATTATCATTCTAGTCCTTTATCCTTTGCCAACCAATGAAAGAAGCCAGACCATGAAAACTCATTCAATTTAAGTCCTGTTTTAGCTAAGATTTTAAGATTAAAGTCATTACCAACACACATTTGATTTTCCAAGGTAGATCTTCTGTGAAGGATTTATGAAAGGACATGAATTAGATTCATACAGAAAGAAAAGGCATGGATGAGCTGGTATCCTCAAAGCTGGAAGAAGCGACTGTATAAATGAAATCAAGAATCCACTGAAGGATCAATGTGTAAGCTGATATGAATTATGTATGACAACTCTATTGCATGTCAAACATTCTTGACATTAATTCCTAAAAATTTCAGTGAAGAAATAGAATTCAGTTTTAAATTTATTCAAGATGTGTGTATAAATGAGAGGATTGCAAAAATGAAAATCAATGAAATAGTACCAGGGAATATTTATATACTCAGTAGTGAAATCATCACAAGTTCTTTACCCAATTTATTCCTTTAGGAAGATTGAGACCTATATTATAAATAATCACGAGGATAGGGACAGGACCTGTGGTTTCATTGATTTAGGAATTCCCAGGTGGGGAACTCCTACTAAAGCAAATGGAAACCTGCTCTCCAAAATGTAGTTTTAGAGAGTTAACAAGGTGCTCTATGAAGAATCAAAGGATTGTGGGAAAATGATGGTGATCCCCTTAAGCATTCCACCAGAGCTTGAAGAATCATCTCTAGACTCCCCCAACCAACCCAGGAATCCATAGAGAAACCTTTCAGTCCTGCAGAGATTCTGGAATAGGCCAGTTGGGCAGGACCTTGAAGCCTTTGAGGTGGTTCCAGGCCCTCTCTACCTGAGCTCCCCGGTGCTGAGACCAGCTGGCTCAAAGCCTTCCCTGAAGCGGCAACTGCAGGAACAAGCCTTTGGGGGAGATCAAGCATTAGTGGGCACTCCTTGATGCAGCACAGAATCCCAGTGGAGTCTTCTCCAAGCCCAACCCAAGAGAGGGAGAAGCCTGGAGGAGGAAGAGTTCTTGGCAAGGCCAATGAAGCATTATAGGAAAAGAGCCTGAGGCTGACCCGGTTCCAACAGGGCCCTAGCTCAGACCTGGCCAAACAGAGAGAAAAGCCTCCCATCATTCCAGGTACCATGTAGTTCAGCACCAGTGGCCAGAACTCAGCTAGGGAAGAAAGACCCTAGCCAAAGTCTTGCCTGAACATGCCCTGGGCAGAGCCTCCTGCTGGGAGGGACCTCAAGGACAACCCAGAACCTGAATAGCTCTGGAGTGCCTTGAAAGAGAGGCTTAGGCTGGCCCATTCCACTAAGAACCAGGAAGGCTCTACCCAAAACAAAGAAAACTTTGAACATTAAGAAGGAATACTTTGGGTCTGAGAGAAGCCCACAGAATAAACCCCAAGAAGGAGAGTTACCCTGATATCATAAGTCCCTATAAGACTTCGGAGGAAAAAAAAAATGTCCAGGCCTCCAGGAGTTGTCATTATTGTTCAGTCATTCAGTCATGTCTGACTCTTTGTAACCCCATTTGGGGTGTTTTTGGTAAAGATATTGGAGTGGTTTGCCATTTCCTTGGAGGAAATGAAATAAGAAATACAGAAATGGGAAAGATAGGGGAAAAAGAAAAGCAAAAAAAATTGGCGCCTTAGAACTGATAGTAGAAAACCTCCTTCAAGAACTGAATGTCCTGAAAATTAGAGTAGACCAGACAGAAAGCTGATGAGAAAACTGAGAGATTTAAGGGACTTATCCAGGCTCACATGGCCAGTATGTTTCAGAAGTGGGATTTAAACCTGGCTTCCTGGTTTTCAGGCCAGCTCTCTAGCCACCAGACCACACTGCTTCTCCATAAAACATCACAAAAACAACATTAACTAGAGACAATTTAATTCTATGAATTTTTCTTTATAACTAAGTACTTCATGAGGCACACAGCACAGTTAATAGAAATGTGGCCTTGGCTTCTTGAATACCTGGGTTCATGGCTGCCTCTGATACATTGGCTGTATGACTATGTGCAAGACTTACTATGAGTGAGACTATAAACTACAGGTCAGTTCTTACTCTACGGAGCTAGAGGAAGTCATAAGGCTAGGAATTTCCTGTGCTTATCAAATCACAGGCTACCATCACAACCACTGCCTACAGACAATCAGTGCTCCCTCACTCAAATCAAAGTCAATTGCAAGTCTTGTCATCATCTCCCTGATGTCATGGTCCTCTTCAAGAATGAAAGCCAAACCACACAACACACACGGTACATAGAGAAACATGTATCTTTACTGTGTTAACGCATGTTACCATGTTAACATGTTTATCCTCAGCTTCCAAAAAAGTCATTCACAAACATATAGTATAAACTTCAAAGGGAAAGGAGGAATGCAACAGATAATCTCTATGTTCTCTATTTGCATACATAGACAATAATGCTCTCTGACTTACTTTTCCCCGCAATCTCAAAAGTAAAGCTGACACTGAGTTTCAAATTAATGCCAATGATTTCTCTCTTAGATCATGTTTCTATGGTACAGTGACTATTGGGAGTATCCTACTAAAAATTAGCCCTGTAAAAATTAGTTCTAATGTAGAGATTTAATTTACCACTTTTCAAGAAATTTAGAAAATAAAATAATTTTAATTCCAGTATGAATTCTAGAGATGAGCCTCTCAAGGCTGTTGCAATGATACATTCAAAAACAGATAATCATGGAATTACACTATTGGAGGGGACCTTAAAAGTTATCAGATCCAACCCATACCCAAATGACTATGCTCATGACCTTCTTGATGGATGTTCTATTCTGCCATCCAATTCCGCTAACAATTGTCCTTCCTAACTTTGTGTCATTTCAATATTTGATAAGCATGCCAATCTTGTCTTCTTCTAATTAATTAATAAAAGTATTGAATAGATCTGAACCAAAGACAAAGTTTTATGGTACTCCTTTAAGGACTTCCATGCAGGGTGACTTTGATATCTTTATTAACATTATTTGGGTCCAATTAGTCAACCCACCTAATTCAATGACTCTTTAATTAACAAATTCTCAAGGAACATGTGCCTTTTAACAAAGTTGACTGGGGCAGCTAGGTGGCACAGTGAGTAGAGTACCAGCCCTGGACTCAGGAGGACCTGAGTTCAAATCTGGCCTCACACACTTGACACACTTACTAGCTGTGTAACCTTGGGCAAGTCACTTTTCTCCAAAAAAAAAAAACCCAAAGTTGACTATACATAAAGGAGGATGGCATCAACTAGAATTTCCTCATGATGGACTCAAAAATACAGCAGGAGAGGAGAAGGTCACAATCAGTTTCAGGTAAGGAATCTTTACAAAGAGCAGAGACAAGGGGTAAGCAAGATAGGTAGCGATAGGACATAATATTAGGAGGAAGGTGTACAACTAAAGATAGTTTTTAAATGTCAAATTTTAATGCCAAAACATTCTTCCCCTTTCTTCCCCCATGATATATAGGTATTTATTTTGTGATAAGTCAAGTTGCATGCATTAGGAGGAAAGTTTAACTTATTACTGCTTATGCACAGGCATATGTAACTTTCAGACAAAAAGATACGTAATTTTCCAACTTTACCTAAGTCAAATAGCATACGTGGGTAACATTCAAACAGCCAATTTACCTGGGGAGTAAGGAAGGTGCCCCATAGTATTGGATTCCATCATACTTCCATATTAGGGGGGGGCAGAGAAAAATGATCATAGAATAATAGACCCATAGCACAGAAGAGTTTCACTCTATTGCAGATCTCTCACTTTAAAGATAAGAAAACTAAGGTCTAAACAAGTTAAGTAAGTTGCCCAAAGTTATAAAGGTGGTTATGGGACATGGCTGCGATTTGAGCCCAGGTCCCTCCAACCCTGATCTATCATACTGCCTCCCACAGAGAACTGTCCTAAGAGCAGAATGAGGGCACACAATGCTGACTCAGAGGACTAAGGAGGAACTAGAAAGAGAAGAGGGCAATTAGATGGTGCAGTGGATAGAATGCTGGGCTTGAAGTTAGGAAGACTCATCTTTCTGAGTTCAAATATGGCCTCAGACAACTTACTAACCGTGTGACCCTGGGCAAGTCACTTAGCCCTGTTTGCCTCAGTTTTCTCATCTATAAAATGAGCTGGAGGAAGAAATGGCAAACCACTCCAGTATCTTTGCCAAGAAAATTCAAAATGTGTTCATGAAGAGTCAGATATGTCTGAAAAACAAATGAACAACAAGAAGGAAGAGAAAGAAAAATCCCAATGAGGTAAGGCAGGAAGAAAATCTATTCCTGAAACCTTCATTAACTACAGTGTTATTTCAGCCTCCATTAGCAAATTTATCACAACAAAAACTAACACTGGAATCCATTATTTTCAGAGTAATATCACTGTTTCACTCATTACTATTTTAGACTAAAATTCTGCTAAGTGTAAAAATCAGACCAAAACAAAATAAATTTTGAGTATAATTAACCTAGGTCTAAAAAAATCATACATAGGACAGTTGGGGAAAATAATTAAAATTTCAGCAAGAGAAAGGAAAAACATTTCCATATAATCTGAAATTAACAGAATAGGGCCAAGTGAAGAACCCATTGATCCTACCCAGTATATCATCTATATTTCTATTTCAAATTTTGTCTGGAGTGGTGTCTATTGCACTCTTTCTTAGCAGTTACACAGTAATAACCACCCATCTACCCACTCCATGGTCACTACTTACAGGAAGCCATAGCGATAGAGGAAAGCACCATACCTGCCCAATCCTGCAACCAGAAAGAGTAAACAATTCAGGAGGTCAAGGGCGGGAGGAATAAAAAGGCCTGATACAATGTAACAACAATGTTGCTAGCAACTGCTGCGGGAGTATAAGACCAACAATAAGAGCAGGAAGGCTGCTAGCACAGGTTCTTTGATCTGCTTTTCTGAGGAAAGCAACTTTAAGAGGTTTACAATCACACTTTAATTAAACATACATATATCATTTACTTAGCTCAGGGGAAAAAGTCAGCACCCTGAACTTCAAAGAAAACACAATCAGAAATTATATAAACAGAGAAAATAAACACAAATCAGCAGACAGGGCTTCTAGCTATCTGACCAAGATATTACATACATAGTTACCAGAGAAAGAAGCACCACCATCTGGGTTTTTCAAAGGGGTGGGGGGGTGCTCCTTAATGACTACCCAGAATCTCATCTGGCCAAATCACACAAATACTCTTCCCATGAGTAAGCCTCCAAAGGAAAAATGCTAATCTCAGAGCATATATACCCTGTTTAGGGCCCTGGGGCTTAGCATCTACTTAGCAAAAGGGTGTGGGAAAGATCTCTAATCACTACTAGCACCACATCATATATATTGTTTCCAATCAATGACTTTTGATTCAAACAAAGGTAAGACTGAAAGGCACTTGATTGTCTTAGTGCTGAGAAGGATTCCAAAACAAAAGACAACAAAAAGTCCCACTTTACTTGCCATTACAGACAATCAACAATGCCAAAGGAAGGGGAAGTGGTATAAATCTACCTAGTCATCTCCAGCTGTCATTTCCACATAGCAGAGCCCTAGAATAGATATTTCTACTCTTCTTAATACTAAGGGCCTTAAGCCTAGACCACTGTGGTAGTCTTAACAAGAGAAAACAATAGAACAACGGCTGGGAAAGGGGGCCTGACAATGTGAAGGCCGGATGAGTTGTAGCTCTACAGGGTTAGAGAGAGTTCCAATACCAGGAATTCTCTGTACTAGTCAAGTCACAGGTCACCACCACCACAACAACTGCCTACACAGCACACATAGAGAAACATGCATCTTTACATTTGTGTGTTGGGAAATAGGGATGGTTATGCTCATACCAACTTCAAAAAAAGTCATTCACAAACATATTGGTATATACTTCAAAGTGAAAGGTGATGATGGTTTCAGGAATAGAATAGGCCACATATAGGCCTTGCACAAAGCTATTTTATTAGAAGAATGGAAGGGGCAGATGACGGAAAGGCCAACAGGTTGTAGATAAAAAGTTGTAGATAGGCCAAGCAAAAAAAAATAGCAGGAAGGAAACCAGAAAAGCTCATAACACAAAGTAGAAATATTATGCAATGAGAAACTGACTTTCAAATCTCCAATATAAAAGACACCAAAACAAATCATATATTAATCTCTGTCCTCCTCGCCCCCAGATTAATGAATTGATGGAAAAAATACCTTTGGAATGGTGCAAAAAAGAGATAAGAAAATAAAGATGGAAAGATGGAAATTAAGAATGAAATTATGGAAGAAATCATAGCTCTTAAGAAAAGTAATTTGAAAGAAAGAATAGGCAATTTAGAGCATCTGAAAGATTGTCTTTAAGGTGGAAAAGGTTTTAAAGAAGAGAATGGGAGATTAATAAAATATACACAGATATGGAAATTTTTTTTTGACCAAATAGAGATAAAAGATGATTACATGAGTTCTGAGTAAGTCGGAATGACTGACCTTGAGGAAAGGATAACTAATTTGAAGAGTATGGTTCTCTAAGAAAAAAAATGAAATATTAAAAATCCGATTATCATTTGTAGAAAATGATGCAAGAAAATCATAAAGCTATTGAAAACAGAGGGAAAAGTATTCATTGATGGTGATTGATGGATTCTATTAGTGAGAGATTCCAACATTATATAAGTGAAGATTGTAATACTTAAACTTCAAAATCTCAATGTCAAACAATAAATATTGCAGGCAGCCAAGGAAGAAACCTTCAGCTAGCTACCAAGGACAATAAAGTTGAACAGGCTAGGACTACATTTATCTATGAGAAATAGAATACTAGAATATCATATTCCAAAAAGAAAATGAAATGTTCCCTCAAAAAAAAACCCATGCAAATCTGAGCCTACTCAATGAAAAAAATAGAGATCTCGTTCCCTTTCTCCAAAAGAAATGAGAAGGGAGTGGGTAATTCAATATGGAAATACTTCAAATGGGACAAACACAAGAAAGGTAAATGAAGAAAATTAAGAAGAAAATACAAAGCAATGCAATCAACTCTTCCATCATTCCATGGCAGGAAAAAAGCCTAGTGATTCAAATGCATTTTTTAAAAGTAAAGGGCCAAGAAAGAACAAAAGAAGATTACTTAAGGTCAAAATTATGTAAAGAACTAAAGATTTAAGAGGATAACAAGAGTCAGAAGAAAGATTTGAATTAACATTAGCATTTGAATTAACATGTCTATGGACTTAAAGCCATATTACCTCTGAAATGAATTAATATGGGCAGCAGGGCACAATAACTTCAGAAGAAAGTCACTCATACATAAAAAATGGAAATAAGTGATGGGGAAGGAGGGATGGAAAAAAGGTTAAAAAATACCAAAGAAAGAATGGTTATCTGTGATCACACTGATAGATGAATAGAACAGAGGAAGATGAAGAGACTTTTCTCAGGACAATTGATAAAGAATGTACAAGTTTATGGTCCACAAAAAGAAGATAAGATTTCAAGATATACCATAAGAAAAATATAACAATAAAGAGAGAGAAGTAAAGAAGGGTGCCCCAAATAAATGTCACCTTTAAAAAATTATTTTATTTTTAATATATGGGATGTCAAGTATTTCCATAACATAGTATAATAAAAAAGATTGTAGATGAAACTGAAAATCTGAAAATCTACAAATTGCTATTCCATTTATATATGTAATAAATTTATATATAATGAATTTCTTTTTTTCCTCCTTTTTTCTCTCCCACCTATGCTAGAGATGGCTACCATGATAGATAGTGTAGAGCCCTCCCCAAACCATTTTGAACCTGCAAGACCTAAGAAAGGCCTAAAACATGGATTGGCCAATCAAGAGAGACATTTTGGCCCAACTTACCATAATTCTTTGTGTTCTCTTCAGAACAAACATGCTTTGCTTTGCCCTCTGGGTGAATTCAAAATGCCCCCTTCCTATGTTAGCAACTACAAGGCCAGATGAAGCAGACCACAAGCATTCTTCTGTCTATTACCACCAAGGACAAGGTGCCTTGAAACAGACACTATCTTAAATAATGGGACTTTTCTTATCTTGGTATTTTATGGACATATGCTATGTTATAGTATATCACGTCATGTTAATGATAGAAGAAATACAGATATCCTGGACCTATAATTTCAATTGACACTTTGACATTCTCCTATTTTATTGTATTTACAATCTATCCAATTAAGAAATTACTTTCTCATATTATGGTTAACACATATGGAGACTATAATCTTAGCTGACATAAGCATCTTGAGCAAGTAAGGGAGGAAGGGGTGAGGGAGAGTTGCTCTGAAGATATAAGATCTCTTTTGTCTGTCTATCTTTGGATTCATTGTCTACAATGACTTCCCATGCGTATCTCTATACGTGTGTTCCACAAGCTTTGAGGGAAATAAACACTTACATACAGCCTAATTTTGTTTGTCTTTCTAAGAACTAACTCAATAATGGTTGACAATAAACAGATAGATAGATGAATAGATAGATAGATAGATGGATGGATGGTTGTAAAATTATTCTATACATACTTCTATTTTCTAATTCTTTCTCTGGATGTAGATAATGTCTTTCTTCATATATCTTCATATATCCTTTGTAAAATAATTTGGGTGTTTATAATAGTCAAAATGACTATGCTCATTTTGTTCTTCATTATTTCATGGAGGTCTTTCCATGTTTTTCTAAGATCATTGAGCTCATCATTTTTTATAGTACAGTAGTATTCTATAATAATCATATACCACAATTTGTTCAGCCACTCACCAGCTGATGGGCATCCCTGCAATTTCCAGTTCTTTGACACCACAAAGAGAACTGCTATAAATATCTTAGAACATAGAGGTTCTTTTTCTTTTTCCCTAATCATCTTTGGAAACAAACCTAATACCTGCATTGCTTTATCAAAGTAGATAATCAGTTTAATAATTTTGGGGGCTGAATTCCAGATCACTCTCTAAAATGGTTGGATCAGTTCACAATTCCACCAACAATGAATTAGCATCCCAATTTTTCCACATCCCCTCCAACATTTATCATTTTAAATTAAAAAGATAGTTTGAGATAAACAGTGGAGTTGAGAAGAATCTCAATTGTGCTAGCACATGGACTAAGACAGGGAAGAGTAAAAAGTGAAATTTTATTAATAACTAAAAGAAAGAGAGGAAATAATATTCTAAATAAACAAGGAGCATGACATAAGGCAGAGAAATATGAAGGATAGGAAAGTGAGTGGGAGAAATTTGTGATCAAATTAATATAAGCAAAGCTAGTCACAGAGGCCAAGTTTCTAAAAAGAGCAATGGAGAATGCAGAGAGTTCAATATAAAATAATGAAATGAAAAAAAGAATTACCTTCAGGCCTTTCTCAGGCCTAAAATATACCTAAATATTTACTTAAATGAGAATTGATCAACCTTCCCTAAATTTTTAGAAATGTGAATAGCAAGATGAATAAGAAAAAGAAAATTAGCATGCAGAACAAAAATGAGGAACAGGGACACGATTTACTAGGCCTTGAATAATTTTTAAAAAGCAGCAATAGCAATTGTTTTTTCAGACAAAGCAAGACAGTTAAATTGGGAAAATACATTTTACTTAGAAACACCACAGACAATTAATATTATTCAACAAATATATGTACCAAATGGTATAGTTTCTAAATGCTTAAAAGAAAGCTAAACCAATTATGAAAAAGAGGTAGATAATATTATGACATAGGCTACTTTAATGTTCCTTCATCAGAATTAGACAATTCTAATAGAAATATAAACAAAAAGGGCATCATAGAGTTAAAATTTTTTGGAAAATTTTAATTTGAAAAACTAAAAATATATTCTAAATGAGAGGAAGAATATAACTATTTCTTAGTATCACATGATTCCTTTTGAAAAGGTACACAAAGAAAAAATAAATGTAAAGGGGCAAAAATAATAAAACGTATTTTTACAAATCATAATACAATAAAACTGGTTATTAAAAGTGTGAACATAAGCAGTCTAAATAACAATATAAAGAATATTAAATAGGTCAAAAAAGAAATCACAGAAATAATTAATAATTACATAAAAGAATAAAAATGAGAAAACAGATTAGGAAGGAGGAAAAATTATACCTCTGAAAAAATAAAAGAAAATCTGAAGAAAAAAAACTAATGTCCCACATATGTAGTTCAAAAAGTTAGAAAATGAAGCTTTAACAAACATGAAACAAATGCAAAAAAGACATTTTGAAAATTAGAGAAAAAAGCAAATTTAAAACCAAAAGATTATAGAAATTATAAAACTAGGAATAATTTTTAACAATAGTTGTTAACAAAATCAATAAATAGCTAATTTGACCAGGAAACAAAGAAAATCAAATGAGCAAAAGTAAAACAAAAATAAAAAGATGAATTCACCATAGGAAAAAAAATTATCTGAACCCACTGTATACAAGTACAGCCCAGCAAACCAGAAAATATATGATTACCCACAAAAATATTTTTAAAAAGCAAATGAAGAAAGCAAGAAACAGAAATCCTAAGGCGATCAAGAAAAAGAAAAATTACAAATAAACTATGCCAAAGGAAGGGAAAGCCCTTATCCAAAGAGATTTATGAGTCTATAAAATGCTTAAAGAAAAAATATCTATCTTATAATCTTTTTTCTCAATTATTGAAACAAAAAGCATGCCACCAAACTTCTTAATAAGACAAAAATCAGAGGTCAGTGAGGAGACAGTCACATTCATATACTTTGCAGAGTTGTAGATTGATATTTTCCATTCTTGAAAATAATTTGGAATTCATTAAACTGTTCATGCCCTTTGACACAGCAATCCTAATACTAGGCATAAACCTCAAGTAAATCAAACACAAATAAACACACACAAAGTTCTTAAATGCCAAAATATGCATAGCAGCACATATATAAAAATAAACCCCAAGACCAGAAACAAAATGAGTGATTGTTGATTGGGAATAGCTAAACACATTGTAGGATATGAATGTAATAGAAATTTGTTTTGCTTTAATAAATCATGACTATGAAGAATTCAGAGAAATATGGGGAAACTTCTATGAACCAACACAGGATGAAAAAAAAAAACAGAAGCAAGGGAACAATAAAGCCAAATACACAATCCATTGCCAGGCCCATGTTTAAAACCTTTCCAGATTTGTCAGACCAACTAGAACATTTGAATGACCTTTGAGAAGCCAGAATTACCTCCATGCAACTGAGTCATTGGGATTGGATTTTAACAGAAACCTCCAAACCTTACCTTGCTCAAGGTTGTCTTTAGCGTCATCAGCAGTGATCCCACTACCTTTTAAATTTGGAAACTTAAGACATGAATATAAAAAATCAGTGTCTGGATTAGTCTCAATATTGGTACTTCTGGGTATATTACTCTCTTCTGATGGAGATCTTTCTGGAACTGTTGCAAAAGATATCTTTTTAGCATGCAAAGGTATGTTTTTCTTTTTCAAGCTTTTGATTGAAGAGATACTTCCAAATGAATTCTGTGAATTAAACAAAGTCATTTTTCTGTTAAAACCAAAATAAAATCATTTTTCACTTTCTCTTTCTAAGAAGGAGAAACATCATTTTTTAAAAAGTATATTGACAGCTGGCCTTGATCTTAGGAAGAGCTGCTTCTGACTCCTATCAAGCGTGTGGCCTTAAGCAAGTTACTTAACAGTGCACTATTCAATTAAGACTACAATCTGAATACAATATACTGTACTGAATTGGTACAAATAGTTTCTTTATCAGAGACTTCCTTACCTTGATGAAATCACAAGGCATGTCCTTCTCCCTTTCACATGTAGAGAAATCTCATGTGTAGCAAAGGCCATCACCCCAGGTAGCTTGGGGGTGTTGTTATGGGGCTCAAAGAGAGGCATAATGGACATCTCTAGCCTCTTCTCCTTCAACCCTTCATCAAGGGAGACTTTGATTCCTACCAGGAGGCGAAACTAGAGGTTGCAGGTCAGAAATTTGGCCACTCCTTAATCTCTTCAGAAAGAGGGAGTACCAGGAATAATATCTAGCTTCTCTCTTAAATATTGTTCATCTAGGGGATGTTATCAGAGCCAATCTAATTTCTAATCATTACTTCCTTATGGGGGAAGAAAGACCTCATTCTTTAAATCCAAGATTTGATCCCTTTTTCACCAAATACCAGCTCCACAATGAATATACAAGGCACTTAGGCAAAAAAAAAATCCCTTTATCCAAATCAGTGGTTAAACAGAAATCAAAGAAGGTATACAAAGAAGAATATATACTAGACAATACAGAGTAAAGGAGTTCTCCCACTGGGAGGAAGACAACTCAATTCAAACAAGAGAGAAAGTCCTAGATCTCATCCAAGGGGAAATTTCTTGCAATCTCTGGTGCAGAAACCTGGAAATAGGGGATAGGATGGAGATTTCTAACTTGCCTCATGTCTTTCTAGTCTTTACTTTGAGTAACCAGAAGTGGGGTTTGGCCTTCTCCATTTTCCTTCTTGAAGCTGGAAGCCACAGTGACTTCAAAGTTTGAAGAGTACTGGAAGACTAGAGCTCTCCTACTCTCACCAACTCTACTCTGCCCCTGAAAGCAAGCGTTTCTATACCAATGGGCTTTAGTACTGGGGTTACGTATAGAAAATCATGTTTATTAATCAATTCCCTCTCCTCATGTGAGGCAGTGAGTCATAGGGATTTAATGTTGTTCTCTTGTAGCCTCCTAATTCCTAACTTTATATTTCATTTATAAAATGGAGATATTTTAGAGTAATAAAAGCATTTCTCTTTAAATCTGAAGCATGTAAACAACATTTTAAGGCCCTCTTTTTTAAAAAAATCATGAATAACTTAGAAGAATTTTCAGATTTCCATCAACTACTCAACTCCTAAAATCTCTCTTGTAGTGAAGTAAAGCTGACATATTAACAACACAACTTGTCTAGATTCCCCAAAGTACATCTCAGAATAGAGGAAGGGATAGCACATGCCATTTCATTGGAAAGCAGCCCAAAACATAGAATATTGTAGTTAATTCCCTGTAGATTTATAAGCTGGAATCAAATTAACTATTTGAGACAATAAGACTTGGGTCATAGATACTGAAATGGTTCCCTACTACACTTCCAACAAACTCAATGTTCAATTTAACAAATACTTCTTACATGCCTACTATGTGCCAAATACTATAAAAACAAAAATAAAACAGTCCTTGCTCTCATGGAGACTACTTTTTTTGAGAGGGATACATCTTGTACACACAATATTACATTACAAGTAACTCGGACTACGTGGAGAATTGGAGTATTAGTTTTCTTAGGCTTGGGGGACATCTTCAGTTAGACTATAGAGCCATGAGAAGCTGGGAAACCAGGGCTTTCCCAAGATTATTGAAATTTAGAGATGACTGACAGCACAAGAGCCAGAAGCAAATGAGATTAAGACCCAATAGCAAAAATAAACTAAGAAGCTACCATATGTCTTCTTTCTACTTATCTGGCAACCACACCCTAAGAGAACTGTCACAAGACTCGCCCCTGCCCTGCTCCCTCTCCCAACAGTAACCTTTCTAGCAGCAGCCTCTACTCTGGTGAATGATGTTTAGAATCTCTTTTAACACTCGTTATTCTAAATTGAGAGATCTCTCCATGACTTTCTCCATCTCCCACTCAACTCCCTACCACAAGTTGTTTTCTAAAGGGTCAAAAAAATCCATTTTTACAGTTTGCTAGTATAACAAACACTTAATGGGAGGAGAAACACCAAGACAATTATATTTTTAAATGCTGAATTATGTGCAGAAATATTCTAATAATATATTTTTATTTTAAGGAAAATGCCAATATTCTCTAGGATCTTTTCTCCAGGACTTCCCACACATAGTAGGTTTTTAATAAATGCTTAATGAATTATTTTTAAACTTTTTCTACTGAAAGAAATATATTTAATTAAATATTGGATTTATTAGAATTAAAGAGCAATATCCTTCTGTGATGTTAAATCAGAATATTTCTGTTAATATCCATGAAGGCCACACTTAGAAAACTGTGTGCTGTGTCAATGCAGGAATGAATAATGAATCTAATTAGGTGATACCAACTTCAATTATCGTTTGAAACCCTATTCTTTTTTATAAATTACTTTATTTTTAGTTTTCAACATTCACTTGCATAAGATTTTGAATTCTAAATTTTCTCCCCCTCCCCAAGATGGTGTACAATCTGATATAGTCTCTATATATAAATCCATGTTAAACATATTTTCACATTAGTCATGATGTAAAGAAGAATTAGAACTAATGGGAGGAACCATGAGAAAGAAGAAACAAAACAAAACAACAAAAGAAAAGTAAAGCAAATAGTATGCTTCTTTCTGCATTCAGACTCCAGAGTTCTTTCTCTGGATGTGTATAGCATTTTCGATCGTGAGTCTTTTGGAGCTGTCTTAGATTTTTGCATAGCTGAGAAGAGTTAAGTCTATCGAAGCCAGTCATCACACAATGTGGCTGTTACTGTGTACAGTATTTTCCTGGTTCTGCCCACTTCACTCATCAGTTCACATAAGTCTTTCCAGCTTTTGCTGAAGTCTGCCTGTTCATCATTTCTTAGGGAACAAGAGTATTCCATTACACTCATATGCCACAACTTGTTCAGCCATTCCCCAATTGAAAGGCATTCCTTCAATTTCCAATTTGTGGCAACCATAAAAAGATCTGCTATAAATATGTTTGAACATGTGGGTCTTTTCCTCATTCGTATGATCTCTTTGGGATACAGACCTAGAAGTGGTATTGCTGGATCAAAAGATATGCACATATTCTCCAGAATGGTTGGATCAGTTCACAACTCTACTAACAGTGCATTAGTGTTCCAATTTTCCCACATCTTCTCCAGCATTTATCATTTTCTTGTTTTGACATGTTAGCCAATCTGATAGGTGTGATGTGGTACCTCATGGTTGTTTTAATTTGCATTTCTCTAACCAATAATAATTTGGAGCATTTTTTCACATGGTTATAGATAGCTTTAATTTCTTCCTCTGAAAACTGCCTGTTCATATCCTTTGACCATTTATCAATTGGGGAATGATTTATATTCTTATAAATTTGACTCAGTTTTCTATACTTTTAGAAATGAGGCCTTTATCAGAGACACTGGCTATAAAAATTATTTTACAGTTTTCTGCTTCCCTTCTAATCTTGGTTGCATTGGCTCTGTTTGTATAAAAACTTTTCAGTTAAGTGTAATCAACATTATCCAGTTTGCATTTAATAATGTTCTCTCTCAGTAGTTTGGTCATAAATTCTTCTGTTCTCCATAAATCTGACAGGTAAACTATTCCTTATTCTCCCAATTTGCTTATAATATTAGCCTTTATATCTAAATCATGTAATCATTTTGACTTTATCTTGGTATACAGTGTAAGATGTTGGTCTACGTCTAGTTTCTGCCATACTATTTTCTAGTTTCCCCAACAGTTCTTGTTGAACAGTGAGTTCTTATCCCAGAAGCTGGAGTCTTTGGGTTTATCAAACAGTAGATTACTATAGTCATTGACTACTGTGTCTTGTGTGCCTAACCTATTCCACTGATCCACCATTCTATTTCTTAGCCAGTACCAAGTAGTTTTGATGCCTGCTGCTTTACAATACAATTTAAGATTTGGTATGGCTAGGCCACCTTTCCCTGTATTTCTTTTCATTAATTCTCTTGATATTCTGGACCTTTTATTCTTAAAGATGAATCTTATTATTTTTTCTAGCTCTATGAAATAATTTTTAGGTAGTTTGATTGGTATGGAACCAAATAAGTAAATTAATTTAGGTAGAATTGTCATTTTATTATATTAGCTTGGCCTAACCATGAGCAACTAATATTTTTCCAATCACTTAGCTGACTTTATTCACATGAAAAGTGTTTTGCAATTGTGTTCATATAGTTCCTGAGTTTGTCTTGGCAGGAAGACTCCAGAATATTTTATGATGTCTACAGTAAGTTTAAATGGAATTTCTCTATCTCTTGCTATTGGGTTTTGTTAGTAATATATAGAAATGCATATGATTTATGTGAGTTTATTTCATATCCTGTAACTTTGCTGAAGTTGTTTATTATTTCAAGTTAATTTTTTACTTGATTCTCTAGAATCTCTAAGTATACCATCATATTATCTGCAAAGAGTGATAGCTTTGTTTCCTCTTTGCCTATTCTTCTAATTCCTTCAATTTACTTTTCTTCTCTTATTGCTAAAGCTAACATTTCTAGCACAACATTGACTAATAGTGGTGATAATGGACATCCTAGTTTCACTCTCAATCTTATTGGAAATATTTCCAGCTTGTCCCCATTACATATAATGTTTACTGACGGTTTTAGATAGATACTACTTAGCATTTTAAGGAAAATTCCATTAATTCCTATGCTTTCTAGTGTTTTTAATACAAATGAGTGTTGTATTTTGTCCAAAGCTTTTTCTGTACCTATTGAGATAACCATATGATTTCTGTTAGTTTTGTTGTTGATATGGTCCGTTATGGTAATAGTTTCCCTAATATTGAACTAGCCCTGCATTCCTGGTATAAATCCTACCTGATCATAGTGTATTATCCTCATGATAAGTTGCTGTAATCTCCTTGTTAATACTTTATTTAAAATTTTTGTGTCTATATTCATTAGGGAAATTGGTCTATAATTTTCTTTCTCTCTTTTGGCTCTTCCCACTTTAGGTATCAGCACTATATTTGTGTCATAAGAAGAATTCAGTAGGACTCATTCCCTGCCTATTTTCCAAAATAGTTTATATAGTATTGGAATTAATTTTTGAAACTCTATTCTTAAATCGCTTTTCGGAGATTTTAAGGATTTTTGTTGTTCATAGGATCAAATGTAAAGAAAACCCTAAGCATAGTGCCTGGCACATAGTAGGTACTTAATAAATGCTTGTTTGTTTCCTTCCTTTCTACATGAACTGCTTCAAATATGTCCCAGATGAGAATTCAGACTATTGCCTGAAATATTACAGGCATTAAGTACATAAGATCTACCTATCTTGTTAAATATAATTCTGGGTTGATCCTAAGAATTTGTTTTCCAATAAGTTTGATATGGAAGGACTTCTAATCCAAGAATAGTATTCTATTTCTGAACCTGAATGAAGTACCTGAAATAAAAAGGAAATATTTTAATCTTTTAAATTATACATGTTTGCATAAATATACATAGTTACTTAGTTATTTCAGTCATGCCCAACTCCTTTTAACCCCATTTGGGATTTTCTTGCCAAAGACACTGGAGTGGTTTGCCATTTCCTTCTCCAGCCTATTTTACAGATGAGGAAACTGGGGCAAACAGGGTTGAGTGACTTGCCCAGGGTCTGAAGTCAGATTTGAACTCAGGAGAATGAGTATTCTGATTCCAGAGCCAGCAATCTACCCACTCAGCCATCTAGGTGCCTCCATATATGCATATACATGTATGCGTATATGTGTATACATGTATACATGTGTGTATAAACTTGCTGGGTGTCAATAGCTGCGTAATGTTCTCAAACGAAAAGTGTTGGACAGTAACAAATCGTTTCTTAAGACAGATCTGAAATGGATGCTCACGCTGCTAAGGAAATATTCTGTGGAAATCCTCAGATAGATTTTGCTTTGCCAAAAGAGAACTATTTTTGTGAAGGTCACAATAGCTGGATGGGCTATTGAAGGCTGGAGGAGTGCACAAATCTGATAAAATGAGAAACTACTTCATGGGCTCTGAAAGTCCTTTGAATTTTACTTCTGGCCAGAGAAAACCAGGATAGACAAACTTCCAGGCTCTGTAGTTATTAACACCTCTGTGAATATTTTGCAAAGATCTCCTAGTGAGCCACATAAGCCTGAGCATTTATTTCTTTGGAAGTGTTTATTTTACAACTTGTCAATGCAAATTCTAACTGTAAAAGGAGTCTCTTTAGAAACTCTTACCAGATGAGAATTAATTTACAACCTTCTCCTGATGGGCACTATTCAAATATAGATATAATTATAGTTGTCCTTATAGAACATTTTACATTTTCCTTAAAATTCCCTTAAATTTTTTATAATAAGGGCTATAGATAGTATTCTGTGGGATGTATTTGGAACAATTCTATAAAAAGAAAGCCTTCTCTTTCATTCTTTTCTAAGTTGCCCCTTTCCTTATCTAGTCCTGCTATCGCTATGTGATTGATATGTCTCAGATATGCTTCCTTTGTATGAACCAAAATATAGTGAAGAAACATACCAGCTTCTCCTCTTTTATCTCTTCCTTGAGAAAGATTTTTATTCTATCTCCACATCTCTCAGGCAATTACTCTTATGATCCTTGATTGCTCTCCCTTCTAATCACCAATGCAAAATAGAAGCAATTAAAAAGACTTGCCATTATTACTTCACAAAACTCTGTCTTGGTTTCCTCTGTGTAGAGCAAAGGGTATCTCTTACCTTGAGGATAATAAGTTCCATTCCCATCAGCAAAGGAACCCCAGCCTAAGGGGGCTATAGGAAGAGGGTCTGAGTCTAGGGAATATGACACGCCCCAGTATTCTGGCTAGGGTTTAACAGAGATCAATACCAGCTCAGAAAGTATTAAAATTGCCACTGCTGGGAGCCAGTTCCATTTTTGTTTTCTCAGCTTATTACCATCTTGCTTCTCATTTATACATGTTCCTCTCTGCTTTATCTATTCAAAATATTTCACTGTCGATATTAAGTTAAATGCAAAACATTCTAGACATAAGAATAGAAAAGACATTGTTGTTGTCATTTCAGTCATGTACTTACTATGAGTCAGACACTGTTAGATACTTGGGATACAAAAACCAAAACCACTCCTACCCTCCACGAGCTTACATTCTAAGGGGAAGACAACTGTAATCATAAATATATTCAGAATAAGTACAAACAGATGCAAAGTAGTAAAGTACAAGGTAGTTTGGGAAGTGGTGTGTTAGCCCTTGGAGTGGGGTCAGGAAAGGCTACATTTGGATAGTGGTGTTTCAGTTAAGTCTTAAAGGAAGCTAGGCATTCTGGGAAGTGAAGGTGAGGGCTGAATATATTTAAATATATTCAAATTCATATATTCAGGCATGGAGGATGGTCATTGCAAAGATATAGAAATGGGAAATGGAGTAGCATGCATGAGGAACAGAGAAAAGCCCATTTTATCCGGATAGCAAAGTGCAGGAAAAGGAGTAATGAGGCTAAAATACAGATTACGGCAAAGTTTTGAAAGGCTTTAAAAGATGGGGGGGGGGGGTGTAGCAATAGGGAGTCACAGGAAATTACTGAGCAGGAATATAATATGGCCAGTTGTTGTGGTTCAGTCATTTCATTCATGTCTGCCTCTTCGTGACCCCGTTTGGAGTTTCCTTGGCAAAGATACCAGAATGGTTTGGCATTTCTTTCTCCAGATCATTTTACAGATAAGGAAACTGAGACAAACATGGTGGAGTGACTTGCCCAGGGTCACACAGATAATAAGTGTCTAAGGCCAGATTTCAACTCCAGAAGAGGAGTCTTCTTGACTCCACGCCCCATGCTCTATCCACTGCAGCACCACCTAGCTGCCTCATGTGATCAGGTCTGTGCTTAAAGAAAATAACTTTGGAAGATGAGCTCTTTGCAGGACTGGCTGGAGTGAAGACAGACTTGAAGCAGAGGGACCAATTAGGAGGCCATTTTAAAAATCTGTTTAAGAGATTGTGAGATGATGGAAAAAGCGAGCTACATCCAAAGAAAGAACTGTGGAGTCTGAATACAGATTGAGGCAAACTACTTGCTTTCTCTTTTTTTTTTCTATTCTTTTTTGGTTTTGTTTCTTCTCTCTCATGATTCATTCCATTGGTCATAATTCTTCTTTGCAACTTGACTATTGTATAAATAAGTTTAATGCAAAGGTTTATGTAGAATCTATATCAGACTGCATGCCATTTTGGCAGGGAGGGAGGAGGAGAAGGAAGGGAAGATAATACGAAACTCAGGAACATGTAGAACTAAATGTTGTAAACTAAAAATAAAAAATCTAATTAAAAAAAAGAGATTATGAGAGCCTGAACTAGTATGGTGGCTCCGTGAACAGAGAAGAGCTAGATGTAACAGACATTGTAGAAGTTGAGATGGAAAGATTTGACAACTGGAGTGTATGTGATTGAAGAGTTGAAGATAATGCTAAGGCAAGAAGCCTAGAAGAGTATAAAAATGTTGGTGCTGTCAACAGAAATTAGGAGGTTTGGGAGAATTGTGGGTTTAGGAGGAAAGACAGATTCTGTTTGGGGCATGTTGAGTTTTAAGTGTCTCTGCGACTTCCACTTTAAAATGTCCAACAGAGGGTTCCTGATTTAGGACTAAAAACCAGAGAAAAGAATGGAGTTGGATATGTAGATCTGTGTGTCATCAGCATAGAAATGATACTTAAACCCATGGAAGCTAGAAAGGTCAATGAGAGAAGAAAAGAGGGTCTACCGCTACTCAGCGTGGGGGAACACACATGATGAAGGAGTATGATGGAGCTAATGAGCCAACAAAAGAAAAAGAGAAAAAAGGATCAGTATGACTGGTAGAAGGAGAACCAGGAGAGAGTGGTGTCATAAAAACTCAAAGATATGAGAGTATCCAGGAGGAAAGGGAGGTCAGTGGATGAAGATTGTGAAAGACTATCAGATGTCACAATTCAGAGATAATTTGTAAATTTGAAAAGAGAATTTTTAGCTGAGAAATGAGGTTAGAAACTAGATTGCAGAGGTTTGAGAAGTAAATGGCAGAAAAAATAGAGGCAGTGAGTGAAGAGTTGTTTTCTCTAGTGTTTGGTTAAGAAATGAAGGAAATATATGGGATGATGGCTTGAGGGGATGCTAGGATCTTGTGAAGACTTCTTTCTTAAGGAGGGAGGAGTGGTAGTTGGCCATATTTGAAATTAATAGAGAAGGAATCAGTAGGTATTTGAGCATGGAAGTGGGTGGGGAATTGCAGAATAGAGAGAGGAAGAAATGAATAGGCAATAATCTTCTGGAGAAGATAAGAGGAGATGAGATCAAGCACACTTGCAGAATGGTTGTCCTTGGCAAAGAGAAGGTCTACTTCATTATCAAAATCTGGTAGAAAGCAGGGAAGAGCAAGGGAATGATGTCAATGGTTTTAAGATGAAGAGGAGAAAAGAGAGCTCAAAGAGAATAGCCTCTATTTTCTCAGGAAAATAAAAGAATGGTTCTCAGTTGAGAGAAGGGGGATTGGGAAAAGTGCAGGAGACTTGAGGAGAAAAGAGAAGACTTAGGATAATGTCTTTGGGGAGTGAGATGGAGAAGTACAGTTATCCCTTCTACATTGAGACTTTCCCTATCATGATTTCAATATATTGTGAGTCAGTTTAAGAAACTGAACGGGAACTTGGGGGAAGTTTTGTGGAAGCCACAGATTACACAGAAGGCCAGCAGATGACACAGAAAAAGTTTAGAAACTCAGAAATGCATAAAATATGTGTATAGTTTTGTATAATATCAACATATTTTATCTTTTAATACCATAGCAATTCTGAAATTCTGGGGCAAACAGAGATTAAAGTGACTTTCTCGGAGTCAGACAGCTAGTAAGAGTGTGTGGATGGATTCGAACTCAGATCTTTCTGACTCTAGCACAGAGTTCTGGAAGCCAGAACACAACAATCCCCCTAATTTGAATAGGGTAGAAAATTTTAATGGAATGCACTTCAAAGGAGGAGAATATAGTGATAAAGAGACTCTGCAAAGGGCAGTGTTGGACAAGGATATGCCAATTCCCCCTCCAGGACTAGTGTATCAAGGGGTATGAACAAAGATACAGCCATGGGTGGAGAGGATAGACAGTTTCAGCATCTTAAGGAAGGAGTCAGATCTCAGTGAGAGGTAAATAAATGAAAGGAGCATGAATTCGTTCACAAGGGAACAGGAATTCCAGAAGGCACAGTAGAAGGAGTGGAACATGGATGAAATGGACTGAAAATGGTGGAAAGAAAGGGAGCTGGGAGTTAGGGACAGCTTGCTCCTATGCATCCAGTAATTCAGGGACACGTCCTTCCTTTTAATATTATGAGAACTGGCTGAAACTCAGACTTTGCTATGGTAATGCTGCTGCTGTTCGAAGTGATCAGTGAATCACATTAGGTCTCTGGGTTTCTACATTAAGCACATTGTTTTGAAATGAGGGCTGACAGAGACTGGAGAGGCGCAGCTCAAAGGGGAAAGAGGAAGGATGCTATGTGAAAATAAGCTCTAGCCTGCTCACATTATCTGCTTATAGCTTAGAATAAATGAGTCAGGTAATTTTCATAATTCCAGGCCAGGAAATGCCACATATCAAGAGCGAGGGGATAAAGAATGGAAATAGTCTATTTCACCAAATAAAATCCAAAGCCACTTTGGAGTCATCCCAGGCCTATAGAAAATATGTAATTCGATATTTTGTTGTCAACACGCTTCTCTCCCCAGCTTGCATGTGGAGTAGTCCATTATAAAGATATTAATGGAAATGCTGGCTATCATTACATGGGAGGAAATTCATTCCCAGCCCTATTATAACCCGATAAAATGATGGGATACTATACACAGTCAGGCTATGACATCCTTAAAGAGAATAAGGTCAGAAGCATTCATAGGGAGGAAAGGAAACACACGGGAAGAAAGCCTGAGTTCACATTACTTCTTCATATAACTTTACTTTGCTGGTCCACTAGCTGTATCTGAAATTCAATATCTCCTCTCCTTCCTCTCTGTAGGCCTGGCATTTACTCCCTTATCTTCTCTCAGAAGCTCTCTCTTCTTTCAAAGGTTCAACACAAAAGCCATTTCTGTGAAACCTCCCAAGCCAAATGTGTTCTGTCTTTCTTCACGTGTTCCTAGATCTCTCTCCTGACACATTACTGCTTTACTTGTATTATACCTACAGGTCATCCTCCTCATTTTTGATCTTTGTGTTGGACAGCTCAAAGAAAAGGAAGCTTGTTACCAGCCAATCACACAGAAATGATAATAAGCAGAGGAATTAGAATAAAGGAGTAAAGCAAGGGATGATGACTCGGATTTCTTTTTTTTTCCTCTTTGCTTTTTGTTCCTCCAATTAATTTGCAGGGGCAACCAAAGGATCTTAGATCAGAAGACTAAAAAACTGGAATGCTGAGATACAGATAACATCTGGCAGTTTGTTGAAAAGAAGTACCCCAAAAAACTATTTTGAAGAGGTACAGATTGGCAATCAGAAATTGGCAGAGGCTACATGTACTTTCAGAGAGTTATCAAACAGTTAACTGGGACAAAGGACTGTGATTCAAATCCATAGGAAGTTACACAGTAATGGAGGCCCCAGGATCATAATGGGATGTTTTGTGTGCCAAAAGAGCTTGGACCCTGGAAGCAAAGATTCATTGAATTGAGGGGAAAATTTTCTCTCCATAAGAAGAGAAAAAGCAATAAAGGATTTTATATAGTCTGATGCTGGGCACGTGAAGGTCCTGCCTCCCTTAAAGAATGGAAACATAAGCCTCTGGATTCTAAGTTAAAGAGATGCCAAATAAAGCTCAATCTTCACAATTTTCATTTTATGAGGAAGAGATAGCTCTTCAGCAGAGGCCTGAAGCTAAAAACAGATAGGAATTTCATGACCATCTACTCAGAAAACTCTGCTAAACAACCATCTTGTCCTCAGTGAAGCAATATCTAGCAGTGACCGAAGGACCACAGATCAATACCAAGCAGAAATCAGAACAGAAGGGCACTGCCCAACAGAATCTACATGCTACATAAGAACAGAATGGAGCAGGCCATACAAAAATATTAGAAGACACTGGCAGCCCTATATCATCAGAAGCATAAATCACCCCACTACACCTGTCCTATCCTATGTGCTCCCTACATCTCCCCCTACACCTGCAGTTTCTACATATGTGTCCACTTATGGGATGCGTTTTTACATCCCCTGTCATTTAGGATACAATTTACCATTATCTGTTGCTACTGTTTTCTTATTTACACTATCTCATTTAACATCTCTGCTTTGACCTAATTTTGCCCCACGGCTGAACAGTATAAAAAAAACTCACAGTGGGAGCTCGCATTAGTGCATAAAGTAATAGGATTTTACCATGGTATATTTCAACTAACACAAGGGAAAGTGAGACATCCAGGGGTTTGGAGAAAGAGTAGCAAGGGAAGGATGATTTAGGGCAAAGGTACCACAAGGTTTCAGTTGTTGGAGAGAGAAGGATGCAACTAAATCTCAATCTTCCAAGTCTTTGGTATGATAGTCTCTAAGCCACCCAGAAGGACAGGTAATGGTGATGCTCATGGATGGTCCTCTAAAGGGGCCACTCTTGGATTTGGCATCATTAGCTTCACCAAGAACTCTGACTCTCTTCCTCATTGCTATATATGGCACCTTCATCCAGTATTTCTTCCACAATAGGGCAACTCTCCCCCTCATATTTATTTTGTCTATCTATAGACACAGGAGATGAAACCCAACTTACCTTTGTCCCATCAAAAGCATAAGGACTAACTAGAGGCTGTATCTGGTCCCCATCTCTAGTTTCACAAACTGCAAAGAGTTTCTTATAGATTAGTAGAAACAGAAAGTAGAAGTGATTACAAAGAACTGTGGTCTACAGAGGACAAGAAAGTAGGTAGGGAAAGAGAGACACATACAGGAAGCTTTACTGTTGAACAATGTCTACAACATTCACCAGAATGATGAAGTAGGAAGAGTGTTCAAGGCAGATGGCGCAGGCAGGACGCAGAGCGTGAGATGTGAGATAAGATGCAGGATGTGACCAGCCATAGATTATGCATTGACGCCCCCCACCATGGCCTTATCTGTGTACTTTCACAAAGCATCCCCAACTATGTGACATTCTCCCTTTCCTGTTCTCTTTGCTTATCTGTATGACAAGACGCCTCCAGACTACCTGATATTCCAGGCATTCCAGAGCCTTGCTTGCCTCTCCTCCCATTCTCCTGCTCTCTCTTCCCCCTAGCCCATTAAACTGTATTTAGAGCAGACGCCTAACCTGGCTAATTGCTCTGGCCTGCTATAAGAAACTGAGCCCACTGGGTACGTTACCCCAGTAAATGCCTTTCTTTTACTTGGAGACAGTCCAAGAGAATTCTTTTCAGGACAAACCCTGCAATCTTCGTGTCGTTCCTTGTCATTCTGGTGCATCCTAACACTTTGGGGTGCCGGTGAACCCCGACAAGAAAACCCATACTTCCTCATAACTTGACAAGGGGTAGGGTTCCTGAGGGCGGCACAGGACAGCTCGCCCGTCTCCATATTTCATTCCAGAGGCCACAGCATCTTTAACACATTTTTGCTTTTAATCTTAATCATTACTTCCAAAATCATGCACATTCGATAAATGACACCTCATCCCCCCCTCAGTTACAATGGCATCAATAATTCGGACATTATTAAAGGTTTTATTTGCTTACTATAAAAGTTTCTATAAGTTCAGGGAGTCTGTATATATGATATTTAAATGAACGATCTGCAGATAGTGTATAAAGTTTGCCTATTACAACTCTCATCAAAGTGAGAGCTGGTTATGGACATGAATCCCAGAATACTGATGAAAGAACAGTTGTCCATGTGAAATAGTCCATTCTTTCGCAGGCACCTGAAGGACTTGTAGAAAGATGTCTGCTCCTGAGCAACTTTGAGAGGTCAGACTATAAAAGGAAAGGACTTGGGACCTTCTTCCCCTCTGAGGCCACCTGGTCCCCTCCTCAATGCCCTCAATCCTTGGCCTCTCTGTTCTTTTTTATCTAAGGTAAAAGGAGCAAAGTCTCCACAACTTTGTGACTTTTAAAAGGTCTGAAGGACACTTCAGCATTTTGATGTTATGGAGTGCTTGGAAGTTCAGCCAGTGGATCATCAGTGCCCTGAGGAGTGAGGAGTGATCTTCTAGAAAGATCTCTGAGACCCAAGCCATGGGTAGCTGAGACAGGAACCCATTGGACACTCATGCCATGTCTGAATATGAATTCAATGAGACCAATGCCAGGTAGGCAATGAGCTGACTTGAGCCCACTGCCACAGAGACTGAGTGATACAGAAGAGGGTATGTCCCTGAAATGTTGGGGGGTGATAGAGAATGTTTGCATTTGCTCTTGCTACATCTCTAAAGTAAATGTTCCTTTTTAAAAGCTAAGTGATTTTAAGCGACTAAATAGACTTGAAATGCCGGTTACTAGGGCCTAACAATAGAGGGAACACTGGGGTTTTTTATTTGTTTGGTTTTTGATTTATTTTTTATTTTTAATTTATAACATTCAGTTCCACAAGTTTTTGAGTTCCAAATTTTCTCCCCTCCCTCTCCTCTCCCCTCCCCCCTTAAGACAGCATGTAATCTGATATAGGTTCTACATATACCTTCGCATTAAACTTATTTACCCAATAGTCAAGTTATAAAGAAGAATTATAACCAATGGAATATATCATAAGAAAGAAGAAACAAAACCAAAAAAGAAGAGAAAAAAAGGGAAAGAGTTTGCCTCAATCTGCATTCAGACTCCTTAATTCTTTCTCTGGATGTGGATAGCTTTTTCCAGCACGAGTCTTTCGGAGCTGTCTTTGAACTTTGTGTTGCTGAGAAAAGCCAAGTCTATCAAAGTTGGTCATCACAGATGCTGTGTGTCTGTAATCCTGTATAATGTTCTCCTGGTTCTGCTCCTAGAGGGAACACTGTTGGTGGGCCTTGATGTAATGGCAGTAAAGAAGAGACTCCCCCAAATCCCCTCAGGGTACTCTACAGGCAGCTTGGATCTGTTAAAGTAGATCAGGGTATCTATGCTCTAGTTGAATGAACCCTATACAACTAATAAGCAACGTTTGGATATTGTGGATGTCAATAGGGTTGATGTGAGGAGTTACACATATTATACTTACCTGTTTATAAGCAGTAGATCTCAATCCTATTCTAAGTTCCATGAAGGGGAGAACCATGTCTCACCTAAACTTGTCATTTCCTCTAGCACCTAGGTCAGTGTTTTGCATATACTAAGTACTTAAAAATTATTCTATCAAATGAAACAATGAATGCATCATGGAATACTAATGCACTATGTTTCTACGTAAAAACATTTCTATATAAGAACATATATAAACGCATTTGTAATTAGCACATTGTCTACAAGTGGATTCATTAAAGAGCTTAAGAATGGTTTGTTCTACGGTAAGTTAAACACTTCCCCCCCCCCCTTCCTCAGTTCTTGCATACACTCAGAACTCACTAATTAGCAAATCCTTATTTCATCCTTAAATCCAATTCATGCAAAACTCAAGACATCACCCCTGGATGCCATTGGTCCTCTTCGAAAATGAAGGACAAACAAGAACTATGTCAACTATTTCTTCAGTATTCGTAAATTTTGCTCTAAGTCCTATCCAAAGTATCACAAGTTCTGAATTAATATTATTAAAAATTGAATTAGGTTTTACTGTATTTTTATCTACATCTGTAAAATTCATCAATATAGCCATAATCATCCATTGGAGAAAAAATCTTCTCTCAGAGTGTCTTCCCTTTGCTTCATATTTTTTTCTTTTCACCAAATTCCTCAACCACAAATACCTGCTTTGCTTGGTTGTCTTGTAGTTTTGTGGTGGTGTTTGTTTTTAAATCACCTAACACATCTATCCCATAAGTTTTAGCAACTTGCCATCCAACAAAGTTCACACAGGGGTCAAAATCACCACACCAGTTTGATTTAAACCAGGTGATACTATTGGCCCAGCATGGGAGAATGCTCAGCTTCCCTATTCCCAAAGGTATGTACAAGTCTAAAATATTCTTCAGTCTTCTGTCATTTTGAGGAGAAAAAAAAACCTTTGTTCTTCAGTCATCATCGATGATTTATAAGACGACAAATGTCTCTCCCCACCTCCTCTAGCCCCAACATCCTCACACATGATCCATCCTCTTGATCTAGCTGACCTCTAAAGCAACCACAGGCAGGAAACAACCTGCATACTATCACCCCAGGGTTACTTCTTGTTTAAAAAAACTTCCCAACCAACAGAACTGCAAGCAGTTAAGTTAGACATCTCTGGATTTCAGTCAAGAAAGTCTACCTTTTTCATCAAAAATACCCTGGAGCTTAGAAACTTTTTTTTCTTAATGACTACTACAAAAAATAGCCAGCCAGCTGTACTACAAGAGGAATAAGTTTTCAGTTCTTGACTCAGCCAAGCAACATTCTTCAGAGCCTGAACTCGGTTTTTTGGTTTTTTTTCCCAGTCTCTGGAAATGTAACACTAGTATAAAAAAGAGGAAAGAGCATCATGTCTAGTTTTATAGGTAGATATTTCAAGTTTTTTAGTTGCTCTCATTGCAATTTTTCAAACTAATTCATTGAACTTGTCCAGATTATGTATCTTGGTTCTGCTCTCACACCCCTTTTAGCTTTGGGACTGGGTATGCTTCTGGTCCGGGTATATACTTACACTGGAACTAGAAGCATGAGTGGGGAATTAAGCTAAAGACTGAATAATGAAGTAATTTTAAATGCATTATCGACCACTGGACCTAGTTTATTTGGAGTGGTATATCTTTGTCTTGAAATGACATATGCCCAACATGAGTGGAGGAATGAGAAAGAAACTTTGTAATCTAATGGATAAACATTGAGTAGAGCACTGAGCATGGAATCAGGAAGACTTATCTTCCTGAGTTCAAATCTGGCCTCAGATCTTTACTAGCTCTGCAATGGTAGGCAGGTCACTAAACAATGTTTGCCTCAGTTTCTTCATATGTAAAATGAGATGGAGAAAGAAATGGCAAATCACTCCAGTGTCTTTGCTAAGAAAATCCCCAAGTGGGGTCATGAAAAATCAGACATAACTGAAAACAACTAAATAGCAACAACAAAAGGACTACTTTTAATGACCATGTTCATTCATCAAATCTACACTTTTGTCCCAGCACTATCTGCATAAAGATCCAACTCAATGCTTCGTAACAAAAAGGTCCTCTACTGATTCATTGCTAACCATACCTCATCTCTTACATCTGTGCTTATTTCTCTATCCTCTTGGAAAATTAACTCATTCTCTTTAGGCCTACAAAAACAATAACAAACCAATTCTATTCCGTTCTTAGATTTCTCAGAGAGAAAATAAATTGATGTTGATATTTGCAAGCTGAATTGGGGATACCCAGAGAGTCATGGAAGAATTCTAGAATGAGTAAGAAATGAAAAATAGAAATACGACTCCAAACAACACTTTGTTAGCTGTAGATACCAATTCAAAAAAACCTCTTTTGTAATAATGGTTGTGAATCAAGGGCAACAAAGTCGATTGTGGGATCTAGAGTCAGAGGCTATAGGTCTGAATCTTTGCTCTTGTACTTACTACCTATGGGGCCAAACAGGTCATTTCCCTCCCTAGGCCTCTGTTCTCTCCTATGTTAAATGTTGGGATTGGCCTCTGAAGTCCCTTCTAGCTCAAATTCTGTGATCCAATGAACCAACTTCAAAGTTTTCCTCCCATTCCCAAGATCTTCTCTTTTTCAAAAATTATGTTGATGTTTAGGGGCTTGGGGGGGTACAGGAAATGCTTTTTTGTTGGAATATCTTCGAGACATCTTCAAGAACAATGATGTAGGATGAAAATGTCACAAATGATCTTAGGATGGTAGCAAAATGGAAAAACTTAATACAGCTGGCCTCTTTGGGTCTCAGTTTTTTCATTTATCAAATGAGAGGATTGGATTAGATGCCATTAGATACATGAGAAGGGAATATAGAATATATTACTTAATAGTCTCACAGGACTAGAGAGTATTAATTAATTTCCCAATTGAGAATCATAAGTAAAGGTGAAAGAATGGTGTTATATTATTTCTAAGCTCGATCATGTAGGTAATATTATTATTTCACATCAGTGTGTTGACAATACTTCAGCTTGAGAAAACACATTCTTCCTAACTGCAATCTCTTCAGAGTTTGAATTACAGTCTGCGATAACCAACAGAGCAGTAGATTTGGAATCAGGGCATTGCTGATCTGATACTTTTGTGAAACCCACTTCTCAATTGCTGTTCCAGACTCGGGCACACCACATCACAGGATTGCTGAGATAAAAGATTTTCACAAATTTCAAAACCCCATGTAAACATTATTTCTTGCTTCCATGTCTACATGTTTACATGTTTACGACATGCAATTATGTACCAACTCATATATTGCAGAACCTGAGGTCTGGAAGAGATCACAGAATTATCTAGTCCAATCACTTCACTATGTGAATAAGAAGACAACTCCACAAAGATAAAATGACTTACCTGGGACATATAGCTAGTTACTAGCAAAGCCAAGGTTAGAATCCAAATGTTCTGATTCACAGCTTACTTTGGCTTTCCATGCCAATGGACTACGGCAGCAGTATGGATAAATGAAATCCATTTATAACCCAAATTATCAATTGTTTCGATTCAAGTGAACTAATTCAAACATTTTTAAGTTGCTTCTCCCCATGCTAATCTTTTCCTGGAGGACTTGCTAATAAGGATTGAAAATGACAATATGGATATCTCCTTACATTCCTTGTTTACTTTTTGGAAGATATTCAAGAACAGCAGGGGTGGGGGGAAGCCTGGATAAGCTTTTCTGGGCATTCATTGGTGGAGAGAACAGCTGCATGAATACGACCATGGATCCATCTAAGAAGGAAGGAGAACACCGACGGCTAAGATTAATGGCAAAATAGACAAAAGAATAGGCAACTTAATTTGGAATATGTCTGAAAAGTTACTAAATAGTGTATGTCCTTTGATCAAGTGATACCACTATACATGTCCTTTGACCCAGACCTATACCAAAAAGGATCAACGAAAGAGCAAAAGGATGTTAAAAATATTTATTATAATACATTTGTGCACATGTACACATGTGCACACACACTCACATACATACACACACAGACACACACGCTACTCTTTTTATAGCCACCAAAGTTGGAAACTAAAGGAAACCCACCTATAGAGGAAAGGCCAGATAAAATTGTAGTATGTATGTGTAATGAAACATTGATCAGTCAGGAAAAAGGATAAAATGGACAGTTTCAGAAGAAACTGAGAAGACCTCTACGAACTGATGAAAAGTAAGTAAGCTGAACTGGGAAACCAATTTATATGACAATATTTTAAAGAAAAACAACTTTGAAAACCTTTAGAATTCAGAGCAGCATAATGATGAACCGTGAGTCCAAAGGATTAAAGATGAAATTGGTCACCTACCTCCCACCATAGAGGTGAAACATATAAAATGTAAAATGAGACATGCATCATTTTTAGATATGATCAATATGGTAATTAATCTTGTTGGACTGTCCATCTTTGTCATTATGGTTTTGCTTGTTGAGGTTTTTTTTTAATTATTCAAATGGGGAAGTCATTGGGAAGGAGACATGATAAATGCTTAGAAAATTTTTTTATTATTTTTAAAGCTAGACAACATAAGAGAAGCACAGAATCAAGAGGTCTGGATAAACCACAAGGAATGCCAACTCCTGAATCATTGAGAACTAATGGTAGAGAATGGCAAATGTTGACATGTCTACATATTACATAAAAGTGCAAGACCAGGGGGAAAACTTCTGTGTCTTCTCTCAAAAAGTAACTACGTCTCAATAAAGGGGGCCATCTCCAGCCATCCTGATCTATGTCTTGCCACTGGACCCAGATAGCTCTGGAGGAGAAAGTGAGGTCAGTGACTTTGCACAGCCCTCCCTCACTGAAATCCAATTCGCTTGCAAGTCATGGCATCACCTTCCTGATGTCATTTGTCCTCTTTGAAAACCAAAGACAAACAACAACACCTCAGTAAAGATGAAGTTGCCTATACCAAGAGTCCAACCATATTTAATATGGTTATTGAAGGATAGTGTAGAGGTTCTTAACCTTTTTTATGTAATGGACCTCTTTGTCAGTCTAGTGAAGCCTATGGACTCTTTGTCCATAGGCATGAAGTATGATACATAGTATTACAAAGTAAAGCAATTATATTGGAGTACAATTATAAAGATATTTTAAAAACAAGTTCACAGTCACCAGGTATAGAGAAATCCCTTATGTACATCTAAACCAGCTAAATCTTATGGAGTAAGCTATAGGTTAAAGGCTATTCAGGGGTGGAGAACCCGTGGCCTCCAGGCCATGTGTGGCTCTCTAGGTCTTCCAGTGTGGCCCTTTGAGTGAATCCAAACTTCACAGACCAAATATGATTTGTATAAACATACATTCATGTGGTTCTTTGATCATTGCAGTTACCTAAGGTGGTTTTCTTTTTAGTTTATGTGTTCAGTGGGGGATCTAGTAACAATAGAAAGCAGATATCTGAATCTCTACATTAAGTTGCTCTAGGTAGTTCAGTGATGACAATTTTTGGAAAAATTAACACTCACTCATGAGCAACTGGAATAAAATAGTATTTTCATTGAGCTTCCCAACTCAAATATATCTAAATTCCATTGGTTAACATTCAAGGCCCTCTGTAATCTAATCTATACCCCAACACAACCTTTAAATCCAGCCAGACTGGTCCATTTTTAAAAATAAATGTGTTTATTTTTATAAGCATTTATAATCTCACTGCTCCTCATCCATTGAGCAAATAAAAAATAATAAAACAAAATAATAAAAGAGCAAACATAAAAAAACAAAAAAAGCCTTATCACCAACATACAGTCCAACTAAATTCCTACGTAGGCCATGCCCAAAAATTATGTATCTCTCCGAATTTTAAATTCATCACCTCTCTGGCAGAAGATAAATGGCATGTTTCATCTTCACAGATTATTCTGTTTATTGTTCTCCAAAGTAAAAGTCAACCTATTAATTCTTACCTATGTACCTTTGTTCACAGTATTTTAACTTCAAGTAATTCTCTCCCATTTCCTCTCTTCCTACTGGAATCCTTCCCATTCTATAACAGTCAATTCTCATCTAGCCCAAAACCACATCAACCCACAGTGCTCTCTCTCCTTTCTCTGAAAGCAATTTATTGACTGTATCACTTATTAAGCATTTATCATTAGATTCCCCAGCTGCATTTTTTAACTTTTGGGTGGGGCTCAAGGCAATTGGGGTTAACTGACTTGCCCAAGGTCACCTAACTAGTGTCAAGTGTCTGAGGCCACATTTGAACTCAGGACCTCTTGACTCCAAGGTCAGCGCTCTATCTACTGTGCCACCTAGCTGCCCCTCAGGTGCGTTTTTCTACCTCTTCCTTACACAATATTACCTCCTTGAGGGGAGAGACCATGCCTTATACTTTTTGGTTTTTTTAAGCAATCAGAGTTAAGTGACTCGTGGAAGGTCATACAGCTATTAAGTGTCTGAGGTCAGATTTGAACTCAGATTTTCCTGACTCTAGGGCCAGTGCTCTATTCACTATGCCACCCAGTTGTGCCCTTCCCTGTACACTTCTAAGTAAAATCATGGGATCATATTCTCATCCTGACCAGTACAGTCATTTGTGATCCAGTTGGTATTCAATCCCTGTTTCTTGATTGATTCATGAACCCTCCACTTTAAAGTATTCATCATAAACTTTGCTTCCCCATAGATCATAGAATTTAAAGCTATGAGAAGCTATAAAGATTCTCTAATCCAGGGGACCTATGGATAGATTTCAAGAGATCCATGAAATTTTTTTTAATATTTTAATAACTATTTCAATATAACTCACTTATGGCCAAAGCAACAGCAATAGTCTAGGGTCAGTCACCCTGATGAGTAGCACTTTGTGAACATGAAGCTTCATAATTGAAAATCAGGATATTCAATACTAAGATGGCGCCCCACTGAGACTTTGTTCTAAGTCTCCAAATGTAATTGTTCATTTGACTGGACCGTGCAACAAGCTATGAATGAAGTGTTTTAAGAGTGATGAAATCACGATACGGGGATTATTTAAGTCAATCTATAAATCACCTGGCCCTCACTGAAAGCCTTTCTCTGCAGCTACCTGCTCTGACAGACGGCTACTGTGGTTTTTTTTTTCTTTCAGCCTACCTAGAGAGGAAACTATTGCAATTTCAGCTTTAAAATAACACATCTCTCTGGCACATCCAAAAAGGATTAGTTCTCAAATTGTCAGCATTATACCATGGGCAAAAAGAACAGAACACGTGTCTCTTCCCTAGCTCTCCAAATGAATCAGGAGATATTAAAATGCTGTACCTCCCTCAGCAATTAACAATCAGAACTCATCTTCTGGTCTGGCTTTAATTACTGTCTTCATTCCATTTAAATATAAGGAGAAAATAAAGGTGTTTTATGTTCCATCATTTTCTTGTTTTAATCTCCAGAAATGAGTTCTTCTCCAGGGCTACTGGAGCCAACACCCTGATTCAGGATGCCAGCATGTCATGTCACGTTAAATCTCCTGGCATGCCAGGTGTGCTGGTGATTTCAGTGGTGGGAGCTCACTGTGTTTCCCAAGAGGGGTAAAAGTGCCCCAAATCAGAACCTGCTGGACAGACTTGTTTCCAGAAGAGGGTCTTGTGAGCAGAACGGCCCTGGAGACTGCCTAAGCCTAGATGCCAGGTGATATCAGTCCATAGGAAATCTCAAGGAATCCTCCCCCTAGCCATCCTCTGTCCTTTCACCAGTAAGCTAACTTCAGTCTAAGAAAGGCAAGTCCCTTGCCACTGGACAGCTAATTATAGGAATGCAGATTTAAAATTGGTTCCTCATTTCATAGAGGTGGAAAACTGTGACCCAGGAAAGTTTAGTGACTTGCCCAAGCTAGTAAATGTTCAGGGCAGAATTTGAACCCAAGTCTTGTTTCCAAACCAGGGCTCATGTTGAGCACCTACTGTATAAGATATGACCTATTCCTTCAATTAGCTTCCAAGCTAAGGTGACAAAGCATAAGCATATGGAAAGTTAACATTAAAACAATAGCTAAACAAGAACAAAGAAAATGGCGTGAGGAATGTTACCAGGAACCACATTTTGAGTACTATGAGTTAGAAGGAGGAAGAGTGCCGCTTTGCATGCCCTAGATCCTGGGTCATCCTGTTCTGGGAAATCTCTTCCTAAAATAGAACTAAAGAATCACAGCATCATAGATGAAGGGTTGAATGAGACCTCAGAAGCCATCTAGTTCAGCCTCCTCACTTTACAGAGAAGGAAACTGAGACCCATAAAGGTTAAGTGACTTGCCCAAGGTTACCCAGGCAGCCACTGTTGGAGGTTTGAAGTCCAGTCCTCATACTCCAAGTCAGTAATCTTCCTCTTGTACTGGGCTGCCCCAGGCACTCAGAATGCTAATGATTGATGCCGCGCGACAGAATCTGATGCTACATCTATCTTCATTACTCTCTCCTTCTGGTGAATCTCTGTGTCAAGAGACCACTAGGACCCAAGTCCCTGACATCCCCAAAGACTCACTGTACCTAACCACCAGGGCTCCAGCTCTGCCCTTCACCCTTCCCGTCCAGCTTAGTCCTTTCCACAATCATCCATGTCCAATTACTTCAATCATCACTCCAAAAGCATGCACCCATCACACTCTCTAAGCTTACTCCACATACAGCCAGAATCTGCCCCTCCCCTTCCCCACAGATACAATTCTCACCATAATCAACACCTCTTTCCACATTCCCTCATTTTCAGCTGTCAGACCAGGCTCTAAGCACTCCTTCCATCAACACTAGCCCTGACACCATGTTTGTCTCACAAGCTCATGGACCCACTGTTTCTCCTTGTAGCCTTCCAGATACAGCTTTAACTCTTCTATCCCAACTCAACTCCATGTCTAGAGCTCCAGAAAAAGAGACAGACAGAGAGAGAGAGAGAGACAAAGAAAGATAGACACAGAGAGAGAGAGAGAGTGACAGAGAGATAGAGACAGAGAGGAGAGAGAGAGAGACAGAGAGAAAAACAGAGACAGAGAGAAATCACTGAGGGCTAATGTGGTGCTAGAAGATACCACAAAGGAGGAGGAATGTGAGCTGGTCCTGGAAGCATGGGGAAGGCGGATAGGAAGCTGCAAAGGAGATGGAAAAGATGACAGAGAGGAGAATGACATCCAAAGCACAGGGGAACAGCATGATAAAGATGGAGATGAGAAAGTAGAAGGGATTTATCCTGTGTGAGATGAGGAACCAGTTCCCTTTGAACAAGGAAGTAACAAGATCCAAGTGGTGGGTTAATAATTTTAGCAATACTCTCAACCAGGGATTCTTAATCATTTTTTATGCCACGGACCTCTTTGACAGCCTGGCAATACCTATGCCCCCCTTCTCAGAATAATTTTTTTAGATGTATAAACTAAAATATATAGGAAACCAATTACATTCATATACATTTATAAAGATACTTTAAAAACAAGTTGATGCAAGCAGAATGATTTCAGAAAACCTCGGAAGGACTTACGTGAACCGACACAAAGTGAAGTGAGCTGAACTAGAAGAACACTGTACACAGTAACAGTAATACGGTATGATGATTAACTGTGAGTGTCTTAGCTATTCTCAGCAATATAATGTTTCAAGACAATCCCAAAAGGCTCATCGTGATATATGCTGTCCACCTCCACAGAAAGAACTGACATCTGAATACAGACTGAAGTATACTATTTTTCACTTTCTTTGACTCTTCTTGTACAAAATGAATATGGAAATGTTTTACATGATTACACATGTATAATTTATATCAGATTGCTTACTATCAAGTGAGGGATGGAGAAAGGGATAGATTTTGGAGCCCAAAACTTTATTTAGTGTTAAAAATTGTTTTGTGACTGGGGAAAAATTATTATTTTAAAAAAAGTTCATGGACTCTAGGTTAAGAACTCCTATTCTAGATTTATCCCGACAATCCCAACTCCACTTGCACTGAATGGTTATGTCCTCAGTTAGCTACATTTCACCCTCAGGGTTCTAGACATACCCTTAAGAGGTACTGGGTTTTAGGAGTTTGTTTGTTAGCCACTGACTGAAGCATACATTCTGGTGGGTTCTCCCACAATATAAGTCAACCATTTACCTCTTCAATTCTTCTAAGCAGTTGATACCTCCTCAATATCACCAATTGACAATTAACATTAATTAGCTTGCACAGGACATTTCCTAAAAAGATAGGGCAAGATTGAAGGACAAAATGTCCCCCAACCAGGGTACACACCTGTCTCTACCACTCAGTTCCTGGGAAAGCAGGCTGAGACTTAAAGTGATAGCTATAAATGTTCTTTCCACTGTCTAGTTCTCTTCCAGGTGTGGTATAACCAGCGGATAAGTGACTCTCTTACTGTGGGACATGATGTCTTGGATCCATTTCTGGGCTGGATCACATGGGTCACTCCTTGGTGACGTGCTCCTCAATAGGGTTGGCTACCAGCAAATTCTCTTATGAACTTCAGCTCTTAGACCTCTATGGCTTCTCCAACCTCTAGAAGCTCACAAGTTCATTTAGTCTCCAATATTCTTAACTCCATGAGCAGGAAAGAAACACAATACAAAGAGAAAAAAAGCAGTACCTTGCACTCATCATGGTAACTGGGTAAGAGCAGATCAAAGGCCTCTCCCTCACCTGGAGGTCAACAGCATGTACCCCCTCAATTGCTACCAGAAATATGGAGAAAGTTCAACCTGACCGCCAAATGCCCCCCACATGCCTACTCAATCCTATCTCAATAACCAATCAAAAGGGTTGTTTTCTGTGGTTTGTTTTTTTTTTTCACCACCCAGTAAGGAGATAGGAAGCATTCACAGAATATCCGCTCATGTTCTGAAGTGAGAAGGTGGGTCCCTCCACCATACATCGTCACAGACCTCTAGAAATAAGTTCTCCAAATGCCCCTCACATGCCTACTCAATCCTACCTCAATAACCAATCAAAAGGGTTGTTTTCTGTGGTTTGGTTTTTTTTTTTTCACCACCCAGTAAGGAGATAGGAAGCATTCACAGAATATCCGCTCGTGTTCTGAAGTGAGAAGGTGGGTCCCTCCACCATACATCGTCACAGACCTCTCAAAATAAGCTCTCCAAATGGCCCTCACACATTGACATCGGGGGAAGCCTGGTGTGAGTGCTCCCACAGCTGGGTCTTTATTGGCTAGCCTTCCGTTTCCTGTTCCTCTAGGACTGGGTGTGCCAAGCCTCCCCGTACTCATCCTTTGGAGGGAACCTAAGATTGAGCCGCACCAATGCAGAAGAGAGTGCTATTACTCTTCCTTTTCTTGGGGAAGAAACCAGGATACAGAGGAGTTAAAAGATGTTTTTCTTTTACTGCTAATGTAGGAGGCAAATGAAAGTACGTGCAGTGTTTCTCGTTACTTCCCTTCTTAACTTCTCCTTCCCAAATTTGAAATTATCCCAGCCTTGGCTGCTACTAACTAAATAGCCCATTCTCCAGAGAAAAATTAATGACTGAGAACAGGGGCCTTGAGATTTTCAGCATGGAACATAGAGAACCTTATGCAACCATTCATATATAATAAGATTTATCTAACGGATTCTAAAATTGAGGTCCATAAACTTGTTTTAAAAAACATTTTGAGGGGGCAGCTAGGTGGCACAGAGGTTAGAGCACCGGCCCTAGAGTCAGAGGACTTGAGTTCAAATCTGACCTCAGACACTTGACACTTGATACTTACTAGCTGTGTGACCCTGAGCAAGTCATTTAACTTTAATTGCCTCACCCAAAAAAAATTATTTCTTTATTTCAGTATGCTATAATTACAATCTTATACATTTTATTTTACACTCTTAATCCATAGGCTTCACCAGATTGCTCACCAACCACTTTACAATTATTTTTTCATCTGATCCTCTCAACAATCCAGGGAGGTGGGTGATATCATCATCTCTTTGGGAAAACCAAAGCAGTGCTTTTGCCCAGGGTCACACAGCTAGTAAGAATCTGGATTTGAACTCAGGTCTTCCTGACTCCAGGTCCCATGCTGTATCCAGTTGAGCCCCTGAGCTTGAATAATAATGGCGGGCATTTATCTAGCCCACTAAAGTTTGCAAAATGATTTACATAAGTTATCTCAATGAGCCTCACAATAACCCAGTCAAGAGCAGCATAGCATGGTGGAGAGAATGCTGGAGCCAGAGTCGATAAGATTCCACCTGAAGACCTGCGTTCGAATTCTGCCTCTGACTCAAGTCACTTAACCTCTCACTACCCTAACCACCCTGTTAGAAGACAAATGACAAAGCAGGTAGCAATCTGCTCTAGTAAGAGAAGTTTCTTCTGGAGCAGCTAGGTGGTGCAGTGAATAGAGCATGGGCCCTAGAATCAGGAGGACCTGAGTTCAAATGTGGCCTCCGACACTTGACATACTTGGGCAAGTCACTTAACCCCAATTGCCCTGTCTTCCTCCTTGCAAAAAAAAGAGAGAAGTTTCTTCCTCTGGCAAAATAAATGCCTCTTAGACAAGTACTATACATACTCCTTTCTCCACATTTTACAGAAGGGGAAGCTCAAGGTCAGAGCAGTTGATTTGCTACTTTAAGTGTCAGAGACATGATTTAAACTCAGATCTTCTTGAACCCCAACTCTAGTACTTTATCTACCACTCCACCATGTCTCCCATGTACCAGAGCTACCCATCCCAAATGATGATTTCCCCAGCCATTCATTCTCTGTGACTCTGTAGGTGGCATTGCCCTGTAGCTTTAAACCTCAGAACAACATCTAAACTGAAAAATCAGGGGCTATGACACTCACAGGCACCTCCCATTTGACCCATCTCATGCTACTTTGCCAAATGACACATGAGTAGGTATGTCTTCAAATGAGATGATGACCCAATACAGTGCAGGAGCACACTACAATAGACATTTCAGGGAAATGTTTCCAGGTGTTTAGTGGAATGGGCTTCTGGCTTCCTTGAGTGCCTCTCAATCACAAGAAAATCTTGTTTCAATGCTGAAGCATCTTAGGGGCCCATTTCCCAGAAATTCATCGCATCATGGCAGTTCCAGCTGACTCTCCCTTCTTCCCCCTAAGATCATAGCTAGAAGGAGCCTCACAAGCCATCTAGCACAAGCCCTTCATTTTATAGATGAGGAAACTCAGCCCCAGAAAGACTAAATTAGAACCACAGGGCAAAGTAAATCTAGACCAAGGACTGGCAAACTACACCCCAAGAGACAGATCAAGGCCACTGCCTGGATGTGTATGGCCCCCAAGCTAAGAATGTTTTTTGCCTTTTTAAATCTAGAACTTTATTTTAAAATGTTAAGATCAGGTTCAGCTTGCATATGATACAAAACAAGCAGCTGGGATGATTTGGCTGAGGGACCCTAGTTTGCCGACTCCTGGTCTAGACCCAAATCCAAACCAGCAACTTTCAAACAAGGTCATCTCCCCCACCATGTATCTCCACTGTTACCCATATTCATAAAGAGTTCCCATTTACCCCTCCCACTTTTTCTGCTCCAAACTTAATGGCAAATCCTTGTTCCAACTTTTCCCTTCTATTTCTCAAATGTCTCAGCCCGCCCAACCACCCTGCCCCCCATTCTAGGACTTTTACAGAGTTATTTTCCAAGCCGACTTCTCCTGCATACTCCTCTGCTCCAAGCCTTCACTTCCCACTCCAACATGCCCATTAGACCTGGCACTCCCTAACATCATGGAATGGAGAAGAAAAAGGGAAAAGAGCTTGTTAGGAGGGCCTAACAGGAGCTTGTTAGGTCCAAAAACAGTGCCAGCATTAGACATGTGCAACTGACATGCCAGATGCTGAAAGAATGAAGGATTTATAGTGGCCTAATTAAAATTATGAATAAGATTAGTCAGATGTCAATAAAATGGCTTGGAAGGCAAGGTGTGATGTGAGCATGAGATCATTAATACTGGGCAAGCAGGGATCTCAGTGGGCATGTGCACCGATGTTGAGGACATGGATTATTGCTCCTTTCCCAAGGCATAGGCTCCCTTCTGGTTTTCTAATTAAAGCAGGTCAATATAGCAACCAAAGCTGCAGAGAGGAAAGAAGGAGGGTGAGGGAGAGCTATAAAATATGCAAATGTAATATGGCAACAGGGGTTTTAGTAGAAAAAGCACTGGCCTGGGATTCAGAGAGGTGAGTTCCAGTCCCAAATGGGCCACAAGCTAGCTATGTGACCTTCCACAAGTCATCTCTGAGCCTTTTTTTCTTTACCTGAAAAATTAGGTCTTAGACTTTCAGCTCTAAAGTCCAAAGGTTCTGCAAAATAGAGTAATGCTGTTCTATTTCTCAATAAGAATGAGCAAAAACCTAAATCTCAAGTCAAAATCTCAAGTATTCTAGGTCCTTTCTAAAGGACTTATTACAAATAATAACACAAACCATGACAAAGGAAAGGGGTATCTGTCCCTTTCCTTTTTACTTATTATCAAGGCAAAGACTCTAAATTGGGTTCACCACCTCCCTTCGAGTGGTTAGAAAATTTTTTTGTTTAACTTTATTTTGTTGGACACTTTCCCATTTCGTCATTTATAGACAGGTGAGTGAAGGAGATAGAGTGCTAGACCTGAGTCAGAAGACCTAAGTTCAAATCCTACCTAAGGCATTGACTAGTTGTGTGACCCTAGCCAAGTCACTTAAACCGTCTGCCTCAGTTTTCTCATTTGGGAGCATAATAATAGCCCCTACCTCCCATGGTTGTTAGGAGGATCAAATGAGATATTTGTAAAGTGCTTCAGAAACCCTAAAGCACTATATAAATGCTGTTGTTCTTAGAATATTGCTATAATTTTATGTTGGCAGAAAGTAAAACTAATATTTGAATAGTGTCATCAATATATTGCCTAGTGGGAATTGTGAGAACACACAGCTGCCTGCAAAAGTTAAGCTCTTTGGAGCCTCTCCCAGGACATTAGAGGCCCTGATGGTGAAAGAAAGTGTGCGGCTAGAGAATTAGTATGTGTAGTCAGAGTAAGCATATGAGACTTAGAGGACTTTCAAGTCTATTAGAGAGAGAAGGAAAACAGCAGTATGGATTAGATTATTTAGGGGTTGTGGAGAAAGGGTAAGATCTTAGCAGAGACATGGCTAACAATTTTTGTTCAAAATGTACCATCAAATCTACATTTTAAGCGAAATCCAATCAGATAGGGGGCCCTAAGAGACTATCTTTCATAGGAGGAATAGGAAGAGCTATTCATAATTAATAATATATAATTAAGTAGACTGCAACTTTGTTCCCCTTAGGTCAGGGGTTCTCAACCTTTTTGTGTGTAGTGGCATCCCTTTGGAAGTCTGAGGAAGCCCATTGATGCTTTCTCAGAATAATGTTTTTAAATGCATAAAATACATAAGATACACAATACATACAAATACATAAACAGAACTAAAAAAGAAACCAAAAGGTAGTGAAAATAAAGTTAGACAATTTTTTTTACCCATCTATGACCTTTCAAAATCTAACAACAGAACTCTCGAGAATCCATGGACCCCAGGTTAAGAGCCCCTGCTTTAGATAAGTTTAGTTTTTTGGAAATCAAAGGAAGTCACTGATGCTTGGAAAAATACGTGGCCATACTCTGAGTTTCTAGGAAAGTTTCCTGCTATCAGCATGCATCTATTTGTCTTCACCAAATCTGAAAATAGAGATACGCCTGTATCAGAAGGAGAATTTTGAGATCAACAAGTCTGATCTCTTTGTTTTACAGATGAGAAACCAAGACCCAAAGAGAGGAATGGACTTACTCATGGTCAAATACCCATAAGTATCTGAGGCAGAATGTGAAATCAACTCTTCCTGACTCCAGATCCAATGCTCTATCCTTAATATCACCCTGCCTGTCAGGCATGTTCAGAAAAGAACCTGACTTTAATTCCTACAAAGAAGGAATAGAAAATCACCACTTTTCCACCACGTTCTTCCTGTCTTTCTAATGTTTATTTGGGTTTCTCTGCAGATGGGTCACTGCTGAACTTCCTGCAGCCATCCGTGCCTTTTTTTAAGTGTTGCTGTTGGGCTATGCTTTTCTTATTTCATTCCTCTGGTAGACTTCATTGCAAAGCCATAATTATCCAAATGGCAAAAGGAGCTAACTATTCTGGTCCATGATGAATTGTGGAAACTTGAAATGAATGAGACACTTTATTTCCCTAAAATCTGTGAATTAAAAAAAAAATCTGTGACTAAGGCTTCAGGAAAACTCCTTATCACTCCACCTTTTACGCATCTCAAATTTTCATAGAGACTCAGAATGTCTTTCCAAAAACAATCATTCTATGACACAATATAAAAATAGTTGAGCCTATGCCTTTAAGAAAATGTCAAGGAAGAATTCTTAATTAGTAAGGTATCAGTATATCTAAAACATGTGAATCCTCAACGAACATAAAAGGTAAAATTGCTGTATTTTCTAAACACTAACATATTTCTAAAGTGAGTTTTGAGGCTCTTATTATGGAGATTCCCATGTTAATGCATGCAGTTATGCCTGCAATAAAAATCATGGCATATTATGATTGTGAGGTTTTTTGTAATTTTCACAGATTACTATGGTGCTGTCAGAAAAGTACATTCTTTTAGCTATTAATCACAAATGCCTTAAATAGAAGTCATTAATGTGTAATAGCAATAGAGAACAAAATCTTCATAAATAAAGTACTTCCTGCAGAGAGATTTGGGACTTACACACAGAGTTTTAAAAAAAACAGTAAAAAGACCCTAAAGTTAATTATCCAAAATTGAATAAAATACATTAAAGGCCAAAAAATGTTAATAATTTCATTCAGCAAAGTTTTGCAGTTCTCATTATATTGTACTATTCCAAGATAATACTACAAAGCAGATAATAATCAAATATCTCATTTTATCTTCTTGACAAATTTAAGACAGATATTATTATTATGACCATTTTATAGTTAAGAAACTGAGGCAGATAGAGATTGTGACTTGCCCAGGGTAATATTTGAGGTCAAATTTGAACTCAAGACTTTCTGACTCCAAATTTAACATTCTATTCACTATCACTCAGCCAACCTAGAAAAGGTTTGGTCTAAATGAATTGGGAACATAGAATGAGGTCTGGAAAGTCCTGGTTTCTATTTTCAATTCTCTTCTGTTTTCTGGTCATGGAAAAATCAAGTGTTACTTACAAGGAAATTTGTTCAGGTTTTTCTGTTCAAAAAAATATAACCAGGTGAAAATCACAGATTAGAATTATAAAGGAATTTAAAGGTCATGTATTTCAACCCTTTGTAAATATGAGGAAACTGAGGTAAAGACATTAAATGAAAAGGTCATAGAACAAATTAATGTCAGATCCTAGAATAGAACCCAGGGCTTCTGACTCCTAGTCCAAAAATGCTCTTTTTCTTCAAAATCAAAGGAGGTTTCCTCACAGTTATGACCTAAATTTTCTCTTCTTTTTCCCTTATGCTTACTTTCTAAGTCAGTATTCTTACACCTTCCTACCCCAGCCTCCCTTTCTACCAGATTGCTACAGATGTAGACCCAAAAGGCATCTGAAGAAAGGTCAGAGGTGGAGCCATGAAAGAGAAAGTTCTACAATGCATTGAGTATACCTAAAGATAATGTAATAACTGATGTGTTTATGTCAGTGGATGGGGAAACATACGTGTAATTTATGTTAAGGAAAAGATGCATTCAAAGGAGACAGAAAGCAATGTCAGAAAAATTAGTAGAACCAATATGGTGCCATGTGGAAGAGGTAGAAATCACGTTAGTCAGAATTTGAGCAGAAGACCTGAGTTTAAGTCCTAGCCTTGATGGTTATTAATTGTGTGGCTTTGGACAAATCATTTTATACTCTGGGCCTCAGTTTCTTGAAGGCATTGCTGCAAGGCAAGATTTAACTGTATTTTTTTTTAAAAAACCTGAAAAATAAAAAGGTATTCACTCTTATGAATTCCCTCCCCCAATGGATGAGTGGAGTGAACACATTCTTTCCATTTTACACCTTTCTCCATCAACTAAACAACCTCAGAGTTGTAACCCAGCTCCCTGGTTCCAGGTCCAGACTCCAGCTCCTTCACTTCAAAGCCTAGAGATTTCCCTGAAGTGCCTGAATTCTAAGTCTCACTTGGCTTGCCTCTGGTTTTCCATAATGACTCATTTTAGCCTAAGGATAAAATGGTCCTGATTCATGAGAATCATCTCTCTTTTCTATTTTAGGAGCTTATTAAGAATTATTAATAATCAGAACCATAAGATTCTTTCTCAATCGTCTCAGCCCCCAAGCCAAGATGAAATCATGGCTATCTGGATAGAGATCTAATCTCCTGACCTATTTTTATTCCACATATACCAAACTAGTCACTGGTAATCTCCCTTACCTTCACCCCTGAATGTAATTACTATACAGACATGTATCACAAATCATATAGGATTGGTCATAACTTTTATATAAAATTAAATCAGGAAATAGAAACAGCTTAAAGAAAGAGTGAAAAGTCATATAGACATGCCTGTTAGCACAGGTACAGGGAAGGGAACAAAACTTTATGACGTCCTTATAGTCATCCCCAAAGAGCATATTTACCTGATGTATAGCTTGTTTGTACCTATTTGTTTCCTTGTTGTCTCTCCCATTAGATTATGAGCTCCTTGAGGCCTAGAACTGTCTTTTGCTTCTCTTTGTATCCCTAGAACTTATGTGTCTGTCACATAGTAGGTACTTAATAAATGTACTTATGTGCCCCAAACATGGTGGATGCTTAATTTATTTATTAATTTTCTTATATATTATATATATTATTTATTTATTGACTTATGGAATGACTACCTGCTCTACCAGGACATTCCAGCCACCCTCATCAGCAATTTTTGTTCTAAAGAACAAAGACCTGGCCCATGGAAACAGCCTGTATGCTTAATCTCTGGTATTTTGATTCACATCACAAAATGTCTGCTAGCGCTCCCTTCACATCTATTGCTATATCTTTTTCTCTTCTGTCACAGACCTATTCAACAGGAATGTGGCATAAGAGGAACTCTTTCTTTCCTGTTCAGTTCAGAATCCATAACAGTCTCAGTTTTTTCCCAGCATGAAAAAAGAAAAGTGGCTTTCTAGAACTACAATTCCCAGGATTCAGTGAGGCTCTGGCTACCTCTCCCTCCACCTGCAAAGGGGCCAGTTTCCATCAAAAGCCTAGTTATATGTTAAATGAGGGCAAAAGACTAGATGTTCTCTGAGGTCTCTTTCAACCCTGAATCTTTCATTCTATCATCCTCTGTGTACGTTTGGTCTAATCTAATGGCATCAAACTCAAAAGCAAAGCAGGCCCTGTATTGACTTAGAAAATTACAAAATAAACATCTATGTTTCATTGAATCTTTATTATGTTAAACATTTCCCAATTGCATTTTATTCTGGTTCCACTGGGGACTTTTGCAGAACACCTCTGGTCTAATCCACCTTCCGTTCACATCTTTGTTGTCTCTAGCTCATTTTCTACCTCCTTCATAAGCATATCAAAAACTGCAACGTTATAGTCCAAGTATAGTGGCTATACTCTTCCTTGACAGTGAAAATATTTTGTTATTAAAAAATTATTTTCTGATCTTTTCCATGTTTCTTCAGTTTATCTTCTCCCTTCCACCTTCATACATAAATGCCTTCAGTATGATTTTCGTTGGTTGAATTTCTTGCCAAAAATTCTTTCAATTGGATTTCCCTTCTCTGCTTCTTTCTCTTTTATGAGATAATATTTCTCATAATCTCTCATCAACTTTGTACATGACATTTTAGAAGTAGGCTTGCAATTCTAAATCAAACTTGCCTTTGGGCTGCCATTTCTACCTCTTGGTAAACAAGTCAGGTATTTGTTGACTCAGATTCTCTGTAGGCCTTTTTGCTTTCCTCATTATAGAATTTGATTTACCCCGGTTAATCTGTTTGAAATTATTATAGTCTGTGGCAGGTGCAATCGAGTGATTAGAGCTTGGTTAGACATCAAGGATGCCAAAGTCATTCCCTGCAACCTAGGCCATTGCCAGTCATATAGATTTTTGTCTTGCCACAGGACTTCAGTGACTGTGGAAGACAGAGTGAGGCTGATAACTTTAGACAACTCTGCCTCACTTAATTCCAATTCATGTGCAAGTCAAGACATCACCTATGATGTCATTGGTCCTCTTTGAAAATGAAGGAAAAACAATAATTATATTCTATATCTGTGTCATTTCTTCCATTGACTACCCATTTTTAACTTTCAATAATTTCGAATAGGTCAAGATTGAATTTTTTCAGTAGTACACCATATCTTTTCTGATTTTTTAATTCTTATAACTTTATATTAATTTTGATCTTTAATCTAAGAAATCATTGCTTATATTATGCACATAGGCAGCTGATTCAGGAATGACTCCCACAACTATAATTAATCATTTCCTATCAAAATATAAACAATTTCATTTTTCTGATGTTATTCAGTATTTACTTGGATCTTTTCTCAGAGGTATTCATGACATATGGGCATGACAGCTTTACATAGTATACAAGTTTTTGTCCCCTCTCATTCCTAATTATTGGCCCTTTTATCTGATATATTTCTCATCATCATCACCTATTTCCATCTTTGCAGTGAAGTCACTAAATATCAAAGTACATGTTGTTTTGATTTGTAGAGTTCTCCAAATTTCTCAACTTTTTCATCCTCTACAGCCAATTTTTGCATACCTCGTGTTGGTTGCTAACAAATAATAATAATCTAATTTATAATAAATAGATAATAATCTAAATAAAGCTAATGAATCTCTGAAAATCAGAATTTCATAGTCTATGAATTATTTACCCAACCACATCCCTCGTCTTCTGTAATTAACTTCTTTCACAGCATTTCTGAATTGTTCATTTTGACAGAGTGAGGACTGAGAAATATACTTTTAAATTTACTAAAGGAAGGTCATCTAGTGATCTTAGAGAGGACATTTTTACTAGAATATTGTGAGAAGAAGAAAAAGTGTAGAAGAGAGTATTTCAATCCCTTTTTAATAAATAGGGGTATGCATGTTTGTATGTGGGGGCAGGGAAAATAAGTATCAAACGTAAGCTATTATTTTGAGAAAATTGATAGTAAAGGGATGCTGGTAAGTAGAATGCATAAGAGGAGAACATAGAGGAAATATAAGTGAAATTAAAGTGGCAGAGTAGGGAGCCCGAATCTGATTAAACAAGTTTTAAGAGGAAGGGGCAGGACTAAAAGGTTTGAGGTAGGGAATGAAGCATCTGCCTTGAAAAATTATTTTTGGAACAGAAGTTTGGACTGGCACAGTGGAGAGGGAAAGAGGTTGATGAGGATAAGGTGACAGAAATGTAAGGTCTTTCCAGAAGGCCTCCATATTCTATATGCAGAGAACAGCTAGTCAATAGAATTGAAAATTATTCTATTCTCTTCACAGAGACCAGTTCTCTCTTCATTTCTTCACTCACTCCACAGATAGATAAACAGAGAAAAATAAATGTATGCTAGTCTGTTAGGGGCAAAGAAAAATATTCACAGGGCTTCAAGCTAGAAAAGATCTTAGAAATGATCTAATCCAATCTTTTATTTTCTTGATGAAGTAAATTAGACCCCAAAAGGGTAAGTGACTCCTCAAAGGTCACATAGCTAATAAGTATCAGAGATAGGCTTGGAAACCACAGAAATAAGGAATTGGCTAAAGATTTAGATCCAGGAGGGGCCTTAAAGTGTATCAAGTCCAACCCCTTGACTTACAGATGAAGAAAGGGAGGCTTTGCCAAGTAAAGAGACCTGTCAGGATCATACAGCCAATAAATGTCTGGAGTAGGATTTGAACTGAGGTCCTCCTAACTCCCAGCCCAGCAGTCTAACCATTCTGCCCCCTAGCTATCAGATCCTCAAATCAAATCTTTCTACTCTATCATCCTCTTCATGTCCTTGTTAGTCTTCCTATTCTAGAGAAGAATGGGGATGCAAGGGAAAAGGCCTCTGATGTTATATGGAATCTCTTCTGGGGAGGATCATTATTCCAACCCTTTGTTCACATGTGGGAAATTGAAAGAGGAAGTATAAATAGAAACATTTCTCAAATGAAAACAAGTTAAGCGTTGTTGTCCTTCATATACAAAGATGGCATTACTAGACTTCTTCCAGGAAAACACTCACTTTGACTTATTCTTCTTGTATTTTTAATGGACATGTGTTTTTTCATCTAGACTCTCTTTGTCTGGGTCCTCTTTTCTTGGGGGAGGGGAGCAATTGGGGTTGAGTGACTTGCCCAAAGTCACACAGCTAGTAAGTGTCAAGCGTCAAGTGTCTGAGGCTGGATCCAAACCCAAGTCCTCCTGACTCCAGGGTCAGTGCTCTATTCACTGAGCCACCTAGCTGCCCCTCTGAGTCCTCTTTATATCAGCTACATACATTTACTATAGTTGGAATTAAGAAATATATGAAAAGAGTTTTCCATGTCTTAAGCCAAATGGTTCATAAAAGAACTGAGTAGGTAGAATAGAAATTATTCTATTTGGGTTGATTTAAAGGCAAGGTTCTGGGTCCCCTACCTAAAAATGTCTTCTTTATTTCCCTCATTACCGATGAACGCTTTTGAGTTAAGAAATGTCAAAATGTGGATTACCGCAGAACCTTTAGCACTAAAGTCTGAATTATTTTATCAAGAAGCTTCCCAACTTAGATAGATGAGAACAGAATGAAACACACAGTGGGAAACTATCTTCTTTTTTATATATAATTTTATTTTTTCCAATTACATGGAAAAATAATTTTAACTTTTTTTAATTTTGAGTTCCAAATTTTCTAACTCTCTCCCCTCTCCCTAAAAAGTAAGAATTTTAAATGGGTTATATATGTGCAATCATGTAAAACACATTTCCATATTAGTCATGTTGTAAAAGAAGAAAAAAAAATAAATATTAGTCATGTTGGGAAAGGAGGCCAAAAGGGAGGAAAAACATGAAAAAGATAAAGGGAGTGAGAATAGTCTGCTTCAATCTGCATTCAGACTCCATCAGTTCTTTCTCTGGCTGCAGATAACATTTTCCATGATGAGTCCTTTGGAATGCTTGGATCATTGTATTGCTGAGAAGAGCTAAGTTATTCATGGTTGATCATCACACAAATTTGCTGTTACCGGCACTGTCTTCTAAGTAAAGAATCTGAATGGGGACCGCAGCAAGAGATAACCCTCCCCAGAGGCACTGGACTATGTCCATGTGGAAGAGGAGACAATGCAGATGAGATGGAAAGGAAGAAAAAGAACCAAGAAGAGGAATGTGCATGCTGTGTAAGGTAAAAAGGAGCACACACAATTGCAATTTGGGAGAAAAAAAAAACCCTGGGCTTGACCTCGGAGGTGGCCTTAGACTTGGACTCAAGAAAACTAGATTCACACCCTGGCTGGGACACTTCCTAGCCATGTACAATTCACTTAATCTCTCTGAGCTCTTAACTTCTCACTTGACCTCTCAAAGACTCTCCAAGCCTCACATCCATCAACTATAAAATACAAAAAATAATATTTGTACTGCCTACTTCCTAGGGTTGTTTTAAGGAAAGCACTATGTAGCACACATTAAAGTGCTACCAATGCAAGTTAGTATACTGTACCATATGCTGGCACTCTGTGTATTTCCATTTTGAACCAAAAAACTAGCGTTACCGAAAATAAAATCAATTTAGACTAGAGTGATTTTATCAAGAACTATTTAAACGGAATTAAAATAGCTTAGCAGAAGGGTGAGAGTGAACTTAATTGTTCTTTTATACATCTGAATAGCTCATTAAAAGAAATCAAAGTATTCATTAAAAACCACCACCACTCACAAAAATATCTTCAATGCACCTTTTCCTAATAAACATCTGATTCCTTACCCCCAATGGTGACAAAGTATATGACATATAAAAGCTTAAGAATTGGGGTACTTCATTTGTTACTGTTACATATGAATAATATTAAAAACTGCCCAAGGGGGAATAAAAGCATGGACCTTAGGTCAGGAAGACTTTTATTTTATCCATGCCTCTAACACTTACTAGCTCGAAGTGAGTATGGGTTCTCTGAGCCTTGAATTCCTCATCGGAAAATTGTGGGTAATAGTGGATAGAGCAAAGAACTGGGGGGGGGTCACTTTTGCTTAGTACATATATTACTTTGGACAAGTCATTTAACCTCCTGAAATTTCCTCATTTGTAAAATGAGGAGGTTGGACTAGATGGCCTCTGATGGCCCTTTCCACTCTAGGTCTGCGTTCCTATGCTATTAGATCTGAGTTCAAATCCTAGGTCTTCCACTTACTACCTGTGAGACTTCAGGTAAATCGCTTTACCTTAATGGGTCTCAGATTGCTCATCTGTGAAATGAGCAGAGAAGACTAAAAGGCCTAAGATTTCGTTCTATGTCCATAAGACTATGGTGTGCAGTTCCTACCAGACAAGGTGGTTGTGACAACCAAATGAATGTATGCAAAACACTTTCTAAACCTTGAAGTGCATAAACAGGCGAGCTATTATTATAATTCGCTTGCTTGGGTTTTGAGGAATTTCAACGGTCAGAGGTAAGATCATGAAGACAGCCAAAAGTCTTTGGCACCAAAAAGTCTGCTTCCCTTTTCAGCACCATGTTCACCACCTCAGGAAAGGTTCTATACTGGCCCAGATTCCTACGACCCTTTGCTTCGCATCTCCCCAAACCTGCCCTCGCCTAGTGAGACCGTACTGGAATTCTTTCTACCACCACTCCACTCAGAACTTAGCTGTTTTGTGTCTTATTCCCACTGGAAGCTGTTCTCAATAAGCAATCAGATTAGGAAGGGACTGACCAACTCTAGAGTCAAAAGGGACCTTAGATGCCATCTAGTTCAACGTACTCAATTTAGTAAGGAAAAAACCAAAAAGGTAAGTTATGTGCTCTGGCTCTGGTACCTGGCCTCGAATTCTGCCTGTAACACTTACTACCTTGTGACCTTGGACGAGTCACATAATGCCCTATATCCTTATCCATAAAATGAAAGAGTTGCATCAGAAAGTCTCTGAAGTCCATTCCAATTTTAAGTCTGTGATCTTATGATTTGTCCAAGGTCACAGAAGTAGTAATAATGATAGTCAGAGGATCCACACTCAGGTCTTCAGACTTCAAATTTAGTTATCCTTCCATTGCACCAGCTCAATTATACTGAGCTGTCAAATAGCTAAAAAAAAAAAAAAAGTTTAATATATTGCCTCTGACAAGTCCTGCCTCTAACAAATACCAGCTGTATGACCCCAGGGCCAATCATTTAACCTCTCTCTGTTCTTGGCAGCTCTTTAAGACTGTGGTTGAACGATTGTGCCAATTTCAATTTATAGAAATTTCTTCATCTGGGAATTCCCTCTACCAATGAAATCATAGGTCCATTTCTCTCTGTAACAGGGGTTTGAGAACCGATTGGCAACCTGGGATCTGTAATTCAGAGGAATAAGCATTTCATCTCAGCCCTGAGAACATTTAGGACTATTGTGATCTTTAAAGCAGAAGGAAGACTTGGGTCATTCCCAGAGTTCTTAAAGAACATGTGTATTCATGGAGATACAGACCAGAGAAGGAACAGGGATGGCTAGAGCTAAGCAGCAGAAGTAGCTGTGGGGAGACAGCCTCCATAGTCCTATGCAGTGACATAATAAACTGAGCTAGAAAGAATCAGCAACACTGAGACAACAATCAAAAGGAGAAGCTGAAAAGACAGATGATGGGCAGTACAGAGAAAAAACTCTCTACCCTCCCAAGAGTGGTTCCTTCTTAGGAGATTGGATCCAACTGGAATCCTCATCTCTCCAAATGAAATCTTCCACCTCTGGGCAGACCCCTCTGGACTAGGGAAATGATGAAATGATGCTAGTTAAGGAAGGATCACTTGGAGAAAATGTATTTAAATTCAACTGGAATAAGAAGGAATTTGAAATACTAAAAATGGCTAGGGTTGTTAATAGGCTTCCACATCCCATAGAACATAATATAACATCACAGTGGAATCATATATTTAAGTTAGGACTTTTCATAGGGATAGAATCATGTCCCCTGGAGGAGGAAACTCACAATGTTTAGGTTAGAAATGTAACTGAAACTTTACAGCTGTGGAAAGTGCCTGAAGTGGAGAAAACATATAGACTACTAATAGCGAAAGGAGCAGTAAAAGTTGAAGTAAATACCATTAGAATGGGGAGAAGTGTACTAAGGTATGCTAACTCTCCAAGGGTAGGAGGAATACGGATTATACTAAATAATCAGTTTGAATCTGTTGAAAATTCAACTAATAACTAGCTTCAGAACATCAATCCAAGTGTTTGCCATAGAAATTTTTTTTAAATACTCATTTCAGATTGCAGAGAATCAAGAGAAGGAAATTCAGAATATTATGATGATAGATGAAACAACAGATCGGCTCATTCCAGTTAATGTAATGAGATAACAAGGTAACAGATTCACCACCTTTAAAGGAAGACCGCCACCAGACCAGTAGAAACAATGGTGTCTTCTATAATAATTATGATATGGCAGATAGGGGACAGGGAGGGAGGAGGAGCAGGAAGAAGGAAGAGAGAGAGAGAGAGAGAGAGAGAGAGAGAGAGAGAGAGAGAGAGAGAGAGAGAGAGAGTTTGGACATTTAAAAGTTGAATTCCAAAAACTCAAGTTTGAAAAAAATCACACTGAGACTAATAATACAGGTCATAGCAGATGCTGAAAACAGTAAAAATGACCTTATCCTTAAATAAATCTGTACTAGCTGATGCAAGAACATTATCAAGATACCATCAGAAAAGAAATACTATTTGTTACAACTGTGAATCATCTGGTACCAATCATATTACATGCAATCCAAAGAAGTGTCCCTTGGTTTGGAGGAAATTGATGCCCTCGAAACAAAAGTCGAAAATTGAGATGACACAAAGTCTGAGCATGTTAAGAAGTGAAAATATATTTCAAAGTTTGCAAAAACAAAAACTTTCCTGTTCATGGAATACCAAAGAAGTTTCTGAATCAGTTGGAGGTTCTTAATTGGAAGATATCTGAATTAAAGAAAAAAATTAAAAATTATGTTCACGAAACTCCTAATGTAACTAGAAAACAAAATCATACATCAGAAGTGGTTGCTGTATCAAAACAGAAACCAAAGTTAATGTCTTCCAGAAACAATAGAGAGAACTAATAAGAAAAATGTTGCCATGGGGGAAAAAAACAACCTATGTCTAGAATTGAGGGAAACTCCAGTTCTGATGGTGATGATGATCATGATGGTGGTGGTGGTGATAGCCACCTTTTATACAGTGTTTTAAAGTTTGCAAAGCCCTTTACAAATTTATCTCATTTGATCCTCAGAACAGCCTGAGGTAGGTACTACTATTATTCACATTTTGTAGATGTGGAAACTGAAGCAAATTAAGTGACTTGTGTTAGAGTACACAGCTAGTAAGTGTCTGAGCCAGGAGTGAACTCAGGTATTCCTGACTTCAAGTTCAGCAATCTATTCACCATATACATATCTCAATCAAAGATGAAAAAATGAATAAAAAGTCAAAGGAGAATGGAAGATTGAATCCAACAGCAACCCCATTTTATCCTGATACGCCAGTTGCAGAGAGTGAACAGATTATACCAATAGAAAAATATAATAATCAGCCAAAAACAAAGCTCTGGACAGCTAGGTAGCACAGTGGATAGAGCACCAGCTTTAGAGTAAGGAGGACCTGAGTTCAAATTTGACCTCAGACACTTGACACTTACTAGCTACACGACCCCAGGCAAGTCACTTAACCACAATTGCCTCAGGAAAAAAAAAAGCAAAGCCCCATATTGATGTATGATATAGTATTGATAAGACAGCTAGAAATGTAGAAACTAAGGCTATGAATATGAGAAATGTTAAGCCATTGTTCAGTTACTTACAATATACCAGATAAATCTGGAGACTTAATTATTCATATAGCTAAATATAGTTACATATGAGCACATACTAATGAATCAATAAACACAAATAAACACAAAAAAAAAAGTATTTAAGAGCTTCTTTTGTGCAAAATGATGTGCTAAGGTTTGGAGCTACAAATAGAAAAGTAAGGCAGTCCTTGATCTCAAGAAGCTCACAGCCTAATGGGAAAAGCAACGTAAATTGAAGGTTTCAGATGAAAGTTTGATGGAATGGTGTCATAGTCCTCTGATATAGCAGCAAAGCAAATGGCAATGCCTCTTCTTTAATATCATGTCCTCTGATTAAATCATATCATTTGCTGATTTTTAAACATTTGACAGCGCTGAGGACTTTGGTGACAACAGCTCTCTTTTCTGGGTCTTCAGTTGTTGATATCTTCAGGAGCAGTTACCAGGTTGCATCTTGTAGTAGCAATCTTTGCTAGTCGATCAGGATGTGCATTGTACTCACGTTCTGGCATAGCGAGGGACACATGAGTGTCTACATGAAAAACTGACAAATTAGTCACCAAAGACATATCCCATCCTTATTGAATGTTTTGGGTTCCTTGCTGTTATGATGAAGTGGACTAACTGGCTGTGGGAGCTGAACATTTGGTTATGGGATATGGTTCTCTGGTGTCTGAGTAAATGGCTTACTTCTTCTACCTTCTACGTGGAGAGTCTCATATGCTTTGTGATATAGAACTACATAGGCATTTTGACAATTATCATCTACATTATTACTATTGCTTTGTTGTTGCACATCTCCATAGATGTTGCTCCCTAGGATGATGCTTGAGGACAGGGGGCTGGAAGCAGTGCTCTTCCTCTGGCTCTTGAAGCCAGACTCCTTGGCTGTTTCCACTGGATTATGAGGAGAGATGGTGTCATGATGGTGAAGGGAGGGGGGCGGGTTATTGACTTGTCTGCCCTATGTGGCCTCCTGTCTTTCCTTCAGGATGCCTTGCTACTTCAGCTAAGCTGGTTTGTTTGCAACTATGAATGGCAGTTGGAAAAGAATGGAATGAGCATTTATTGAGTATCTACTATGTGCTAGGCACTGTATCGAGCACAGATTACAAATATCTCATTTTGATCCTTACAATGATCCTTCAAGTTAGCTGCTGTTATTATTCCTGTTTTACAGTTGAAACCAAGGCGAATAGAGGTCACCTAGCCTTGCCCAAGGTCACACAACTAACAATTGTCTGAGGCCGGATTAGAACTCGAGTTTTCCTGACTCCAGTCCCAGTACTATTCACTGTGCCACCTAGCTGCCCAATTGACTGGCAGGTGGTGGAGATGGCTGGTCCCTACTCTGTAGGATTTGCTCCCTCAGATGATGGCCGTGAGTGCGGAGCTACAATCAGGATTGGTGTCCTGGACAGTGCTCCCACTTCCAAGGCTCTTATGCTTATCTCTATCTCAATGCCAGTTAGTCAGTAGTTGTTAGTGATGGTGAGGAAGATGAGCCTGCTCTCCACAATGATTTTTCCTCTTTGTGATTACTTCAGGATCTGGGCCAGAAGTAGATCTTATAGCTTTTAAGGTTGGAGGAGAAGGGAAACAAGGTAGTCAAGGTGGTGGTAGCAGTGGTTTGATCTGCCTGGTACATACTACTTCCAGTCCCTCTATGTGATATATGTTTGTGTACAATTAACTTGTGGCATTATATTTTTGGCCATATATTGAGATTTACTTATAGAGAATCTTATGTGAGATTCATGTATTTGGTTGTCTCTTTGCTAAAATCTTGTGCATGTGTATAAAATTATTTCCATGAAGGAGAATGTTTACTTTTGCCTATGTATTATTTGCCTGTATATTAGAATGAGACAATTGAATGTTTATCTAGATCTGGTATAAAATTGTTAATTATGTAAAATATGTGACATTTTATTAATCACATGATGCATTCACACCCCTTTTATCTTGAAACTTTAATTTGGAGAGGACTGCAAATATTCACTGGGGGAGAGGATATAATATATTATTCCTTTAAGATACTTCTCCATTCACATGAAATTGTGTTGAAAGGAAGAAAAAAAAGCATTTTTACATAAAGAAAAAGTTATGTCAAGTGTTAAAAAATGTAAAATAGTGCTACTACTACAGATGGACATTTGATGCCTAGGATAAATGAAATAATAACTTTGTTTTAATAAAACTGGCTAAAATATGAGCATAAAATTTTCATATGGGATTTGAGCACTTTGGGATAGAAAATGAACTATGATACAAATGTAAAGACTCAAATCACCTCAGAAACAATGTAGAACGATATTTCACTCATATATGAACAAATTTTACCAAGAGAAAGAAATAACTTTTATTTCTTAAGTGGAAAAATACGAATATGGAAAAGTAGTTTCAATGAAACAAGGTAAAATGTTGGACGATACTGAGGACTTCTAGCTACATGTGTTTAAGGTAACTCAGCTTATTTGCATAGAACTATTTTATAATTAACAATTAGCAAAACTAAAAAAAGAGGAATCATAAAAATTTGAAGACAGGTAAAAAGACTGTAGGTTTCTAAGGACTATAGATTGCATAGAGGAAATTTGGAGAGTAAACCTTTTAACTAAAAGGTGAGTCACTAAGAGTCATGAAGCTTTCATTTTAGGCATTAAATAAAATGGAACCTGAAAGAGGAACCTAACATAGGAACTGGAAGACAAGAACTGAAGACACCTCAGGGGGTTGAAAAGATACTCTGTTCAAGCTGTGACAGCTAGAAGCAGTCAGCTGACAGAAGACTTCAACTGAGAGATCCCAAATTGGTGGAAGAGAGAATTGGTTTCATTGGCCAAGAAATTCAATGACAGCTAGCTCCCTTCAATGACATCTAGTTGCTTCTTTTGAGTCTGTTGCTCTCTGCTGCCACTTCCGGTTTGAGAAGGAAAAGCAGAGGGAAACACAGGTTTTGCAATTACTCTGTATCCTGGCAAATTGGTTAGATTTATTCACCTTCCTTAAAAAGACAAGCTCCGAGTTGTGTTGCCATGAGCCTGTTCTAGTTGAAGAAGCATTAATTAAGCACTTACTAGGTGCCAGGCTCTGTATTTCAGCCACAAAGAAGAGATTATGAGAAAAGAAGATACAGGGGATGGAATGCAGTCAATATGGAGAGTAGCTTTGGAGCAGAATTTCAGTGAGAAGAAAATGGCATATATGTATGTATGTAATTTTATTCTTGTTAACACCACCATGAAAACAGTAGTATCATGCTAATGTTATATTAATAACATTAAAATTTGAATGAGTAGTGCTTAATTTTTCACTTAGTACAACAGTATTAAAGTAGAAGAATACCATTTCTAGAAAGACATAGGTAGACTGTAGAAAATATACATGAAATAAATGGAAAAGGAAGATAGCGTCCAAAAATATGATTTATGAGAAAAAGTTGAGAGTTGGGTATGTTCACTCAAGAGAAAAGATGACTAAGAGGAGGCAGGATAATGGTCGACAAATTTGTAAAAGGAGGGTCGGATTCCAGTAGACTCATTAATCAGTGCAATGGAATAAGAAGAAATAATGAGGCTAAGAGGCAGTAAGAAAAATTTAGGTAAAATGTTCAGAAAAATTTTATGCGGTGACTAAAAAAATGTATCTGACAGTTTAAACTGTTAGATGGGAACAGCTCATCATCAGTAGAGCAAATTAGAGACAGCCTTCTACCATGATCAGTAAGTTTGAAATTAACAGAAAGAACAAAACTCTGAGAACATCCTTTTCTAGGCCACCATCATCATCATGACCATCTTCTGAGAGAAAATACAAGGTGTACTCATCAGGGAGGTCAGAGAAAAATTAACACTAGATCCAAGTCTTAAATGAATGTGGCTTATGTACGTCACAGAATTCTTTCTAGACTTCATACTCACTGGCTCATTAATGTATTGTGCAACAAACTTGAATGGGTCTTAAAAGGAATTAAGCCCCATGTAGGAGAGCTACCTCACTAATTAAAATGGGAGCTCTTACAGGCCTGCCCTCCATATCCTCTACCTTTGCATGAACTAAATACCAAGCATGAAGATCACTTTCTTAGCAATAATTCTGCATAATAACCAAAACTTGCCACTAATATGTGCCCTTCTTAGACAAATCGTAAGAGCAAATTATGTCAATAGGGAGAATTACTTATAATTGCCTTGTTGTTTAACGAGTTTAGTTTTACATGAGATACTAGAGAGAGAAAAATAAATGTTTACTTTTAGATTAATTGGTCAAAAGAAAATTCATTGATGATGCAGGAATAAAATGCCCCACTGGTCTCTGCATTTGGGGAATCTTCAAAGTGACTCTTCATAATCTTTCACAGGCAAATGCTAAAAGGTGATTCAATTCACCTTGTCTAATTTTTCTTACTAAGGTTAGGCAGAGATGTCACACTTCTGTATATTACCTTTCAGATACTAGCAGCAGCAGTTGGAGAAGCAATGCTGAATTTTAGGGATTAAATTGCTTTAAGTAAATTTTAATGCCTTCCTGCAGGTGCTATGGTAGAATTAGAAAGGTAGTCAATTGGCATCTCCATTTACTAGCCATGTTACTGTGGGCAAGTCTGATCTGTATTATTAACATGTTCTCCAACACTCGCTTAAGTCTAGATCAGTGGTATCAGCTCAGATAGAAATGAGAGCCACTATATCATACATAAAGATCCCTATCAATCGCATATTAACTTAGAAAACCACCTATTAATCCAACTAAGTTTTGTTATGTATTTATTTGTTTTGGTAATTACATTTTACAATTTAATATGGTTTAGATGCACTGCAGAGTGTTGTGGGATTGTTCTGGCCTGAGTCTTTTTGTCCAAGAGTGACATCCCCCCAGTGCCTCATTAGAATATGCCTACCTCTCATTATATATATACATATATATAATTGTGTGTATATATGTATATCTATATATAATAAATATACGTACATATATATACACATAGCTATATAATATATATAAAATATTCACTATCATTAGTTGTTAACCAATCAGAGTTGATTTCTACCGATCAGGGATAAGCCTTCTTCCAAGTGTATTTAAACATTCAGAGGCCTCTATGATTCATCTTCGGTTATGAGAGAAACCAGTGGACTCAATTTATTGATTATTTGCCAACCACAATAAATAAATTGATTATTAATTACCCAGAAACTCTGTCTCTCAGGCTTTTCATTCATCTCAGCGGAGTGGTTGTCGTCCTAGGTTATGAGTATATGGAAGACTTGGTAGGTCATAGGTATAACGTTGCTGTTTGCAATGAGATTGCCCAAACATGCTCTGAAATTCAGAGTTCAACTTAGAAAAATTGGTAGTGAAACAGAAGCCCAGAATGCTTAGTGAAAAAGTTGGTGAACCATGACACTTATAAGCACAGGCTGAAGATTGTAGAAGTGAATTGCCTGTTACTCTTCAGACGAGTGAGTTATTAACAAAACATTGATAAATTTAAGCCTTTGGGGTACTTTTGTTTAATTGGTTTCTTTAGCCAAAGAATTCCTTTGCAGTATCTAAGAACTAAATTAAATAAGATATTTAAAGACAACTTGAGCTATCTAGCCTAGTGTATGCAGATTAAGCACGCTAGAGAGGGTATTAAAAGACTCCACAAAAAGCAGAGTCAGTAAAATAACAGTCTGTTTACTGCAGTTAAGACCTGATTGAAATGCCCAAATAGCCTCCCATTTGGACTGAGCACATTATCTTTCATAGTCCACAATCTAGGGATGTAACAATCCAACCACACTGGAACCTGCTACAACAATACAGTAAAACATTGATTATAGGGCACACCTGGGGAATGGAGGGTTCTGGTTAATTTCATTTTCTCAATAGCTGAAGGTTAACCAAGAATTCAACCCTTGCACAATGAGTTTGTTTATATCCCTTGACTGTATTTTTACCTATGTGACAGCATACTTGAGTCAATACTCCAAGCCAATACCACTCAGGCATTTACTCCCATGTATAGCACATCCTCTGTAAGGAGGAAATTTTAGGAAACAAGCCTTTCTCAGATTCCATTCAAGGTGTCACAAAGTAAAATAATAACTAATATTTTGGAGCACTTTATCATCTACAAAGTGATACACACACATACAATTTCATTTGAGACAACAACTTTGTGAAATAGATTATTATCCTCATTTTACAGATGAAGAAACTGAGGATGAGAGCAGTTAAGTTATTTGCCCAGGGCCACAGGGATCTTGACTTTTTTGTCATGGACCCCTTTGGCAGTCTGATGATCTTTTCTAAGAATAATATTTTTCAATGCATAAAATGAAATATATGTAATTGCAAAATAAAACAATTATATTGAAAATACAACTATCAGATTTTTTGAAAGTTTACAAATCACAGGTAAAAAACCCTTTGCTGTATAACCATATTCTTTCCCATCCTTCCTCATCTCAAAACTGTGCTCCTTCTCTTTCCCAAATCATTCTGATTTTCCAAACAACATTGGTAGCGTTAGGGCAGAGTAGGTTTTATTTCTACATGGTGGAAGCTTGCTGCCTCCACCTACCTCACCTTAATCTGCCAGGCAACTTGGTAGGAATGGAGGACTAAGGCATTATCTTTTCAAGTAGATAAATGTGGCAGGTAGATCAGGATGTGGCTTCATAGGTAGCAGGAAGTAGCAAGGATGAGGAGGCTGCTCAGGTACCTTGAGAGAGGCTGAGGTTGGAGCACCCATCCTCTCCAGCTAAATATTGGCTGTTCCACTGCCCAGCTTCCAAGTGGGCCCAATGATGCTCCACCACCATCACATATCAAAAACAAAAACTTCCCCGGGTTATGGGAAAGCTGGGATTGGGTTTAGTTGATTTTCCAAATGACAAAATTTCAAAATTCAGATAGGATTTCAAAGTCAACTATTTCAATCTGTCTCAAAATCCCCTCTACAAAGCCCGAGTAATTACCGTGCTTTCGTATAGTTTGAAAGATCATATGTTTAGAGCAAGAAGGGCCCTTAAAGGTCAACGAATACAAAGCCCTCATTTGTAGATGATGAACCTGAGTCAGAGACATTAAGTGACTTGTTCAGGGTCATGAAGCTAGTAAAGTGTCTGGAGTAGAATAAAAACAGAGGTTTTGTTTCTCCCTCAAAATCCAGCACTCTATCCACTACACTGTCTTGAGAATGCTGAGATGATCCCAAATGATGAAACATCTAGAACCTGAGAATTATAAAGAAAGGCTACGGAGCTGAAACTCTACTCAGCTCCTTGACATCACTAAGTTTAACAAGAAGAATATTTCTAAAATATTAGAAATATTTTAATAGCCTTGCAGAAAAACATGCTTTCATGTTTTGGGAAGTTTGAAGTGAAAAATGACCCAAGTAGCTAGTCAATGGGCAATGTATCCCATACAGTAGCAATGTTTCTAATGGTTTTTCATGAATGAAGAGGACTTCATTTCATTCAATATGCATTTAATATGCATCTACTATGTACAAGGCAAGAGGCATCATGGGTGTAGGGGTGGGGAACCTGCAGCCTTGAGGCCACATGTGGCCTTCTAGGTCCTTGGGTGTGGCCTTTCGACTGAGTCCAAGTTTTGCAGAATAAATTCTTTTATTACGGGGATTTGTTCGGTGAATTTTGGATTCAGTCAAAGGACCACACTTGAGGACCTAGAGGACCACATGTGGCCTTGAGGCTTCAGGTTCCCCACCCCTGGGTTAGTGTATAGAGAGATGGCTTCAATAACGGGCCCAGGTTCAAACTTCACATTTGACACAACTAGCTGGCAACCCCAGAAGAGATGTTGAACTTCTCAATGCCTCAGATAATTCTCCAAGACTATAAGTTAGCTTAACACAGTATCTAGTATATAGTAAGTGCTTAATAAATGCGTGTTGATTAATAACTTGAAGTGAAGTTGCTGATTAACATTGGGAGGGGAGTTTTCTCACCAAAAGTTCCTCACACCAATGAAATCACAGATCTGAGTTTAAAAATACAGGTACAAGGAACACGTTAGATGCTAAGGAATTAAAGACAAAACAAAACAGTCTTTATCCCTAAAGCCATTGTTCTACTAGGTGGAACAAAACATTTAAACAACTAAATACAGTAAAATTTGAAAAATTACAGTTCTCTAAATAATAGCTTGTGTTCATCGATATACTTCCTTTCAAGCAAATAATAAGTTTGAGGTTTAAAAAAGATGATGTGAAGAATAGCTAGGTCACTTCTGGTGGGTATTTCCCCAAAAGTCCTAAATCTGGTCAACTCAGAAAGATTTTTCTAAGTAGTCTTTCTTCACACCATAAAGTGCAGCCAATTAGGAATCACTGGAGGACCAATTAGATAGCTAGTTCAGGATTATCTAGGATTTTCCAAAGGACCACACTTGAGGACCTAGAGGACAACATGTGGTCTCCAGGCTGCAGGTTCCCCACCCCTGATCCAGGCCATTCTTCTACTTATCCTCATCTACCTTCATGAGAAGATGGAACAGGACAAGAAGTGATGCTCACATGTATCCATTTTGAGGAATTTTAATGAAATGGTTGATGGGAGAGGTTAATGCTGTGGCTGACATGGGAGGTTGATATGAATCAATCAGCAAGCATTGATTAAGCATATACTCTGTGCTTCCTTGCTAAGTGCTGGGGATACAAAGAATGTGGGGGCAGAACAAAACTACTTTTCATGTGCTACTATTAATCTTGTATCCAATACCTGTTTTAATATAAATGATTTTCAGAAGTTAACTATCCTTCAAAACAGGAATTTCTTTCATTCATTCAATTGTCCTTAGTTAAGTACCTACTAGTTGCAAGGCACTGATCGGGTGCTGGGTACACAATGGTAAAACCTCGCCCCAACGTCTGCCCTCAGCTTTAACCAGATGGCACAGTGGATAGACTTGGGTTCCACTCCAGCCTCTCTAGGTGACCATGGACAACTCACCTAATCTCTATGGCCTCAGATTAAATCCATTAAATAAAAGGGTTGAACCAGATGATCTCCAAAGTAATCTCCAGTCCTCCCATTATGTGATTCTAATGGACTCTAATATGCATATTCTAGAAACCTGAATAAATTCTTCTGGACAATTTATTTACACAAAGAGAAAGGAATAAATTTGGCACTTATTAAGGCAGCCAACTGTGGAGTTAATTTTATTTATTTCTTTTCTCCCATTTCTATTAGTGCTGATGTTAAAATAGAGAAGTTTTGCAGCATCACTATTACTTGTACCTGTTTCAGGAAAAAATATGATGTGATACCTCTGGCTGCCACAGTTTCATTTTGTATTAAAACTATTGAAATGATGACTTCCTTAGGGCCAGACATCTAGTATATGTCAGAGGCAAAGTTTGAACCCAGGTCTTTATGACTCCAAGCCTAGCACTCTGTCCACCACACCTTGCTGCCTCTATCAATCAATTAATACGTAATTATTAAGGGTCTCCCATATGCCAGACTTTGTGCTGGGCACCAGAGAGACAAAAAGAAACACAAAAATCATCCCTTGCCCTTCTCTTTTACAAAGTTACTGTAATGCATATTTAAGTGACTTCTTTCCATTCTTACTCCTAATTTCTAAATCCCTTTATATTGCCTCCTTTTCAAGAAGGAAACAGGAGAACTTCCTTCTAAATCAAGGTCTAATTTAGAATTTCCTTTCCAACAAGAATATACCAAAGGTCTTACAACAACATATGCATGTTTCGGCCTGAACAACAAAGAGAGTCTGTAGTTGGGCAGTCGTATTAGAGGTACCTTCTATGAGGATACCAAGAGGAATGTCAGACTAACAATGAAAAAAGCCACATTTTTTAGGATTTGACAAAGCAAAATTGAATCCTTACTTTTTTTTACATATGATGTAACAATTAAACATTCATACCAGTATAAAATTGACTAAATTGTTTGAAGGTTGGAAGTTCAATTTTTACGTAATTTTTAAGATGTTACCTCTTTTAAGTATTTTTACCAGGAATTATGGGTATGGGCTGCAAACAAGAAACATACAATATGGGGCAAATACTCCATATTACTATATATCTTACCTTTGGTGAATCTTTTAACACATCATTGAGAGATTCCATACTGGGGAACATGATCACATAAAGAAGGATTTGGATATGGTTTATCTGAATTCTAAAATAAAAAATAAAATAGATTAATAGTATCTTGTTCATAGATTGCTTACAGCAAATCAATATATAACTGAGATGCAGAGGGAATACAGAGTAAATGCTTAGTAGATACTAGGTAGCACATTGGGTTTTTTTTCTTCTACCTAAGAATTTCAAGAGCTCATATACTGGGAGGGAGGACTACATAAAGTACGTCCCCTTTCCCCACATGAAGATGTTTTCTTAGATTTCTCATATTCACAAGGGAGTCAAAGCATTAAGGGATGTGTAAGAATTCATTAAATCTGTCCACAAATTGACTTTAGCAAAAAAGTTATGATCAATTAAATAAAAGAGGGGAAATGGCCATCAGGTCTGGAATTATGGCAGCACGAATCTAGCCCATCTCAGAATGATGGTATTTTGGCCTCGCTTTGCAATTAGTAAAAGAGTATTATACATAAAGAAGTTTTAATGAAAGGTTAAAGGCCACAAAAATGTCAAAATAACCATGAAAAGAACCTTGGATATGGTTTATCAAACAACCTGGGTTCTCTGGGAAAGCCTTGCTTTCCTTTTCTGTAGAAGAGCCCCTCCAGTTCTAAGCCCTCATCCTATGACCCATTACAGGAAGAAGGAAAGATCAGGATGTACACAAAATAATACTCTATAGAAAAACTCTAGTTATTAAAAACAAATTGCAGAGAAAGGAACATGAGGCTCAGCATTCAGATAAGGATATTAAGGATATCCAAAAAGCTTTCTAATTTTTTTTAGTGTAATCAAACAGGGCAATAAGGAGAAATAGGGGCAAAAAGAACCTCAATTTTACATGTCAAAAACCTTGGATTTTCAGAAGCGCCCCACGTCTGAACAAGATGAAATGAGAGCCATACCCAGATCTCTTGACTCCTCATCTTATGCTTGATTAACTGCACTACCAATATTCTATCACTATGTCTGAATTCCCCAAATAGTAAACAGAGAGAGAGAGAGAGAGAGAGAGAGAGAGAGGGAGAGAGAGAGAGAGAGAGAGAGAGAGAGAGAGAGAGAGAGGAATAGGACAGATAGATATCTTTTCTAGGAGTATGAATTATTCTAATAACTGAGGTTAATGAAAAGCCTAAGAAGCAGAGTTTCTGAGTAATTAATAATCAATTATTAATTAGGCTAGCTGATAATCATAAAATTGATGGTCAGTAGTTACTCACAGTAACCAAAGACAAAACCATAGAGATCCTAGAATGCTTAAATTCCTTTTGGGAAAGAAGGTACCCCTGACAGATGAAATTCTGATTGGCGAATAATTAATGAGGAGGTAGATATATTAATGAGATGGTGAGCTAAAAGTCTTCAGCTCCTCTTGCTGAGAACCAGACTTGATCATGAGACTCAGCCACTGCCAGCAATGTGGACAGAGGAATCTATCTCTACCCAAACCACTCTGGTTGATTTTCTCCTTTATAAGCTGAGTTCTCCTAGACTGCAATGTTGGGGTTCAAGGACATGGGCTCATTGCTTTAGGGTTGGAATGTATCTAGATCAGATTCTATAGATTACTCTAAACAGAGACAAGGTCTTCTAGTTGGGGGAGATCCCTCCCAAGATCACAGAGCATGTACCTAGAGGATTTTGGCCAATCTCATCTATTAGCCTTGTCCTTCAGAAATTGGCTGGATGACCAACAGGGACTGGTCCTTGAATGAGGAAATAGAAAGGAAAATTTTCAATCCTAATTTAATAATTGGTTATTAATATAATAGAAAAATAATTAACTTCTCTCATAACATAAGTGGCACTAGAAAAAAAGGCTAGAAAAACCAAATTCATCATTTTCCCCCTTCTAATTTCTCTATTCTGTCAATGGGACCACCATTCTCCAGATCTATGATACTTAAATCTTTGACTCCTCTTCTTACTTGTCCTATTTTCATAATATAGTTTTTTGTGTTTCTCTCTCTCTAGCTGTCTTTCTGTATCTGTGTGTCTGTGTCTGTCTCTTCATCATCTTCATCTTTTCTCACTCTCTTTCCTCCCTTTCTCACTTATAAATACATTATATATTAATACGATATAAATGCATTACCTTTACCTTCAGAGAATTACCCTAACTCTCACATCATATGTTTCTCTAATTGTTCTGCCTCCTATTCATTCACGTGTGTGTGTGTGTGTGTGTGTGTGTGTTTGTGTGTGCTTCAGGAAGTATGTCTGAGTTTCGTGAAGTATGCCTTGTGTTTCATGAAGTATGTCTTCCTATTAAGTAAATTATGTCTACTCATCACTCTCTGGACTTTTCCGTCATCCTAACAGCAGCCTCCTTCTCTTGGAGATATCTCTTCCCTACAGGCCTCGCTTCTCTAGCCCAGAGGGCCATTTCATGAGATATTAGGCCATGCTCATCTTACACACATCCCCCAATTTCATTCTTCACTTCTAGGTTTTTCTACCTCTTCACCTTCTCGTCCTGAAGATGCCTTTGCTCTAAGGCCCTGCCTTCTGTTCAATGAGTCCCTCATCTGGGTCACCACATCATGAGGTGCCCAGACCAGACTCACTCTACTCCTAGTTCATTCTACTCCCAGCTCTACTTCCCCCTCTCCAGACTTTTCTACTTCCTTCCCAGAAGCTTTGCCCCAATATGGACACAAGCATGATAGAAGTCCACGATTTTCATATGTAACTCTTTTTCTCTGTTCTTTGCATATTAAAATGCTCTTATTTGTTAGATTTACTAAATTCATTAAAAAAGAATCCATTTGACCATATGCCTGCCAGTGGTCATTTAGCTTTCTCTTGAAGAACTCTGGTAAGGGGAAATTCACTACCTTCCAAAGCAACCCAGTCTACTTAGGTACTAGTTGAGGTTTTTCTTGATAGCAATTCTAAATATTTCTTTCTGTTGCTTCTAGTTCCACCCACTGGGACAAAGCAGAATATTTCAGTACCCCTTCAAATAATTGAAAGACAGCTATTATGTCCCACCTAAATCTTCTTTTTTCTAAGCAAAATATCCCCAATTTATTTGAGCAATTCTCATATCACTTAAGCTCAAAGTCCTTCATCACCTTCTAAATACTCTCTAGTTTAGCAAGGCTGTTCTTAAAATGTAAGTCCCACAACTAAACGCCATATTTTCACAGTGGTATGATAAGGACAGAGTACAGTGGGATTGTACCACCTTCCTAGTCCTAGAAATGTAGGTCTCTCAAATCAGCCTAACATAATATTAAGGTTTGAAGTATTTATTGTCTAGTCTTTTCAATCATGCCTAACTCTTTGTGACCCCTTGTGGGGTTTTTCTGATGAAGACACTGGAGTGGTTTGCCATTCCCTTCGCTAGTTCATTTTGCAGATGAGGAAACTGAGGCAAACAGAGTTAAGTGACTTGCCCATGGTCACACAGCTAGGAAGTGTCTAAGGCCAGATCTGAACTCAGGAAGATGAGTCTTCCTGACTCCAGGCCCAGCGCTCCATCCACTGCACCACCCTTCTCTCTACTAAAAGTTACTATTTTACTATCTCTTTTGCTTTGCTGTTGGTATCCAGAAGTGTGCTAAAGCCAGCTCTAACAGGTTTTTGTGACTAGATCATTAAATTTTCAGTGTGAGCATTTACATTTCAGAAAGAAGCTATCGGCTACAAATTGGTTTTGGTTTATTGTTTTGTCAGTTGTCTTGACTTAAGAAAGCGTTAGTAATGCAGATTAAAGTTAAAAGTGCATATGCACGTTTCCCCCTCCCCAGGACCCAGGTATTAAACATTTACCAGCCACACTCTTGTTTTGCTCTATAAACATTTCTTGATTTCAGCAGGCTCGAGCTGGGGAAGGCTCAGAGAATGAAGTCATCACCAGACTGCAGGCTAATAATAACAATCTATAATAATAATAACAAATAATTATGTTATGAGAATTATATTATGGTTATAATATAATGACTTCCATTTGCATAGCACTTTGCGATTTGCAAAGTCCTTTATATCCATTATTTTATTTGAGCCTCACAACAATTCCAGTGCTACCCCTTTTGTCAGTTCTTCCTCCGATATGAAATAGCTATTAAAAATTTTTCTTTGCTCTACTTACCCTTTTTTGTTCGCTTTGGTGCTTCCTCCTATCTGACACTATTCTTCTAGGATCATGCCATACTTTAGTATTTCATCCTCTATTCCTCTTTCTATTCATACTCTACAACTCTCTTACTTCTGTTTTAAAGAAATGTCTTTTTAAAATATACTTCATTTGGGGAAAGTAACACACTTCAAGTTACCTAATCTAAGGCAGAACATGATGTGCCTCTATAACAACTTCATAATACTGCAGTCATGGAGGCAGCGATGGAAGACGTACAGAGAAGGGAGTCTTGAGTTCAGTCTTAAAAGGATGGGTTAGATTTAAATAGGAAGAGGAGAAAGAAAGGTCATTTCCTGGCATTGATTACGCAAGGCATAAACATTAGAATGTAGAGAGGATATTTGAGGACAATGAGTAGACCATGCAGGTTGAATTCCTGGCACAGATTATCTTTGTATTCTGTTTCTATCCACTAGGTTCATCTCTCATTTTTAAGATTATGGGATTTGGAGCTGGTAAAAACCTTGGAGATAAACTAGTCCAAACACGTCGTTTTATAGGTGAGAAGACTGAGAACTAGAGAAGAACAATGACCAACCCAAGATGGCACGGATGGTATATAAGAAGTCCAGGCTTCCTGATCGCAAACCTGATGATCTTTTCCACTGTTCAGTGCTGGTTAGAGAGTATTGCAAGATGAGTCTGAAAAAGTAAGCTGAGGCTTGATTGTATAGGACCTCGAATAACAACCTCAGCAGCAGCATCCTTTGTCCCCTTACTGGTATACCATAGGGGGAGGGAGAGAGAGAAGAGGGTTATGATGGCCACACAAAACAAATCCAGGGCTAACAGTACTGTCAACAACCTACAAACCACAATCTCCATATTTTGGGAGAAAATTCAAGGACGATGGGCTTTGTCCTGAAAGAAATGAAGAGATGATGAAAATTTAAGAAGATGAAAATGACCTGATAGCCCAGGAAACCAATCTCCAAACATGAGCTATCTGAAACTGTATGAGATATATGTTATATATAACTTATCACATACATATACTGAACTTTAATTACTTTACTAACTTTAATTACTCAGGCAAAACTAAAGGATCACACTGGAATTAAAGGTCAAAGTAAGCAATTCATTCATTAATTCAACATCAATCATGAGTCTACTTAAACAAGGATTGCAGAGTCAGAAGGTATAAAAGATCAGGATAAGCAACAGGTTCAGAATCTAGGAAGAAAGTCTATACAATAGAGTTCAGGAATATTGGCTAGATAATAGAGTAGAAGGATGTAAAAAAATAAATCTGGGTAGGCACAATTTGGTGGTACCAATGACAAGCAAGATCTTGACATGGAATCAAACTTTCATTAACCCTTTGCCTCAACCAAAGTTACTGTTTAGGGCAAAAGACTGTCTTTAAAAGTAACTTATCTAGGACAGATCTAATGGAAATGTTGACGTGAGGAAATACAAAAAAGGACAACTGGCAGCAGGCCCTACCTCACAAAGGTTGGGGAGGAAAAAAAAAGATATGAGCTAGGTTGGTAGTGGTAAAAATGGTGGAGGAAGAGCTACATGTTACAAAGAAAAAAACCAACAGGGTTCATTAAATTATTGGATATGAAGACAAATAAGAAAATAAGTCTAAGATTCAAGTTTTAAGCCAGAGTTACTAGAAGCATAGTGGTATAGAGGATGAGACAAAGGAGTGATCAGAGAGATAAGACAATTAGAAGACTTCTAGGCTAATGGAGAAGAAAATTCTAAGAAAGAAGGAGTGCTGCATACTGGCTCAATACTACAATGAGGTCATCTATTTGGAGTCAGAAGGAACCTCGGAGCCGTCTAGTTTAAACTCCTTATTTTGCAGATGATATAAAAGGAGCCTCACAAAGATTCAGTGAGTTGCTCATCGTCACAGAAGCTATAAATAACAGAGACAGGAAGTGAAACCAAGAGCAGCTAGGCAGTGCAGTGGATAGAGCACTGGGCTTGGAATCAGGAAGATCCTTCTTCTTGTAATAACAATGCTGCTTGCAGTTGCTATGGAGGTGTAAGACCAAGAGCAAGACCAACAACGCCAGCACACAGGAGGGCTGCTAGCACATGTTCTTTGATCTGCTTTTCTAAGGAAAGCAACCTTAAGGGGTTTATAATCCCACTTTAATTAAACATGCATATGTCATTGTAGCAACAATGTGGCTAGCAGCTGCAATGGAGGTGAAAGACCAACAATACCAGCACACAGAAGGGCTGCCAGCACAGGTTCTTTGGTCTACTTTTTTAAGGAAAGCAATTTTAAGAGGTTAACAATCTTACTTTAATTAAACATACACATACCAATCACTTAGTTCAGGGGGAAAAGCCAGCACCCTGAACCTCAGAGCAAATACAAACAGAAATTACAGAGACAATATAAAAGACCACATCACAATACATTGTTACCAGAGAAGCACCAACGTCTGGGTTTTTCAACGGCTACCCAGGGCCTTGTCACCAACACTCTTTCAATGTGTGTGCCCCTAAAGGCAAAACCGCCAACCTCAGAGCTCTTATACCCTGTTCAGGACCCTGAGGACTCAGAGCCTACTTAGCAAAAAAGTGTGGGGCCTGGGGCCTCACATATAGTTAGTGAAAGAGTATGAGCCCTCCTCTAATCAGACCTCCCTTTGTTGGCCCCACCTGAGGTCTGTTGAGGGGATGGGAAGAGTCTTTAAACCCCGATCAGTATCACAAAGGTGTGGGCCTGACTCTAATTAGACCTCCCTTTGTTGGCCCCACCAGAGGCTTATTCAATGCGCAGGAATGATATTTCATTTACAGGTTGGCCTTACAATCATTCACTTAGTTCAGGGGGAAAAGTCAGCACCCTGAACTTCAGAGAAAACACAAACAGAAATTACAAGCAGAACTTATATAAACAGAGCAAATAATAAATCAGTAGACAGGGCTTCTAACTGTCTGTCCATAGCAATACATACATAGTTACCAGAGAGAAAAGCACCAACATCTGAGTTTTCAAAGCCGGGGAGGCTCCTTAACAACTACCCAGAGTCTCGTCTGGCCAAATCACACGAACACTCTTCCAATGAGTGAGCCCCAAAGTAAAATGATAACCTCTGAGTATATATACACTTTTTCAGGGTCAGCTCGCAGAGGATGTCACAACTATGTGACCCAAACTCATGGGACTTAGGTTTTCGTGTGACTTAAGTAGGTCATCGAAGACTTGATTCAATCAAAGACTCTTGATTCAAACTAAGGCGAGGCTCAATCAAAGGCACTTGGTTGCCTTAGTGCTGAGAAGTACTCCAAAATAAAAAAGTGAAAAGTCCCACTTTGCTTGCTATTACACTTCCTGAGTTCAAATCCAGCCTCAGACACTGTGTCAAGTCTGGGCAAGTCATTTAACCTTGTTTGTCTCATTTTCTCATCTGAAATGAGCTAGAGAAGGAAAGGACAAACTATTCCATTATCTTTGACAAGAAACCTCCAAATTTGGTCTTGAAGAGTCAGACAAGACCGAACAACAACCTGATTCTCAAGGTCAAGGAGAATGAAACTAAGAAAAGGTCACTGATGATTTTCAGGATCATGCTTTTAGTAGATTAATGGTGGGGAAACCCAGATTCCAGGAGGATAATAAAGAATTAGATTGTGAGAAAAATTGAAGAAAGTGTGTGTGTAAACCAATTACTTGAAAAGTTTGGCTTTGAAAGGAGGAAAGTGTGATGCCCTTTCTTTAATATAACTATGAGGTGAGACAGAATCTTGTTCCAACTTTATACCTAGATTTAGGTCCATCTAAGGCAAGCGTGGGGAACCTGTGGCCTTAAGGACACACGTGGCCTTCTAGGTCCTTGGGTGCAGCCTTTTGATTGAGTCCAGGTTTTACAGAACAAATCCTTTTATTAAGGGGATTTGTTCTATGAAGTTTGGACTCAGTCAAAGGACCGTACTTGAGGACCTAGGGGGCAACACGTGGCATCAAGACCAAAGGTTCTCCACCCCTGGTCTAGGGGAATGCAATTAATTAATTATCATTGGTAATGGAAATACAAACAATAGAGAAGGAAGAAAAAGAAGTGACAATTTCTAGAGTCTGATTTCTTCTCAGAAATCTGGCATCAGTAATAATATTGGATGCAAAGGGGCTATGGACCATGAAATCACAAAATTTAGAATTGGAAGGTATCTTCAAAATGATATACTCTTATAGTTTTATTTTATTATTTAGGAAATTAAATATCCAGGTAGGAGAAGAAATTTGCCCAAGGTCACACAAGTGGTAGAATAGGGATTGAAATACAGGTCTTCTGAATCCAAATCCAGCACCTTTCATCAATAGAAGGACAGGGGGATCCCCATTGTCCTAAATCTGAGCAAAAGAGCTATCTTCCCAGCAAAATCTTTTACTTTGTTATTAAGTAAGAGGGGGAAGATGTGTTGGTAAGTTTTGTTTTGTTTGAGTAATTCAGTCTATTTCATTGAGCCTTACTAGGTGCTAAGCCCCAGGCCCAAACCTCTATTAGGTGTAAATCCTGTGTGAGTGTGGATTGACAAGTAAGGTGGGGCCCAAGGTGGGGCTAACTCCAGGGAGGGCCTAGTTTACATGTCTGGGACTGCAGAGGCTCTTAGACCACTAGGGTTTAAGTCACTTTTTTGTGAGGATTCTAGGTCAGGTGGGTGAGTCACACCCTGATGCTGACAAAGATATAAAAAGCAGGGTTTGGCCTCCTCTTCCTTGGAGCTCATTCCCGAGGCAGTGGTGGCGCCGAGACTCTGGGCCAGCCCTTGTTCTGAGCTCCCAGGCTGAACCTAGATGTTGGTAACTATGAATTGTATTGGGTCTGTCTGTTGATGTTTGTAATTTGTTTATATTTTGCTCTGAAGTTCAGTGTGCTGGCTTTTTCCCCTGAACTAAGTGAATGATATTTGTGTGCTGAATTAAAGTAAGCTTGCCAACCCCTTCACCTTGCTTTCCTTAGTTAAGCAGATCAAAAGAACCTGTGCTGTAGGCAGCTTTCTGGGTACTGGCTATGGGTGGATCTTTCACCTCCACAGAAGCTGCTAGCCAGATTGTGGAAACAGAAGAGGAGAGAGAGAGGGAGAGAGAAGGAGAGAGAAAGAGAAAGAGAGAGAGGGAGGGGGGAGAGATGGGGGAGAGAGAGATGGGGGAGAGAGAGATGAGGGAGAGAGGGGGAGGAGAGTGTGAGAGAGAGAGGGAGAGAAAAAGAGAGAGAGAAAGAGAGAGAGAGAGAGAGAGAGAGAGAGAGAGAGAGAGGAAGAGAGATCTTAAAAATCAGTCAATCAAATGCAGGTAACAATGTGATCAAATTAGTTTTATGGCATTATAAAGATTGTGCATTCTCTGCAGGAATGCTATGAATACATTATTGCATACAATTTGTCTCTGCTTGTCAAAATCTATCTTTTGTTGTTTAGTTGTTTCAGTTGTGTCCTACTCTGTAACCCCATTTGCAGTTTTCTTGGCAAAAATACTGGAATGGTTTGCTATTCCCTTCTCCAGCTCATTTTGCAGATGAGGAAACTGAGGCAAACAGAATTAAGTCACTTGCCCAGGGTCACACAGCTAATAAGTGTCAGAGGCCAGATTTGAATTCACAATGAGTCTTCTTAACTCCAGGCCTGGAACTGTATCCACTGTGCCACCTAGCTGATTTCAAAATCGATCTATAGACTATCAATGTTTTCTTTAAATGTGAAAAAGAAGTTACAAGGGAAATCACATCCCTATGTTGTAATAACAATCATGCTAGGTTTTCATATTTAACAAGGAAATCATCATACAACAAAAAGTGATGACAAATTCTCTGGTACATATAATACCTAGAATTCATTTCACACCTAATATTGTTATATTGTTTTAACCATTTCCTCCTTAAGCAAATTTTGGATAAATTCCTAAGTTTTCCCCATAGAAAGGACTAAATGACTAATGATTTTACATTCATCACCCTCATGAAACTGTTTTCAATAAAACACTTAAATACATCAGGATCTAGCAAATATATTTTTCCTTCAAGAAATTTTTCTTTATTTTTTAAATTTTGTTTTTAATTTGTGGAATAAAACAAGCATTTCCATAACATAGTATAATGAAAAAGATGATTGCACATGAAACTGCAAATCTGTTATATGCAACTTGCTATTCCTTTTAAATATTTAATAAAGTTAGCACATAAATTTCTTTTTTCATTTTTTTCTTCCCTCCCCACCCCTGTCCTAGAGATGGTTACCATTAGACACAAATAAATATACATATACATATATGTAGAGATAGGTGTGTAGATGTATATGTGTATATACACGTGTACACACACATACACATGTACATATGCACATGCACATACATACATATATATATATATATATATGTAAAATCATTCTATGCATTCTTCTACTTATCAGGAGCAGACACTTAGGTTGATTCTGTAAGAAATAGATACACCCAATAGTCCCATGTCGTGTTAGCTCTACAGCTTACCTACTTAACAATTAAATGAAGAGAAACTACAATAAACTGATGCAATAGAGTATATTTTTAAAGCCCTTAGTTCAGTACGTGCCACATAGTCAGTGCTTAATCAATGCTTGTTCTCTCTTCCCTCCCCCCTCTACTCCAAAGCTTCTTTGACACATAGGCCACACACCCATTCACATCACTCCTATTCCAGACCTAAGATCTTCAACCTCTATTTATTAGTTGGGATTATTACCTCTTCCAACTCAGTTATAAGATTAAATTTTGAAGGACAACATAAATCTCCACACTACAGTGAGTATTTTACTTCGAAAATTAAGGCCATCCGTGGTGAGCTCCCTCGTCTCCTCAACTCCAGATTTCAAAAATCTTCTGCATTATCCTCCTTTCTCTCTTCATTGTTCCAGGTACTAAGAAAGGGGTAGCCCTTCTTGTGTCAAGACCACTCACTCGCTTTTGCCTTTGATCTCATTCTCTCCCCTCTCAAGTTTCCCCTTGAGAAGGAGCCGCTGACTCAGTGGTCTTTTAAAAAGGAGAGTGACTCTATCCGTGGCTCTTTCTTTCTTCAACCCTCCTAGTGGTATCATGTAGCTCTGGGACTTCCCATGAGGGGTAGTAGGAAGTATAACCGTCCACCCCAGTCACCACACAGCCATGAGTACATGACAGTGAAAGCACATGAATTACTGAGGCCAACGTGATCTTGGATTCAGGGCTGCCTCTTCTGTATTTCTTCTTTCCTGATCTTAGGTGAACAATTATAGATGCCAAGATGAACTTGTCTAAGCTTGAAGATCACTTTGTGATTTCAAGGGGTGTGGCAGTCCTGAATCCTTTGATTGACTGGCAGCAAAGAAAGGAGTTCCTAGAAAGTATACTAGCCTTCTGTAGTAGAAGCCGAGTCAAGTTTGCCAGAATATATGTGTGTGTGCATATAAATACATATATATTACATACATGCCCATAAAATCATGAAAGGAATAATTTAAAACTAAACTGAAATGGGATATGCCTACTTAGCAGTCCCAGCCAAAAACCTTATGTTCAGATGAAGTCTTAACCTCCTAGGAAATTTTTAAAATGTATATTCTAAGCCTGCCAGTACGCACTTGAGAGTGCTTTATGATTAGCATTTCCTTTGTGAATAGCAAATAAAGATATGTCACATACTGATTCATATTTTCTAGTTCTCATTTGGGGAGACCTTAGACAAGAGCCAAAACCTAAAGCTTAATCAATTTTTCCAATGAGGTACGAGGGTAGGGGGTGTAACAAGCCAAAAGAATTTGAGAAAAAGAGCCTGATACTTCTTCTGGATGGTAGATAGATATATCTAGATTAGATATAGATAAATAGAGAGATAGATAGATAGATAGATAGATAGATAGATAGATAGATAGATAGATCTGTTTTTATTTCTATAATGTCAAAGGAGACCAAATGGTCAGATATAGGAGGAAATCCAACATGAAAACTCATATTTAAATGATATAGAACTCTGGAAAGATAGCTTAAGAGAGTCATAGGGTCAAATGAAAGTTTTTAAGGGATATCTATTTTAGACCCCCACCTCTAAGAATCAACAGAAGATATTAGAAAAATGCCTTCTATAACAAGAACAAAATATCTTGAGTATCTAGGCAACAAATTATCAAAATACATAAGCTATCTATATGAACATAACTTCAAAATGATTTTAACCAAAATCTAAAAAGGCTTATTAAAAGAGAGTTATTAAACTGCCTATAATCTTTGACCCAGCAATAGCACTATTAGGTCTACTCCCCAAGATGATTAGGGAAAAAGGAAAAAACCTGCATGTTCTAAAATATTTATAGCAGCTCCTTTTGTGGTGGCAAAGAACTAGAAATTGCAGGGATGCCCATCAATTGGGGAATGGCTGAATAAGTTATGGTATATAATTGTAATGGAATACTACTATGCTATAAGAAAAGATGAGCTTGATGATCTTAGGAAAAACATGGATACACTTGCATGAAATAATAAGCAAAATGAGTAGAACCAAGAGTAACAGTAACAGCAATATTATTTTAAGAACAACTTTTAGCGAATAAGTCATTTTGACTAGTATAAATACCCAAATTAACTACAAAGGACCTATGAAGGAAGATACTATCTATATCCAGAGAGAGAAATAACAAATAGAAGTATGTATAGAATGATTTTACCTATATATACATATTTGTGTCTGATGGTAGCCGTCTTGGAGGTGGGGTCTGCATGGGTGGGAAAGAAATCTACAAAACTTTATTATATATTTAAAAGGCATAGCAAGTTGTATATAATAGATTTGCTGTTTCTTGTAAAAATCATCCTTTTTATTATATTATGTTATAGAAATGCTTGTTTTATCCCATAAGTTTAAAATAAAATAAAATAAAAAATGTTTAAAAAAGAAAGAAATCTAAGAAGGCCAAAACATATGGAGGGATATCCCTCTGCTCATGAGTAGGTTCAGAAAACATAATAAAAATGCCAATACTTTAGAAATTAATTGCAAATCAAAATGCCAGAGGCTATTTCTTATAAATAACATTATAAGGCCATTTATATGGGCGAGTAGATGGGCAAGGAAGAGAGGAACTTGCCTTTGCAGATTTCAAAATGCAAGAAGAGAAGAAGCTCTAAAGTAAATCCTTTTAAAACAGTAAAAAAAAAAAGCAATAAAGGTAAGAGAGATTGAAAGATTGAGTGGGAGACCAAATCAGACCATCCAAAATGATGGAAAGTACATGCAAACACACAGACATGGTCTCAGTTCTTAAGAGGGAAGAAATACATGTCTTCCTTAATGTGTGGAGATTTTGATATCTGGAATTTTCTATATGACATCCTATATTGAATTTTTTTTAAATTGGGCTGCTATATAACTGGGTGCTGTAAAACAAACATTATTAAAAGAGTCCAGTATGAGGGTAGGGGAGATAGAAAAAGAGATCTCTAGGACAGAATAGGGAACCGTGAAATAGATCCCAGCATGTACAATAGATTAGTGTTTGATCAACATATGTCAAACATTTCAAAGTGGAATAAAATTCAATATACACTGTTGAGAAAATTGAAAATGGCTAAAGTGGTTTTGGATTCATAAGATTCACTACCATAAACCCTAACCATATTAGTGATTTAAATATTTTAAATGATGAAAAAGTAGAGAAATTTCTATTAGCATTATAGCATGTTGTCTCACCTATGAAGAGGATGAATATTTTATCAAGTGAAAGTGATTCTTGAAGACAAAAATCAATGAGTTTAATTACATGATGATATAGAATTCCATGTTAAAAAAACCCAGTATTTTTAAAACTAAAAGAAAAAACAGATTGGAAAAAAAAATATTTCTGGCAAATATATCAGACAAATACTTGATGTACAAAATCTATAAGGAACTGACACGTTCTATTAGGGTAAAACATCCACCATGAGTCAATGCTATAACAGACAAGTTATAAAGTAAGACCTACATGAAACTGCCTCCTAACTGATCTCCCTGCTTCCAGTCTCTCACCTCCTTAACATATATTCCACACAGCGACAAAAGTAATTTTTCTAAAGCAGTAGTCTGTCTATGCGAGAAGCTTCAATGGCTCTTTGTTATCTCTGGAAAAAAATACAAAATCCTCAGGTTGTTATTTAAAACCCTTTGCAAAAGGGATCCAGCAGATCTTTCAGCATCACTTCACGTTACTGTAGGCATTCTACATTCCACTATAAGGATCTATTGGCTTTTCCATGAATTCAACATTTCGTGTCTGTGCCCTTGTACTTCATTCTCAGTTCTTTCTAGCAATGTAATTTGTCTCCCACATGAATAAACAGGACAGCTAGGTGGTACAGTGGATAGAGCACTGGGCTTAGAATCAGAAAGACATCTTCCTGAGTTCAAATCCAGCTTCAGACACTACCTAGCTGTGTGACCCCAGACAAGTCTTTTAACCCTGTTTGCCTCATTTTCCTCATCTGTAAAATGAGCTGGAGAAGGACATGGAAAACCACTCTAGCATCTTTGCCAAAAAAAAATCCCAGATGGGGTCATGAAGAGTTGGACATGATTGAAAAAGCCTGAACGATGATGAATAAACAGCAATCATCAGGTTTGAAAAAATTCAGAAAGTTCATCATGTTCCAGATTTTTTCTTATGAAGACAGCAGACTTCTTTATTGCTTATATCAGGTCCACAAATGATTCCTTCAGCACCCCCTCAGCTGAGGCATCAGTCACCACTATGGTCTTCTCTTCTTCTTCTGGCCAATACTGAATGATTACTCTCCTGGCTATAACTCTAATTGCACATCATTTTCCTGTAAGAGACAAGAAGCTATTTTCCCCATAAAGGGTCTAGTTCTCCACCCTGCCCCCCCCATAGGAAGAACTTCATGCCAACTACTTAATACCAAAGGTTTCATGGTTCTTCCTCTTCCTGTCCTTCTCTGAGTCACATTCATCCACCCTCCAACTTCTTGACACAGATCCAAGCTCCACTCTACCTCTTCAGACTCCTTTGGTTTTTTTGCCTTTGAAGTATTTCATCCATTCTTTCAAGGAACACTTCACACTGCCTGTGAACCTGAAGAGTACAAAAGCATTCCTCTAGACTTTTTACCATCTCCCATAGGAGGAAGAATAACCAATACTTCATCTAGACATAGCTGTTACTTAGCATTGCCAGAAATACAAACAAAAAATTCTCTCTCTACTTCATTGGCAAACTCCTCTTCTGAAACTGCTTTAAAAAAAAAAAAGGTTAAATTTTAATGACTGCCATATTGAAAGTCAAGTAGCAACTCTATGCCAAAGTAAAGAGGATTCACAGCTGCCTTGAGTAGTGACTGATAAAATTAGCCTCCATGCTATGAGAGAACATGCAGACAGTCTCCTGATGTCGACCAGTGGTGAAGTTGGTGGAAGCAGGTCCTTGGTCATCTGTGTCAATATATTGTACACAGACTCAAACGTGTGATTTTATTATTCATGATGGTGAAATACACAACATAGGGTGAAGACTGAATGCAAATTAAATCAATAACATCCCATGAACAATGTACTATTATATCTGGACTCAAACTGACTGCTAATTTGTGCTTACTCATTAAAAGTGCCTGGAATGTGGGGCAGTACACACACACACACACACACACACACACTTTTTTTTTCAATAACAAAGATTCAGAAAGGAGATTATGCTTATGAACTAGTTCCTCCCCACTTCATTTTCAGTTTTAGCCTCAAGGTCAAACATGGAATGCGCTGGCAGATATATGATTTTTGATAAGGTTGCCAGTAAATGTCAATTGTCTGCCAGTGTGCATGTATTATTTTTTTAAGTAGCACTGTATGTTTGCTCATAAAATTTCACTGTTTCTAGCTCACCAAACCTATGAACAAAAGGAAACAAAGCTGCTGATGATAAACCCAGAAGAGCTGAAAACAAGAGGATAGCTGAACTTTTCCAGGTTTTGGTGTTGAGTCACGTCAGGCCCTCCATGACCCCATTGGGAGTTTTCCTGGCAAGAATACTGGAGTGGTTTCCCATTCCCTTTCTCCAGCTCGTTTTACAGTTGAGGAAACTGAAACAAATAGGTTAAGTGAGTCAATGTCTGAGCAAGTCAATGTCTGAGGTCACATTTGAACTCAGGTCCTCCTGACTTTAGGTCAGGACCTCTATCCACTGCGCTAACTAGCCCTCAGTTGAACAAGCCTACATAACAATTATAATGATTGGAATAATCCATTATGTTTTTTTCTGATACAAAGTTTCCACAGGAATCCATTGGAGTTTTACCATCCAAACGTCAGAAGATGAATATCCAACTTAAAGAATCTTGGGAAGCTAAGTTTAATTCTCTAGCACAAATGAAAGGAAATGCATATGCTAGTTTGGAAATTTCAACATGAAATCCAGAAGTTATGAATTGAAAAGTCAGTAACTAAAATGATAGCATTATTGAGCCTATGTAAGAGAAAGTTAAAGGTTATAAGGATGAGCCCTACTAAATAGAGACAAGTTAGATGAAATTTCTTAAGCAAAAGTCTTAGGTGGCCAAGAATAAGAGTTGAAAGTCGAATATTGAAAATGACAGCAACATGCCACATCCTCATTAGCAATATCGCATAACCACCCAAGGTAACCTTGCAGTCCAGTATTCTACATACGACAAAGTAATAAAATATATACTTTTTTCATACAGCATTAATTTAATAGACATGGAACTTACTTGTTAGATTTATAAATCTGCAAGGAATGAGGTCTAGCAATTTAATTAAGTTTAGTAAATCAGTCAACCAAATTTTAAAAGTCCAAACCTTTTAAATATATTGCATCAATATTAGCATAAAGCAATATATAAAGACTATATTCCTTATTCCACTATTAAATGTGATATTGGTGACTTCATTGAAAAAGGGCACTGATTATTTTTATATCATAAAATTGTTGTGAACATAGATGAACAAGAAAAATAATTTTTTCAGAATATGTACCGATTTTTCTAATTAAATCTTTGAATAAAATTGTTTGTGATGTGATTTTTTATGTGGCATAGTTATTTCAGGGAACTCAATTTACTTGGCTCAGTGTTTCTTGCATTTTCTTTTTTCCTTGCAGAATTATGATATCCTTGGTATGCTGATCTTCTGATCCAAATCTATACCTTATAGTCTTAGAAGAGTGCCCAGGGCCATCCAGTTAGTATGTGTCAGAGGAAGGGCCACCTAAACTGACTTTCCCTCTTTTCCTATATCACATTCCCCCTCCCATCTTCCTACTCCATTCATAGAACATACTTCTTCCTCATATCCACTTCTTAGAACAACCTTCTTTCCTTCAAAATTCGGCCCAAGCTTCTGCATCAGAGAAGGGAACCAACATTCCCCCACAGTTCCATGGAGAGATTGCAGGGGCCACAAGAAAGTGATAGGAAAAGAATACATCTCCATTTCCACTAACTACTAACTGAAAGTTAGCACTTCTTTCAACTATGAATGTAGGCAACAAATCACAGTGTATTATCAGTAATTTCTGTGACTTTGTCACCAATAAAATCACAGATATTTTTCAAATTATGATCATTGCAGATATATCAAAATATCACTTATGCTCATCATTACTTCAAAATTACTCTAGTTATACCCAACACTAGATCGCAACTGGACAGAACTACAGACACCTCAATATAGCTAGCTCTGTGTTTTTGTCCACCATGTGCATGTTAATGTCATCAATGAGAAACTTATTTTATAAGTCTCTACTGAAAACTACAGAGTCCATTGACATTTTAGAAACGTAAAAAAAAAAGATTTTCTGCTGTTGGGTTTTTGTTTTGTTTTGCTTTGTTTGGCCAAACAAAATTTTGACTAGAAAGAAAAGCTTCACATGCTTTGCACAAATGGAGTTCATGCAATACTTGATAGCACATTTTCTTTTGCTACCTTCATGAAAAAGGACATTTCTCACATCATTGCCTTTCATTGCTTTTTACACGGACATGCTGCACTGGTAATAAATACTCTTCCAACAACTGAGAAAGAAGTTTTGTCAACAGTCATAAAAGTAATAAGCTTTATCAGACATAAGACTCTGAATCACTGCATTTTTAAAAGATTTTGATGAGAAATAGGAGCAAAGCATGAAGTGCTTGCTACCACAAAGAAGTTCACTAGTTTTTAAGAGGATAAGTTTCCTATAGAAGGAAGACCAACAAATACTTCATCCACACATTGCTGCTACTTGGCACTGGCAGAAACCCAAATACAAAATACTATTCCTAGCTCATTAAGAAATCCTTCTTTCCTTCCATAACTAATTTTAAAAAAGTAAGATAGACTGATAATTAAAATACTTCCAGCATTTGTTCGAACTAAGGACAAAAATTTTACTTTTTCTGAAAAAAAAAAGGAAGGAAAACCCATTTTTGGATCACTTTGAAGGAAAGTACTTTATCCATTGGTTTGCTTATTGGCAAATATTTTTAACACGAGCAAGAGACAGGGAGAGACAGAGACAGAGAGACAGACAGAGACAGAGAGAGACACAGAGACAGAGAGAGACAGAAACAGAGAGACAGAGATACATGTATGTGTATATATATATATACTAGATATAATATATATATATACTAGATATAATATTTCAATTCAACATTCTAAAATCACTAGTATGGATTCTACTTGAAAAGCAAATGCATTTTTGCCAAAGCTGCCAATTTGGAAGAAGAAAGTAGAAGTTGACATGCTTGCAAACCTTTCAAATGCTAGAGGAAATACTTTACCAAGATGGAGTTGAGATATAAAATTCTTGGTCAATTTCTCTGAAAGGAGAAATCTACCAACACTTGGAAACACTCCAGAACTCTTTTAAACTGTATTTCTAACTTAATGGTATTAACAATAATCTATATCAAAGATGTTGACCTAGCCAAAGATGAACTCAATTTTAGGAGGAAAAAAGTTACCACAATCAGAGTTCAATACTCAAGAAGTCTTGGAGAATTCTGGTGTTCCTTAAGAAAAGAGTATTTTCACATTGTAAAGTGATCTATGGAAGCTTTAATTCCACTTGCAATAACATCACAGAGAATCAACAACCAAAAAATGAAAATGAATTAGACGTCAAACATAATCTGTCTTATTAAAGGTGACTCTGCAGTTAATTAATATTTATGAAGTGCCTATTGTGTGCCAGGAGCTACATTAAGTGCTGGGAATACAAAGAAAAGCAAAAACAAAAAAAAAACAGTTCTGGCTTTCAAGGAGTTCATAGTCTAATGAGGTAGACCACATATGAAAAAACCTACCGTATTTTCCCATGTATAAGACACACCCTTTTTCAAAAAATTTGGGGTCTAAAAACTGGGTGTGTCTTATACAGCGGTTGTAGATTTTTTTTTACTTGAATTTCCCACTTTTTCTGCGCTTGTCTTTGCACTCATTGTTTTGCATTTGTTACCAGTATATTAGGTTACGTTTTGCCACGTTCTACCCATAAATGACTCAGAAAAGATTTTTGTACAGTGCTGAATTTAAGTTAAAAGTGATCCAGTTTGCAAAAGTGAATGGAAATCGTGATGCCGAATGTAAGTTTGGTCCTCCTCCAACTGAGAAAACAATCTGAGTCTAGCTACGGGAGGAAGAAACCCTACTGAAAACGCCAAGGCAGAAGGAGACTATAAGAGGCAAGTCAGCAAAATGGCCTGATTTACAGAGGGAATTGAAGAGATGGATTGAAGAGCAAAGGGCAATTGGAATTTCTGTGTCCACAAAGATGGTTCAGCATGAGGCCAGAAGAATTACTGATGAAAAAGAAGTTACTGATTTCAAAGGAGGACACAATTGGTGCTTCAGGTTCATGAAACAGAATGGACTAAGCATGCATACATGCACCAGACTTGCCTAGAAGATGCCTGAAAGCTATGAACAGAGGAATAAAACCTGAGTTCAATAACTTTATGTAATACATTTTTTTTCAAATTTCGGGCTCCAAAATTAAGGTGCATCTTACACATGGGGAAATATGGTATCTACAAATTTCATATGTGTTTATAGATAGATAAATAATTTGTTCATATATATGTAGGTATGTAGGTATGTGTAATGGATTGGGAGGCTGTTGTCTGTCCGTTTTCAGAGATCCAATGACATCATGGGGTGATAATTTATACATGCGTTGGATTTAAGGGAGGCAGAGTTGCACAGTCATCAGCTTGACTCTCTCTTGCAGAGTCATCAAAGTCCAGTAGCAAAACAAAAGTCAGGACTGGGATGCAGCCGATGACCTTGGTGTTTGATCAAGCTCTAAGCCCTCCATAGCTCCTGCTTCAGCCATCTTCATGGCCATTGGAATAAATTGTTCTCCTCGGCCATTCCACCAAGGGAATTCTTCACATGCTTGAGGTAGACACCCCGTCCCAACTTACCAATGGGTTTGCAGCCATCAGTTACCCTTAGGCTGATTTAGCCCATACACTGAGACGTTTACTGGGGTATGGCTGTTTGCATGCTAAAGATTCTTGGAGCCCTAGGGCAGAGCTGAGTGCCAGGTAGACACCAAAGATGGATGAGCAGCCCTGAGAAGGGCTCGGCAAGATCTCACCCCAGAGGTTTTAGTCCTCCCTGAATACCCACAGGGAAAGCACTAAAATTAAGGAGGACTGGAAATAGTCTCTTGTTAGTGCTTCCTTAAAAAAAAAAATCTTGTGTTTACTTTTATACATTTTTTTTTCTGTACGTGCTATCTCCTCCAAAAACAAAAAAAGTGTAAGGTCCTCGAGGGCAGGGATCCTTTCATTTTTGTCTTTTTATAGCCAGTACCTAGTACTGTGCCTGGAACATGGTAAGCACTTAAAAATGCTTGATTGATTAATGGATTGATTTCTGATTTCAAGGCTGGCCCTCTCTCCATCACCTCAGTGATGCTAAATGCTATTAGTGCTGAAAATTACTGCCATTCTCTATCTGACTTTCATTGATTCTAATAGTCTGCTTTTTGCACAAGAAAATATTTTTGAGTGTTTTATAGCTAAAGCTATGTTCTTGGATGACAAAAAGAAGTCTAAAAGCCTCTCTGCACATGGGAAGCACAATCCTATTTTAGATGCTTTCATTTCACACCAAAGGGGCAGTGAAACAAAGAGCCTACAAAGGCATAAGAAATAAAATTTCCAGATTCCCACAGGGTTCCTTAAAAACAGTCATTTTTGCATCCTGTCCACATTTTAAACAGTCAGGTAGGCCTACTAAATCTTCAACTCAGCACTGAGTTTAAATACCAGTAGGAAAATAAATACAGGTCAAACTCAGAGATAGTTGGATTTTTTTTCTTCCACTACGTGAAAATTGTGTGTATACTATTGACATTATGAACAGGCTAACCAGAGGCAAAGCTGATGCAAATGGAATGCCAAGCAAAATGTAGTTTTACTGCCAAAGGCTTTCCCCAAGAGGTGAATAACATTTTCCATAAGTCTATGGAAATTACAGAATTAGTTGGGTAATGAAATACTCTTAGCCACTTTCTTATGTATGATTCAACACTTCAGTTCTCTACTGAATAGTAGGGGTTACATTCATTATATGAGAGGGGAACTCATGCTTATTCAGTGAAAAGATTAACACAGTCTAAAATACAATATTTTAGTTCTCAGGAGAATACTTTTCTCCACGAAAACATGAAAGTTGCTTAAAACAACCCAGTTGTTTTAACTGACTTCTGATCCAGCAAGACTGTTGATAAAATTACACTGTAATTCTGCACTTTTCAATTAAATGCTAAATTTCCCAGGCACCCTGCTGATAATTACATAGTCCTATAATTAAAACAGCCATGCTGTAATTTTTCTAAAGTTACACACTTGAGCCAAATCACAGCTTTACTAGCCATGGGTAGGAAGAGTACTGACGAATGGAGTCTGCCATTGGTATTGCCATGAAGGGCGGAGGGGGAGTTCCAGGGCAGACAATTAGCAAGAGCTTCTTTAGATGTCTCCTTCTTTCTTTATCTCTGACTTGCCTTCTCCTTACATTCCTCCAAGTCCTTCTGCCGTGAAGTTGTAGCCTGCTAGTACTTAGCCATGAAAGTTCTGGTTAGCTTTCAAAGCCCTTCATAACCTAGCCGCCTCCTGCCTTTCCAGTTTTCTCACAGTTTACTCCTTAATACGAATTTTTCAATCCAGTGACCTCCTGGCTGTTTCACAAACAAGACATTCCATCTCTCAGTGGCTCCTGTCCCTGTCTCTGGCTCTCCCTCCTCCACTCTGACTACTAACCTCCCTGGCTTCCTTTAAATTCCAAACAAATTCCACCTTCTACAGAAAGCCTTCCACAACTCTTCTTATTTCCAGTGCCTTCCCTCAATTATTTCCTATTTATCCTGTATATAGCTTGTTCTGTATATATTTGTTTGCATGTTGTCACCTCATTAGTTGGTAAGCTCCTTGAGGGCAGGGGCTTGTCTCTTTTTTGTATTCTCAGCACTTACCACAGTGACCTTTATTAAATATTTATTTATTAATTGACTATGTCCTCCTATCCCAAGAAATTAAAAAGGTGAACAGTGTACAGAAAAAAGCTAGGAGAAACCCATGCAGCATGGAACAAACACTGGTAGAAACAAATTTTAGAAGGAAACCACCTGAATTCACAGGATGGCAGATATATACTTGGGACATCAGAGGCCATCTAGTCCAATACCTTCAACTTACAAGATGTTCAGTGTCACACAAATAAGTTCCAGAATTTCTCCAGAGTCAATGTTCCTTTCCCTGTACCACCTTCACAATTATTAAGGAAGGTTTGAGGGATTTCCAACACTTGCCATGATGCTAACCAGGTGCCTATTTCCTAGGCTGGGCATTGGACATTTAACTTAAGCTTCACATTCATTGTTTGTGAGGTCAGCAACAATCTCTTGTTGGAATTAACAGCCTAATTAGGAAGTGTTAAAAGAGTGTTACATCTACTTACTAGTTTATACAGCTGGCATAAAAAAGTACTACCTTCTGGCTGGTGTAAACTAATACAAAGTTTTTGAGTTTTCATGTGCCTGCATCAGCTGACTCTTCAAAATGAACCCTGTGGGTTTCTTCTTTCTTTCCTTGTATTCCTAGTACTTAACAACAGTCTCTGGCACATGGTAAGAGCTTAATAAATGCTTATGACTGATTGATTAAGTGATTCTGATGCAAACATGTTTTGTTTCAGATAAAGTCCTGAATTTTTCTGGTCATAGTTACCTGTAACCCTATTCTTCCCAAAAGGGCCAGGACAGAAGGAAGAAAATAATTATGTCCATTTCCTCAACTGTAAAATGAGTGGGTTGTACAGATGCTATCTGGGCTTCCTTACAGCGCTAAATCTATGAGCCTGTGTTGTCACTAAATTCTTCGTAGTACTTTCAATGGTGATCCTCCTTTTCCCCACCTCATTTTTCCTCAGGCTTCCTTTACAGGACCTCCCCTTTAACTGTACACTGGACTAGCACCTCTGCTGTGAGGACTGCCAAGCCCTTTTCAGGGCTGCTCATCTATCTTTGGTGTCCACCTTTTCACTCAATCCTCACCTATGGCTCCAAGAAGCTGTAGCTGGGCTACTGTGCATGCTTAGCAGACAGGCTAAAGCAGAGTTGAAGAACCTGGGGCCTCAACACCACATGTGACCCTCTAGGTCCTCAAGTGCACCCATTTGACTGAATCCAAACTTTACAAACCAAATTCCCTTAATAAAGGGATTTGTTCTGTAAAACTTGGACTCAATCAAAAGACCCCACCCAAGGACTTAGAAGGCCACATGTGGCCTTGAGGCTACAGGTTCCTCACCCCTGGGCTAAACCAATATGAGGGTAACCAAAAAGCCTCAAACCTGTTGGTGATTTGGGGGGATATTTTCCCCAAGCTTATATAGATTTCCCCTGGCAGAATTTGTCCCAATGGCCATGAAGGTGGTTGAAGCAGACGATGTGGCATGCTTAGAGCTTAGTCAGGCATCAAAGACTCCAAGGTCAATAACTGTATCCTGGGTCATTGCTGGTGATCTTGAGTTTTGCCTTGCCATTAGACTGTGATGACTCTGTTGTACAACTCTATCTCACTTAAACATCGAATTATTGGCTGGAGATTATTAAGTTTATAACCAAAAAAAAAGATGTTTCTCTTTTAAAAAGGGAGGGGGGAGTTGAACTAGATCATCTCATGTCCCTTTTAATGCTAAAATCTATGATCCCATGACCTGAGTTTTTGTCATTGCTTTGTGACCTTGTTCCTTCCCTCCTCTGGGTTTCAGTTGTCTCTAAAAAAGAGTGGGGAGAGGAAGAATTTGACAAGATGATGTCTCATGTCCCCAGCAATAAAATTGTATGACTCTGCCACCCCTTGGTGCCGCTATTTCCTGATCCACAGGATTGATATAGGATTGCATTTTTTTAAGTAAAATTTGTTTAAATGCCAAAGAGGGAGAAGGAGTCTGGATCTCTTATTTCAACGATATGTAGGAAATCTCCACTGAGGAAGCTCCCTCTACCCACACAGATCTGCCACTGGTTCTATGACTTAAAGCCTTAGAATGTTCCTTCTCAGATGCTGAGAAATTCAGTGATTTGACCTGCCCAGTATTGCACAAACAGTATGTAAAAGTGGTTGGATTTGAATCCAGCTCTTTGGTAATCTTTCTGTCCCCGCCCCCCAACAGTCTCACAGGGCTCTGTTAGCTCATTCCAAGCTCACTTCCTCCCTTCTGATATTTTCTCCAGTGTTGCATATGATTGGTTGAATATAGCAATGCGACACATGAATTTACTACCTGGATCCTTATATAGATAGCCTTCATTTAAAGGTAGATCCCTTTTCCCAGAAGATTTTTAAAAAACATCTGCACAGAGCTTGGCACGGTTCAACAGAAATGTGAAGTTTTGTTTTCCTACCATGTGTATCGCAATGCTTTAGTGGTCCATGGACATCCCTTCCACTGCCCAAGATCTCAACTCCTCTACAACTTAAGTCTTTCAGAGTGGCTATGGCCTAAAAATTCATCCGCTAAGGCCAACCTAGTGAGGAGTGAATGTTTTGTGGATAGATATGGTCAGCACAATACCATCCATATATAGCAGCATGAGAAGGACCAAAGTATCCAGTGGCCATTTTGTGAACATTAGTACACTCCAGCACATTAATACAAAGACACCAATGCTTTTGTACATGTGTACTCATCTCTCTTAAGCAAACAGATTTTGAAGCCTTTTGTTAAGTATTTTCTTGTTAAACCTCAGTAGTGCTAATAGCTATTTAATGATCGTGGCTTAAAATTCTTTCAAATTTTCTCAAAGTACTATAATGCTTTCAAGTAGGTTTCCAAGTGTCAAAGGTAGGATTGGAACCTAATTTTCTCTCTAATAATACAACACGCATGAATTTTAAAATGTCCATTATAGTAATAAGCAAAGGCAACCATGAGGAAAATTTTAAAGTAGGAAAAACTTATCTTTTGTGCATGCCCACCTTCCTTTCTTCACTCTATTTGTCCCTTCTACAACTCCTCCCTAACCTCAGACACCGAGCACACTCATCTCTTTATACCTTCCAGTTACCTAAATTCTTCCATTTCACTGCCTCACCTAACTTTTCATACAAATAAAATCAGATCTAAATAATTGGAGAAATATCAATTGTTCATGGGTTGGCAGGGCCAATATAATAAAAATGACAAATTTACTCCAACTTATTCACATATTCAACAACATCCTAATTAAATTACCAAAAAAAATTTTACTGAATTAGAAAAATAATAACATCTACTAAATTGATCAGTTCTATAAAATTACCTCTTCCTTTCTCACTCCCAACAAAATCCCAATATCTCCAATCCAGGTCTCCATAGGTCAGAAGAAAAGCATTGTTATTAAACCAGTCAGCATTAGGGACTGATAGACTCCTTAGCCCTGGAGATATTTACATTTTACAGGAGGTGCTAATTGGCCCAAATGAATATATAATTGGTAATATTTCAAGCAACAAGAGAAAGTGAAGAATCTAGGACATCATAAGGAAGATATTGTAGGAAGATCCTATACCTCTGTGTAATGTTTACGTAGATGGCCTTGGAAACTAACACTAACTAAAACATTCTCGTGCATTTTTAGATGAGTTAAGAGAAAGGAATGTCAAGAGAGAACATCTGACTTTAAATTCATTTCACAAGTTAGAGAATAGTATCCTATACAAACTGTGGAGCACAGTAACTTCTTTTGGTGTGCAGTGAAATTTCTACCTCCCTTCCCGGATTTGAAATGGTCACATGACAGAGGGGTTAGACACTTGACCCAAATGCTTCTGGAAGTAGATACCATTTGCAGGATTTTTTTTCATGTTTTGTGCCAACTTGTATTTATTTGTTGATTGGTTGATGGGAGGTGTCTATCAACTGAGCTAGTGGTACAATTCTTTCAAATGAACCAATTCAATTCAATAACTGAATTAATAGTACAATTCCTTCAAACCAAGTCTATTCAGTAACTAATACAGTTATTCATATCACATCGGGGAGGGGGCAGGAGGTGAGGTGGTGGTGGTAAGGGTGCAGTGCCCCCATAATCTGGAAAATCAGTGTTTTGGCATTTCACACCAGAGAAGAAGTTAAAATATGGTATTAAAAGATAAAATATGTTGATATACAATACTATGTGTGTATATATATGTATGTGTGTGTTACATATATATATATATACAAATATATTTTATACATTTCTGAGTTTCTAAACCTTTTTCTGTGTCATCTGCTGGCCTCCACATGTCATCTGCAACTTTTACGAAACTCCCCCCAAAATTCCCATTTAATTTCTTATACTGACTCACGATATAGTTAAACCTCAATGGGGAAAGTCCCAGTGTGGAAGGGATAACTGTATTAAGAGCTTACTGTGTGTCAAGAACTATGGTAATTGCTAGCAGTCCAAGAAATATAAAATTTATTAGGGGACCTGTTGTTACACAAGGGATCCCAGGAGAAAAGTAAAGGCATTGGTCCAGGGTTCTATAAGCTTCACAGTAAACTGCAGTCTCAGATTTCTAGGTCTTTTGGTATCAGCCTTGAAATCTTAGGTCCTGGACAAACTAAACCCCCTCTTCCTCTGCCCTTAGTTAGTACCCTTTTAGAAAGTGGCCTCAAATTAACATCTAACCATAATGAAATTGATCTATCAGAAAAAAAAATTTCCAAACATAATTTCTTAACTAATTTGGAGAAAGCAAAAGGGGAAGATTTTTGTTGTTATTGTTTTAAGATGATTTGATGAAATTTTTTTAAAGTCGGCAGGAGATGGGATGATTTGAGATTTTAGTGTTGATGCAGTGAAATGCATGGTGGATGTGGAGACAGAGTTTGGGTGCTGACTCTGCCAACTTCCTACCTGTGTGATTTTGGACAGGTTGTTCACTGCTTTGAGGACTTAATTTCCTCATCTTCTAAAGGAAGAGTTGAACTAGAAAATCTCTAAGGTCCTTCCAACACAAAATCTGTAAAGGTGTAAAAAAGATGACGAACAACGAAAGAATCTCCGCCCTGGATGGCTGTTGACTTGAAAAACTCATCCTTTAATTCAGCCTGAAATAAAGTTCCACTTTCTGAAGAATTCTAGCCTACCATCCTCCAAGAAATTCAACATCAACTTGCCAAGTTTCTCTCATAGCACCATACAGCTACACTAACTTCAGTGGTTTTCATCTAGACATTTGGTGTTACTTGAATTTTAATAAATATTTTTATTGTAGTAATAGCTCATGACAATAGAGACAGTATGATGTAGTGGATGGAAGACTGACCTGAGGGTCTAAGAGATCTATGTTCGAAGTCCTGCCTCCAGCATATCCTAGTTGTGTGACCACCGGCAAATCATTTAACCTCTCAATGAAGCCAGGCAACCTTTTAAAACTCAATGTAACAGAAGGCCTAATGGGTTGCATTGGTAGATGAAATTTTCATATTGGTAGTTTTCTACACTGATGAAATCTCAGATCTGAATCACTAGACTCCCAAAATATAGTTCATATTTCTAATATTTGCAAAGTACTTTCCTCATAATAATCCCATGAAGTAGGTATTTGAAATATTTTCATCCACATTTTATAGATAAGTTCAGGAAAAGACAAATGCATAAAGCAAGTCTTCTACCCAGACTATGAAATATGGAGGTAGGTAGGCAGCCCATTGAGTTAGTTTATCAATTAGGATATGTGTATATCCATGCAGATATGTGCGTATGCAATTACAAATGTGTGCACATACATGTAGGTGAATATGTGTATATTTATACACATGCATATACAAATACATATGCACACATATACATATACACTTGCACATACATGCATATGTGTGTATCTATTATCCACCTACATATAGCTCTGTTGATCTACATAGAAAGATTTATAGACATAGCAGACCTTGCTGCTGAATCATAAGGCTGGCCCATAGCTTAGGAAGATACATTCCATTTGGAAAGCTCTCCAGTGCTTTCAATGGCCGCAAGCTGCTCCTTTACTTAGTACCTCATAGTTTTAATATCAGTATATCTCCAAGAAACTTATGACCAAAAGACATGGAATACCATAACCTCTGAAGACCAAAATTGCAGGTGACCCAAAGGACAATAGAGAGACATATGGTAGGCCCTAATAGACTGTAGCATCAGACATCTCTTGCACACAAGAACTGTCATAAAAGACATCATGCCACTGCTAGGGCTGGAGAAGGAAGTGGCCGAGTCAGTTAGTGAGAATAATGGGTAATATATGAAGACACTAAATGGTCTGCTGGAACCTAAGAAAGTTAAGACCTGGAGGAAGGCCTCCAGCATGCTGGTTCTAATCTCTATGGATTTTTTATGGAAGGACATAGACAAGAATCACACAGGTAGAGAAGGTCTGCACCCATACCGGTAAGATCTGCAGATGAAGAATCTGAGACTCAGAAAATAAAATGATTTGCCAAGGCCACACAGCTAGGAATCTTTTAATCACAGATGAATCAGTCTTTTCCTATATACTACACTTCTACTTTCTTAACTTTGTTATTTAATTCATTTAGAGGCAGTGAGGTTATGTAGTAGATAGAACACTGGGCCTGGAGTCAGGAAGATCCAGGTTCAAATCCAGCCTCAGCCATCTACAACTGCATGACCCTGAGCAAGTCACTTAACTTCACTTTGCCCCAGCTTCCTCTTCTGTACAAGGGGATAATAATAGCATCTACTTCCCAGGGTTGTTGTGCCAATCAAAGGAGATAATACTTGTAAAAGCACTTAGCACAGTGCCTTGCACATAATGAGCAGTATGGAAATGCTTATTCCCTCCTCCCCAGACCTCTCAATTTATCAGAGTATGTATTAAGGTAAGGAGGAGTCTGGTGAATAGTTTGACCCCCAAATAAAGAAAGCTACATGATGCCTTTTCCTTTCTTCCTCTCCTCCTTCTTGTTATCATCACCTAGTAGCCAATCTTCTAGTGCTAAGCCTCTTCTTCATACTTAGCTAGGCTAGTCCTCCACTAACAGATACATCCTGTTGCCAGGGGAATCCTCAATGCCTTTCCATCCACACTAAAGAACTTATGTGACCTTATACTTTTCTTGCAAGTCTTTCAGGAACCCATGGTCACTTCCACACTACAATAAGGAATCTAACTAATAACCAAGCCTAGATCGTAGTAGTCGCTTAATAAAGGGATGAATGAACCATGGCCCATTTAAAATCCCAGTCTTTCATAGATCCAATAAGATTAGGAAACACACTATATCTGAAAAATGCTAGGTCCCTCTGCTTAAAGAAGGAATCTTTTTTATTTCTCAAATGCAATAGATACATATATCCTTTATTTTTCTTAGAATTAACTGGAGGCTATGTTGGGCTGGCTTAAGATGTTTCAAAACATTTTAGTAGTACAGAGCCTAAAACCTTAACACCCAACATCTTCTTGCTTGATGATAATCTCAAAACTGAAAGCAGCCAATCAAACTGTCACACTCTCTCCATTAGCCATCATCTAATTTGATGTCTTTTTTATCTAAAGAGTCCCACCCCAAACTTCCCAGTAGAGCACCCAACTTATTAAGTTGATCCCAAAATCCACCATCTCATCTTGCTTTTCCAAGCCATTCTCTACATAATTAATTAGAGCCTCTGGCTAGTTCCCTTTTGAGCTCTCTTACTCAGATGGAACAGACTAGAATCACTAATTCCTCCACAATGGAAAGCTGGAACCCTATGCTATCTTGTAGCCCAGATGAGCTAGACCAACAATTCTAGCAGTTTTGTAATATGATAATTGCTAAATCATCTAAGACCCAAAAAGCAAATAAATGGATGCATACTTTCTGACCCTAAAGGTGCAAACTTGATAATGACTAAATATCCTGCCCCTGGAAAATGTCAGGACAAGGAAAGCAAATGCAAATAACCTGATCTTTTATAGTTATCTTTTTTTAATTAAATTAAGATTTTTTATTTTTAGTTTACAACACTCAGTTCCACATGATTTTGAGTTCCAGATTTTCTTCCTCCCCCTTTCTATTGTTATCTTACAACTTCCCTGTCTAGCTTTAATATAATCTTTAACAAGAGGCTCACTATTAGACATAGCATCAATCAATAAGCATTCTCTTATAGGATAGGCATTGTGCTTCATGCTGAAGGTAGGATGGAATGGGACAGGATCTGGGAATTCACTGATATAGGAAAGTGCCAATGAAGAAACTCCCTCTACTAACGCATAATGGCGTCTGCTATGCAACATTCAGTCTTAGTTAAATGGGACAGAGATATCAAGTGACTTTCCTAGGATCAAACAGCAAGTGTATGTCAAGAACAGGACTTGAACCCAAGTCTTTCTGACTCCCAGGTCAGTACTTCAACGACTACACAAACTGCCTCTTACACTAAGGGGACAAACTGAAAAATGAGTCAGCCATTGCCCAGGGGAAATAGCATATACACTTATATATAAAGTGATTAAAAAGCAATTTGGAGAAAAGGAAGCCACTAGCACTTTGGGGAAGAGGGTTTGGGGGTATCAAGGAAAGGCCTTTTTTAGGAATAGCATCTGAACTTTAAAGAAAACTAGGGATTCTAAGAGATTCTATGATGGAGAGAATATGTTCCAGGCATAGGGTACAATGTATGAGGAATAGTAAAAAGGCCAATTTGACTGATCCATAGAGGATCAAAGTGTCTATGGGGGTTGAGGGTGGGGAAGAGCAATAAAATAATAAGACCAAGAAAACAGGTTGGAACCAGGGTGTCCAAAGTACATATCAAGCCTTTTTTTTCATCCAACCGCAAATCAATGTAACTCTGGTAGAGATAAGGGTGGGCTAGCTACTCTGATATGAGTTAACATGAGAGGGCTGGCTTCTGAGCTTCCTGATGTATATAACAAGATTCCTGCCACTTGAGAATGCTAATATTTGACAGCATCAATCTAATTAACTATATTCTTCTAGATTTTCCTAGTTCTCTACCTCTACAAAGTCGTAGCACCTAAAACAATAGCCCTAACCTATGACATCCCAGGTTGCTGCAAAAATACCCCACAGAACTTCATCGTTCTCTCAGGCCTTCATGGAGAATCAAGGCCACAGTTGTAAGGTACAGAGTTTGTGTTTTTGGTGAGACTGCAAATTGAGTCATTTTCCTCTAATCTATCTAAAGTTCCTTAGGACCCAAGGACCCTCAAACAGACTAAATCTCTGCTCCAGGCCAAGGAAAACGTTTTTCTCTGCAATTGAACTGATATGCTTCCTTTTGTCAAATAACAAAATCTATGTAACCCAATGTGTTTTCTTTTTTCCCCGGAATTGCCAGGAAATCTGGGAGTCAATTTCAGTGCCAAGGAATAGTAATTAGCTCCTATTAGGCATCTGGTAACACATAAAACACAGTGGTTGAAGAGAAAGCAACCTGGATTTAAACTGTAACCTCCTTGAGGGCAGAGACTGTTTTCTTCTTTTTTTCTTTTCTTTTTTCCCTTTTTTTTTCCTTTTTTTTTCTTTTCTTTCTTTTTATCCCCAGTGCCTGGCACATAAGTTCTTTAAAAATGCTTGTTGACTGACTGAATGAATTTGGAACCAGTGGACCTGATTTAAATCACAGTTCTGTCTCTTACTACCTGTGTGATCTTAACTCAGTCATGAAATTTCTCCAGACTTCAGATTCCTTATCTGTAAAATGAGGAGATGGGATTATATGGCCTATGAGGTTCCTTCCAGCTCTAAATTTATGGTCCTATTTCATCCTTTTTAGATGGCCTCTGTTGTATTTTAATCCTCAACTATTCTATTTTACCTTAACTTTATTTTTTAAGCCACTTCAAATCCTTTTGGAAATAAATGGGATAAAAACTCTAAACAAATTAACAAAGAAATAATGAATTTAAACAGTTTTCTAGTTGTAGTCATCCCCATGGTTACAGTCTACTGGAAATAGCATGAATCACTCTAGAATGAGAATCTTAGAATGTCAATGGCACTGACTTGTCAGCTACAGCCCAAGGCTATTGTCAAATAATCCCAAAGAAGAAAGGGGAGAACTCTTATTCAGATGTACAAAACCTTTAAAAATCTTTGCTCCTATGCGAAGACCAGAATGTCCCATTGAAGTGAAAAGTAAAATTCCTCATAGAGTTAAAGACTGCTTCTGGTCTGGCGAGACTGGCAAGAGAAGTCAACACTAAAGTACAGAGTTTTCCAGATAACATTAGTGTTAAAACCGTAGTATCCTTAAATGAAACAAATGTCTCTACAACAGAAAGCAATAAATCACATTCAAATGGTAAATCACTGCCAAATAAATCAAAACACAAAATTTCACCAAACACTGACTATATCAGTTCTGACCTTATTTATTCCAGCCTAACTCTAGCTCTGTCAATTCAAAACTCTCTGATTTCATCAATGTGGTTTTTCCCCAAACCAAAAAAGATCACAGCCCTTCTTCACCTCAGGAGAGTCATTTTAATGAGTTTCTATGGCCAAAAAAAGTATCATATGGTGGCCCACCAGACAAATGAGTAGGTCTCCAAAACCGAGACACAGAGTCTATTCACAAGGTCACAATCCACAGAAACTTGAGATCCACAGGCATAGTTTTTAAGAACCCAGGGTCCACTACATTACAATGAGGTAACAAGAGATTAAGATCTTAGTGAAGGTACAAATTCATACTTGTTGGAAAATACAAAACACAATAGAGTGAGCAGAAAGTAAATGAGACTTACAAGTGTTAGGTCAAGCTGAATGAGGTCAGCTTCTGAGCAACTAAGTCAGGCCTGGCTGCTAATTATATAATGAAGAGATTGTGACCTCTTTATGATGCAGACCCTGTGGCTGCTCCTGCCTCTCCCTCTGGACCTGCATCATCATGACAAGGAATATTAACCTTAAAGCTTCCTGCTAATTTTATTTGAATATCAAGAAAGAAGAATTGTAGGACTATGAACAGGCAGTTTATACTTTTAGAATTGATTGTCTCTTCTGGCTCTTTGAAACCCGGTTTCATTCATTAATTAAGCCTCCCTTCTGGTCTCTTTAGCTCATTTAACCATCTTTTCTGATCACCTCACAGGTGGATGTAAGATTCTTAATTATAATAAGCTGAGTTCCAGAGAATGCTTGTGTCTGTTTCATAAATGGGTTTGCAGACAAAATAAATGAAGGAGCATTTGATTAACCATCAACCAATTTCAGGAAGCCATTTGTTATCCTCTGTTCCCGCAATGAACATGAAGTTCCTTCTCCCTCTCTGGGCCTCGGTTCCCTCCTCTGTAAAATGAAGGAGGCAGTATTAGTCTAATGACCCCTACAATCCCTTCCACCTCTAAATTCATGATTCTCCACATTCTTGGTGGAAAGAGTGCTGGCCTCGGAGTCAGAGGACCCGAGTTTCTATCCCACTCCTGACAATTGCTAGTGACTTTGGGCAAGCCACTTTTCCACCATGGTCCTTACTTTCATAAGACGAGAGGGTTGAATTGAAATGGCTCTGGGGTCTTTTAGAACTATGATCCCCTCTAAGGCCCCCTCCTCCAGCTTTAGAACTCTATGCATCTCAGATTGAATTCTACAGATCACTTCCCTGATTCAACTCTAGAGCTGAGAGCAACACGGGGAGTCTTTTACAACTTCAGGTAAATCCAATTCTAATCACAGATGGAAAGGCTCTAACATACAAATCAGAGCATCCTCATAATGGCCCCGCACATTTGTATTAAAAATTGGACAGTTATCACAATAGAAATATCAAAAGCAGAAGTTCCTCTGGGCAGACTTTGCTGTGATATATGAAACAGCTGAACTAACTTTGAGCAATACTTCAAATTTATATGCACCAAGCTATTCAAATATAAAATCAGCACTAACAAATGGGCAACCTTGTCAGCTGCAATGCCAATAAATCAGACTCACCAAGGTAAGTTAGCCGCATGTTCAGTACACAGAGATCTATCATGGGAGACCTGATAATGATACAACTACTGGAAAAAAAAAAGAAACGTGATTTCTATGACCTTGTCTGGCACTCTCCAACAACCCTGGCTCATAGGTCTCCTCTGTTCCACTCCTCTATGTGTACCATCCTCAAGGGATTGGAGATGACTAAAATTCTAAATAAACTTATATGTATTAATTGTAATAAAAATGACATTTATACAGTGATGGAACATTTGTAAAGGGCTGCTTTGCCGTCATTATCAAACGAGCCTCAGAACAATCCTGCGAAGCAGTTGTTTTCAGTCATTTCTGACACTCCATGACCCCATTTGGGGTTTTCTTGGCTGAGATACTGGAGTGGTTTTGCCGTTTCCTTCTCCAGTTCATTGTACAGATGAGGAAACTGAGGCAAATAGGGTCAAGTGACTTGCCCAGCGTCACATAGCTAGTTAGTATCTGAGTCCAGGTTTGCACTCAGGTCCTCCCAATTCCAGGCCCAGCAATCTACCCACCATGTGACCTAACTGAGGTAGAAACTGCAGGTCATCAGATCGAGACTTAGAGCTAGAAGGAAATCTCAGAAATCAAACTGAGAGTGTTCCTAGAGCTCAGTGAGGTGGAACCAGATTTAAATGTATTTGGGAAACTTTGAACAAAATAAATTAAAACACAATGTAGATAATGTTCATTGGCAGCTTTCCAAGTCAATAGGAAGACCCCGATTCTATCTGAATTTAATACCACTGAGCTAATCTAACTCTCAGAGTTACAGAGGAGGAATTTGAACCTTCCAGAGGTTAAGAACTTTTTCCAAGGTTATATAGACATTTAGTAGCATAGCCAAAACTTGAATTCAGGTCCTCTGATTCTAAAGATAGCCATCTCTTTAATGTGCCAGAGGGAGCTAGATGGCCCAATGGATGGAGCACAGGACCTGGAATCAGGAAGTTGTTGTTGCTGTTCAGGTGTTTCCAGTCGTGTCCAACGCTTCATGACCCCATGTGGGGTCTTCTTAGCAAAGATATCAGAGCGGTTTGCCATTTTCTTCTTCAGCTCATTTGACAGATGAGGAAACTGAGGCAAACAAGGTTAAGTGACGCACCCAAGGTCACCCAGCTAATAGGTGTCTGAGGCCATATTTGAACTCAGGAAGATGAGTCTTCTTGACTCCAGGCCTGGCATTTCATCCACTCTGCCATTTAGCTGCCTCAAATCAGGAAGATCTGAGTTCATATCTTACCTTAGACACTTTTCCACCATATGAGGGGAACGAGCATTTACGCTAAGTGCTTTATAAATATTATCTTATTCAATCCTTTCAACAGCTCTTGGAGGTAAGTGCTATTATTACCACTATCTTACAATTGGGGAAATGGAGGCAGGCAGAGGTTAAGTGCTTTGCACGTGGTCACAGAGCTAATTAATGTTGGAGGCAGGATTCAAACCCCGGTCTTCATGACTCCAAAGACAGTATATTATTCACTGTGTCTCCCTGCCACCCTAGCTATTTTCACCATAAGGCAGTGTTAGGACTCCTGTCTTTTAATACGTGAAGGAGGAAGTCGAGTAGAGTAGGATAACTGAAGAAAGGCTGCGCTCATAGCCACTTCTTCAATAAGTCAAAAGATTTATGATTTTTCATTGTTGTAAAATCTCAAATGTCAATTAATTGGAATTGGAAGTCAGAGAAAATGACCTCACAACTCAGTTCTGCCACCTACCAGGTGCGATTCTAGGTAAGTCTTTTACCACCCTGGGCCTCAGTTCACTCAGCTATAAAATTAAAGGCTTGAACAAAATGATCTCTAAGAACCCCATAAGCTCTAATTCCTATGATTTACTCTACATATAATAAAAAAAGTCCTCAGGAATTGCCTGGCCATCACAGGAACTCATTCCACAAAATATTCTATAGAATCCAACTTAACTACCCTCAGCTGTTTTTCTATAGCTGTTTCCACAGTGGCCCCGGGTCAATCCCATTTCAACAGATTTGACTATGGTTCATTTCAAAGTCAGAGACAGAGATCAAAGAAGAGATGAAAGGTAGAGTATGCCGGACACTACCAGGACCCTGAGCCTAAAATGCATCAAAGTGGAGCTCTTACTTTGACTGGCTCCATATTCTACTCCAACACTTCCTATCTGTACATACCAACTCAGGTGTTTAATAGACAGTGCCAGGCATATATTCATACTTCTGCAGGCTGGTGATCATCATCCTATTCTATCTACACTTTCATGTCTTTGCCAACAGCTTTCAGACTTTGAAGCTTCCGTAGTCTGTAAATGCTATAGTTATGAACAAAGCCGTGATTCAACATATTCTCATTCACAAGGGGCTTATGGCTTAATTTGAGAAATTAGGGCATGAGGAGAGGGAAAAACAGGCTAGGATGGTTCCAGATCCAGGTCACCAGGGAGCCAAGGACATATGACCTGATCCCCAAGGGGACAGAATACATTGATGACTTAGCCAATGGGAAGCATCCAGGCTTCAGATGAGACAGGCTTCTATGCAAGAAGGGGAGCAATGATAGAATAAGGAGTCCTTCCCCAACTGGCACTTAATCTCCTATCATTATGGGCAGCTGCTGATATGGTGGATAAAGTGATGGGCCTAGAGTCAGGAGGATCTGAGTTCAAATCTGACCTCACAAGCTCATTAGCTGTGTAATCCTGGTCAAACAGGTAACCAGGTCATTTAACTTCTGTTTGCCTCAATTTCCTCAAATGGAAAATGAGGCTTATAATAGCACCTACTTCCCAGTGTTGTTGTGAGGCTCAAATGAGATATTTGTAGAAAACCCCTTAGCAGAGTGCCTAGCATATAGCAGCTGCTATAGAAATGCTTATTCCCTTCCTTTCCTATTGCTCCCCCCACTCTGGCAAGGAAACCTCTGGATCATTCCATATATCAGGATCACTGAGGGATTGTGAATGAGAGCAAAAGGTTTTATAGGAAGGCATACAACCTTGTTCTGTACATCTGACTGATTTTCCACCTTTAATGTCACCAGCAGGGAGGTACCAATTATCAATACAGTAAGTTTCATTTATGTAGAAAATTCCAGATATTAGAAGGGAGTGTGCATGGTAAAGAGGCAGAATGCGGGGGGGAGGGGGGGACAGAGATTACTGAGAGAAGGAGGGTCATGTCAAAAGGAGAGACAGACTACTGAAAGATAATCTAGACTCCAAAACCCAGAGAAAAATTGGCAGGGAGGAAAAAGATTTAGACTACCAAGTCAAAAATAGATGCAAAGGTCCTATCTATAGCATATAGCAGAACTGTTTGTGGTAGCAAAGAACTGGAAAAAAAAATATGTGCTCATTAATTTGTGATAAACACAGAAAACTATGGGGTGTATGTGTACATATATATACAGACACGTACATGTATGTATGTACGTATGTATATATAGTATATGCATATATACATATACATACAGAGAGAGGAATGTTATTTTGCAGTAATAAATGAGGGATTAGAGAAACATAGGAAGAGTTATATGAACTAATGCAGAACAAAATAAGCAAAAACAGAAGAACCATATGCAAGATGATGACTGTATAAATGAAAAGATCACCAAAAGGAAGCCAAATTCTTAGTAAATAGAAAACCAGTGAAGGTTCCAGAGAACAGAAAATGAAATATACCTCTCCGTGATAAAGAGGTAGGGGACTACTAGGGCGTAATGTTGTATGCATTGGGATATGTGGTCACTACATTAGGTGGTTTTTGCTCAACTATTTTTCCTGTTACAAGGTAGGGTTCGACATGGAGGAATAGAAAATGGAGTTTTTTTTTTTAACAGAAAGACTGAGAAATTGGTTACCCTAATAAAATGCATTTATTCCAGAGGAATCTCACTCATTCAAATAAGCATATAAAAATCTTATATGCTTGCCTAAAGCAAATTCTTTCAGAGATATAGGTTTTATCCATGTTTCTAAGATACATAGAACTGCATGGTCATCCATTTAGATCTACAAAAGACCTTGGAAGATATTTAGTCCTTCATTTCACAAATGAGAAAATCTGGACTATTTCCTATGCAATTAGAAAAAGAAACCTAAGACCTCAACACAGAAGTTTAAAAAAGGAAAATGTCCCTTCAGAAAGGAACATCTGTTTAACCCAAGCTATCTCCTATAAGTTTATTTAATTCATCCAAAATGACCCAGATTCAGCAACACTGTGAGGAAGAGCCAATAGCTAATGTTACTCTACATTTTTGTTGACATTACATACTATATATTATTAGTAGCTCACACTTCTCCTCCTTAGATCATAGGATCAAAGCTTAAGAAGAACCAGAAGGGACCTTAGAGATCAGCCTCTTCATTTTATATAGGAAGAAAGAGAAAGTCACAGTATGGAATAACTTGTCCAAGGTCACACACGTCATGTCGTATCAGAGCCAGGATTCAAAACCAAGCTTTTTGACTCCAGATTCTGTACTTAATCCAGTATGACAAGCTGCATCTCATTCTATTAAGATCATTTAGTGTTATGGAGGAACTGATAGGGACTTCAGAAGCCCTATAATCCAACTTCTAATTACTACCTACCCTCCTCATTGTATTAATATCAAGCATTCGTACCTTCTGCGATATGAAATTGCCAACATTTTTGTCTCTGCAAAGGAATTTTGAAGCTCTGCTTCAATTTAATCCCGTTATTTTTAAGCCAGGAGAAGCAACTTGGAAAATGTGGAAAGTCTGCTCCCACATAAAAGCCTACCTTTCAGGAACCAGACAGAGAAGGGTAGAACTTCTAGATTTATAAGGAATAATTATTTTGAAAAGGCATGTTGAGAAAACAAAGATTCTAATTGACCAGAATACACCTGGTTTGGCCACTTGCACATGGTCACATAGGTAGAAAGTGTCAGAGTCAGAACTTCAACCCAGGTCCCAGAGGAATCCAGATCTAGGAACCATTCCCATTGCATGGGAAGTAGGTTATAAAATCCTATAGGCAAGAACCGGTTCATTTGGTCTTTTGTATTATGAGAGCCTAGCCCATTGCCTTACACACAAGAAACACTTAATAAATGTTTGTCTAATTAAACTGAATGTCTTGCTCAGCATAAATCTATTACGTTATCATTGCTTAAATTTTCAATTTAACAAGCTTCTTGACATTCATTCTCCAATATCAGAATCTTTCCATATAAATACCAGTCTTGATTTTCCAGTTTTATTTCAAATTTATTAAGAAAAGTTGATAAAAGTTCTTTTTAATCTTCCTCTACTATCTCGTGCAAAACACTATGATTTTAAAAAAATATGAATCTTGGCACACTGGTCTGTGCTGCTTTCCTCTTGACTCCAGATATTAGACATATACGTGCATGTTAGGGATCTATGTCTTTCTATCAGAGATGCTGTGGGAGATAATAGGAAGAGATTTTCAGAGGGAGTCAGAAGACCTGCATTCCAATCATGAATCTTCCACCTACTGGTGGACGTGACCCCAGACTCTTCACTCCTCAGGACCCTAGTAGCCTCATATGCAAAATGGGGCAATAATACTTACACCCTTTATGTAGTAAGATTGTTGTGAGCTGGGTACTGCACAAAACTTAAACTGTTACAGGCATGTGAGTTCTTGTTCCTATACAATGCAGTGGCTTCCAATGTGATGCCCCACCTTCCCCCATCAATCTACAACAGCTACAATAAGCCCTGACTACACCTAATGTCTCTGGTTACTGAACACAAAATCATCAGTAGAGATGATAAAACACCTTAGCCTTCCTATTGACACATTCCTATTATTCCTTGCTCAGAAACTCCAAAAATGTGGTTACTAAGAAAAAATTAATATCACAGATTTTACCTCTCCTCCTCAATTTAGCTACTCTGCATGATTAATAGCTTCCCTTCACAGATCAATTTGCATTTTGAAGTGGTTCAGGAGAGATAAGGGAAGGGGGAAGGAGCTGTGGGTGGGCTTTGCACATAGTAGGTGTTTATTAAATGTGGATGATTGGTAACTGTCTTTGGGCTGATCTGGAATGGTACTGCAATTGACCACTCGTAAGGGAAAACAAAATGACAAATGAATTATGCCCTGATAAGTAATTTAAATACTTTGATTATTATTATATTATATTATTATATTATATTATTTGATTATTATTACAATAAGTAATTTAAATACTTTGATTATTATGTATTAAATACATTTTAAGTACAAGATGAGACACCAAGAGATGCAAGGATAAAAACAAAATGGTCCATGCCTTCAAAGACTTTCCATTGCACTAGACAGAAATAACTGTATGCAAAGACAGATGGGCAGATAGATAGATAGATAGATAGATAGATAGATAGATAGATAGATAGATAGATAGATGGAGAGATAGAGATAGAGATAGAGATAGAGATAGAGATAGAGATAGAGATAGAGATAGAGATAGAGATAGAGATAGAGATAGAGATAGATGATGTAGATATAAAAGAAATACAAAATAACTTCACCGGAGGGAGAGAGCAAGATGTAATGTAAATGTAGATATAAAAGAAATACAAAATAACTTCAGTGGAGGGAGAGAGCAAAAGAAGTACACAAGCTGATCACCAGTAATCTCTCCATTTCTCCATGAAAGACATATAACAATAATAGCTAACATTTATTATGATGATTGTTATTAATAACAATCATAATGATAGCTAGCACTTATATACCACTTTAAGGTTTGCAAAGAGCTTTCCAACTAATATTTCATTTTATCATCATAACGACCCTGGGTGAAAGAGATGCTATTATTATCCTCATTTTACAGATGAGAAGACTGAGGCAGACAGAGGTTGAATAATTTGACCAGGGTCACACAGACAGAAAGTGTCTGAGGCCAGATTTGGACTCAAGAAGATGAGTCTTCCTGACTCCAGGCCTGGTACTCTATCCAATGCACCACCTAGCTTCCCTCACCAGAAGAATACTGTTGCTTAAAAAAAAGTCCAATAACTTTGTTCTATAACCATCTGATTATCAATATCAAATAAGGCATGAAACAGAGATATATGCTGACCAAAAACATTTGACACTGTCATGGTTGCCAAGTGAAAAGTCCCAGTGGAAGAGGAATATCCAGTATTTGGTGAGGTCCTCCAAATACTTTGGTTTACACAGAGCATTCTGCTGATGGCATCAAGCACCAAAGCACTGCATGTCTGGCCAAGTAAGACATTATATATCAAAAATCCTAGCACTTGGAGCTTGAAGGGATCTTAGAAATCATCTAACGCAACTTCTCATCTTGCAAGTGGAAGAACCTACCCATGGAGGTAAAGAGACTTGTGTGCATGCACTCAGCAAATAAGTAAGAAATCAAGGCTCAATCCAGGGACTCCCAGCTCCACATTTAGTGAGCTTCCTATTCCACCATGCAACTCTGATAAGTACAGCAAAGGTCACAGGAAATGAACGGTCTCTCAAAGCTCTATTTATATGCACAAAGGCCCGCTTGATCTCTGAGCAGTAGATGACTGTTGGACCTTCCAGTGATAAAAGAAGAGTCCACCCATCTCGTCATATTCTAGAAACATTCACTCTCCAAACAAATTTGTTATTTTTGTCCCTATGCTCATCCAGGCCCTCTCCATGGAAGCTGCCAAAGCCTCCACCAGCTGTCCTCTTGGGAACAGGGTTGCATAAATACCATGCATTTCTCTCTAAACTTGTAGATGTTCAAAGCATGGAGCCAGACCAAACTCAACCAGGTTACCAAGAAGTCAAAGAAGGCTATTTCAAGACCTTAATGTATACTCACAAATTTTAAAAACAAACAACAAAAATCCCTTCCCTTTCCTTTATTAGAATTGCTTTCCTTCTTTGGAATATTTGGGGACTTGTCTTAAGGAGGTAGCATGGAGAAATAGCTGTTCTTATCCCTGTTTGTCTCTGCCCCAGGCTGCCAAAATGGGTCTCTCTGGTGGTGAAAACAACATTAGTAAAATTTTAGTGAAAGTAAGTACAGATGCATGGCTTGAATTAGGGCGCCCCACGGTCCCCAAACCTGTATCTATGCCCATAGACATAATGGGTAAAGAGAGGACAGAAAGAAGTGGTCAGAATAATAATGTAGGGAATGGGCAAATCATCCAGACTTACTGGCCTTCAGTTTTTTCAACTATAAAAAGAGGAAGTTGGATCAGATAGTCTCTGACTCTCTTCCAAGTCTCCATCTATGATCCTATGGATAAAAGAGAGATGAGGGTACTAGAAACAGACGAAAAGGGGCATATTCATAGGATTTTGGATGTGGAGACAGAAGAGAATGTGTGTCCATCCCCTCATCTTGCAGACATAGAAAATGAGGCCCAAGGATGTCATGTCCTATCCAAAGTCTCACAAGTAATAAGTATTAAAGGTAAGATTCAAAGCCCAGGCTTCAGCTTCCAGGGCCAGCACTTAGGATATTCTACTCAACAGGAAATACCAGCAGAGAAAATTAAGTTAAACAATCCATGCAAAGGAAGCAAACGGAACTTGGCCTGCATCAATTACACTTTCTCTTATCCAGTAATCCTTTTCCCCTACCTTACCCAGTCTAGAAGTACGGCAGAGATTGATGGGCCTGATCACAATGCTCACTGCCCTCAAAGCTTTACACCTGCCCCTTTTTCCTGACCAGGCCCAGTTCACCCCTCCTTAGGTAGCCTGGTGGCCGCCCACTCCTAAAGGCTCATAATATTTGTACCAGACACCTTATCAGCATTAGCACCACTGCAGCTCAGAATTCCAGATTCAAGCTCTCCACTAGTCTCAGCATACCTAAGTAGCAGGGATTACATGCGTACTCTACCACACTGGCAGTCAATATTATTTAAACAGAGGAGGTCGCTGAGCTCCAAAGAGAAGAAGCAATTTGCCCAAGGTTATAACATATTGGTAACATGGTATGTTCATTATCTGTTCAGTTATTTTTAAGTCGTGTCCGACTCTTCATGACTCCATCTGGGGTTTTCTGGGCAAATATGCCTGGAGTGGTTTGCCATTTCCTTCTCCAGCTCATTTTACAGATGAGGAAACTGAGGCAAACAGGGTTAAGTTACTTACCCAGGGTCACGCAGCTAGTGTCTGAGATTACATTTGAACTCAGGAAGATGAGTCTTCCTGACTCCAGGACCAGTACCCTATCCACTGTGCCACCTAGCTGCTCTTGCATGGTAGAGTAGATAGCACTGTGGACTTGGAGTCTGAAGACCTGGGTTTGAGTTTTGCTTCTGACAAATACTAGCTGAGTGAATGTAAGCAAGTTGCTTAACCTCTCTGGCCCTCAGTTTCCTTAAGAGTAAAATGTGGCCTAGAGTGCATGCAGCACCTACCTCAGTTTCTAATGAAAGAATGTATGTTAAGTGCTTTGCCAACCTTGAAATTCTCTATAAATTTAACATTAGTGACATGGCTAGAGTTGGAATCTAAATCTCCTGCAGGATCTAGGTTATGGAGAAAAAGAAAGGTAATTAAGAGAAGATCTTTTTAATGATAATGGGAATATTAAAGGCAATTAGAGATGGAAGGAAACAACAGGAATAATGTAAGAGTTCAAATCTGGGTACATGGAGAACTATAAAAGCTTGTAGGGGAGGATGATAAAGATAAATTCAATATATTCTGAGAAGACCAATAACATATCACTCAAATGATGAGTAGCAAAATGTAGTAGAAAAGATGGAGAGAATTTTATCATTTGGACTGGTTGAATGGCCAAATCCAACAAATTTTCACTAACGGTTTAATGTCAGCTTGGAAAAAGGTCTTTAGTAGTGTTAGCCAGTCTCATGCTTAGCTGTTCTATTTAACATTGTCATTGATGACTTGGGTAAGGTACATATGGCATGCTTATAAAATTTGCAGATGATACCAATCCAGAAGGGATAGTTAATGCATGGTCAGGATCCAAAAAGACCTTGACAGGACATTGGGCCAAATCTAATAAGAGGACATGAGTTGAAGTCTTAATGAAATGTAAATCTTACACTTGAGTTCACAAAAAATCAACCTCACAACACCACAAGATGGGGAAGGCATGGATAGACAGTAATAGTTTATCCAAAAAAAGATCCAAGGTTTTAGTAGGCCACAAGCTCAACGTGAGCCAGCAAAGTAACATGGCATCATTAAAGCTAATGCAATGTCAAGCTACATCAAGAAAAGTGAAGCGTCCAACAATAAGAAGGCAATAGTCCCATTCTACTATGACTGGGTCAGTGCAAATCTCTGTTCAGTTCCGAGAGCTAGATTTTATGAAGAATACTGGTAAGCTAGAAAGCATCGAGAGCTAGGAACAAGGGTGTCATTCTCTTTACCCTATGTGATGATAAGCCAGAGGACCCCTTAGGGCGAGTGACATATAACACCTTGGGAGGATATAATAGCTGTCTTCAAGCATTTTAAGGACTGGCATATGGAAGAAGGGTAGACTGGTTCTACTTAGTCCCAAAGGGCAGTCTAGGGGTAATGGACAGTTATTTTATTGAGGTTTCTACTTGATTTTTAAAAAAGACAACAAAAGACCTACTAATTAGAGCTATCCCAAAGTAGAATGGGTCTCCCTGATGGATAAGTGGGTTCACCTTCATTAGAGGTCTTTAAGCAAAGTCTAGATGACCATTTATTAAATATATTATAGGAGGAGTGATTGCTCAGGTACAAGTTGGACAAGATAGATTCTGAAATCTCATCATCTAATTCTGAGATGCTATGATCCCATGAAAATATTTTCAACTAGACACAACTCTATATTAAATTCTCCACCTAGTACTAATCCATCTGAGCTCCTTGATAAGCTGTCAAACCCCTACCCCACAGCAGGTGTTTAATAAATGCTCATTGGCTGACATATTTTTAAAGTAAAATCATAATTAAAGAAATTTAGGCCAAATCTTAAGCTCTTTCACAGTGAAAGGAGTCACACTTGACAGGCCCAGGTCTGATATGTAACATGAAAATCCCCGTGGCTTCACATAAAAGAGGACCATGTTATCATTTTCAGTCATCTGGTTCACTGGCCGTATTGTCTCTGTGTTCCATGGAGCACTCAGATGTTTTAAGAAAATCTGAAATGATAGCATTTCCAAAATGACCGTGTTGCCCCATCTGTGGGGGAACAAAACGGGCCTCCTCCTGCACTCCACACTTCCCCACTGATGTTGAAGCTAGCAATTCCAGGGCTAAACTCCAAAAGTCAGGGCAGCTTGACTTTCAGGGGCTTCACAATCGGACAGCTTGCGATCTAACTCTTTCACAGAGGTGGCAGGGCACCATAATAGGAACAGATTGTACCATCAGTTGAACAAGGGTTGAACAAGCAGCAGCTTTCTCCAAAACTGAGACTGTCTCCAAATGTGCAAACTCTAGGCAGGGGCTTGGGTTATTTATTAACTTGCAAATGGAGGTTATTGTTGCTGCTACCTCTCTCCTTCTGTGCGAGTCAGCAGAAAAGTTGAATATAAAAGTTCTTCTTTTTCTTTTTTAATCCCTTTCTGAATAATTGAATTTCCTGGTCATGTTCCTGGGTCTTTTTTTTCCCTTCTGGCTTCTACATCTACAAGCTGTTAACTCCTGAACCAGAGATCCATTAGCATCTCAAGAATGGAATGTGTGAAGTCGATCCTTCCATCTCACTGGGCATTGTTCCACCAGCACTCAAATGTTCAGAAAAGTTTGCTTCTATGTGCTTGTGGTTCTGATTCGGCTATTCTCAGCTAAGAAGTTTGGTAAAGACCAGTTTTCTAATCCAGCTTATGTAAGAATAGAATTCCTTGGATCCCAGAAGTAACACAAAGGCATCTTTGCTGGAAAGCCTCGGATAATTCAAGGTGGTAGCAACAACTATATTTATATGTCACTTTCTGATTCTAGTTGGATTCCACATATTTTATTTCATCTGATCTTGACAACTGTCTAAAGAAGGTAGGGAAAGAGTGAAAGTGCCTTGCCCATAGTAACAAGATGAACCAGAGATCTACTGGTTACAGCATGAGTCTTCCCAGATGGTGCACCAACCCAATAATTTCTCCCCCAATCTCCTGCTACAATACCTGAAAATTCCATCATTAGAATCATTCATATTATGACTTGGGCACCTTGTTTCCAAAGTTACAATGCAAGTATACTTCCCAAGACTGAAAACACATTGTAATGGTAATTTTAGGGTGGGACTTTTTTACTGTTTTCTCTTTTGGAGCACTGAGGTAATCAAGTATCTTTGATGAGTCTGGCCTTTGTTTCTTTGATTAAATCTGGAGTCTTTGATGACCTGCTTATGTCAAGGGAAAGCCTAGTTCACATAGGTTTGAGTCACATGGTTGTGACACCATTCGACCCTGAACAAAGGAAGTATATAAACTCAGAGGTTAGCATTTTGTTTGGGGCTTTCACACACTGGAAGAGTGTCCTGTGATTTGACCAGACTAGACTCTGAGTAACTGCTCTCCCTCAGTTTTGAAAACCCTGATGATGGTGCCTTTCTCTCTGGTAACTATGTAATTCTTTGTTCAGATAGCTAGAGGCCTGTCTGTCAATAACTGTGTGTGTTTGCTCTGTTTATATTGTCTCTGTAATTTCTGTTTGCATTTGCTCTGGAAGTTCAGGGTGCTAGCTTTTCTACCTGAACTAAGTGAATGATATATGTATGTTTAATTAAAAATGAGATTGTTAACTCCTTAAAGTTGCTTTCCTTAGAAAAGCAGATCAAAGAATCTGTGCTGGCAGCCCTTCTGTGTGCTGTTGCTGTTGGCCTTACACAGCCACAGCAGCTGCTAGCAACATTATTGTTACACACATTAAACCTCTTTCATCTATTGACATCATCAACATATTTTAACATTTCAGACTCCCAGAACCCAACTCAGGAAATATTTAATAATCAACCACTAAGTGCAGAACACTGAGCTAGATTCTAAGCAAAGATAGGGCCTAGAGTTAAAGGGACATTAGACAGCTAAATTAAGATGAAAAAAGAAGATAGCCTAGGAGAAAGTACGCAGACTGGACAATAATATATTTAAGTCCGTACAGAATTAGTTGAATGATGGGACCCAAAGAGTAATCATTAAGAGATCTATCTCAATATTGAGACATATCTCAAGTGGAATACCCCAGGAAACTGTCCTTGGCCCTGTCCTATTCATCACTCTTACCAATGACTTGAATAAAGATATGGATGGCATATGTACAAAATGTGTTGATGACATGAAGTTGGGAGGAATCACTAACATGTTGGGCACTAGAAACAATCTCCAAAGAGATATCAACTAGCTAGGACAATGGGCCAAATATAATACGATGAAATTTAAGGGAGATATAAAATCCAATTCTTCTGTTCAAAAAGTCAACCATAGAAACAAAGGATAGTGAGGTGTGTCTAGATAGCAGTATTAGTGAAAAAGACCTAGAGATTTCATCAGACTGCAACTTAATGTGCGTCAGTACTGTGACACGATGGTCCGAAAAATTATATCCGGAATGAGAGAAGTAATAGTACTGAGATATTCTGTTCTGGCAAGATTCTAGAAGAATGGAAAGTATCACAGATAGTACTATCAACACACACACACACACACACACACACACACACGTGCATCAGAGCATCAGAGAAGAAATCAGGAGACCTATATACCTACTTTCCCACAAATATGAAACCTTTATGAGAATGATCTGTGTATCAAGAGCATATCTAACATACTGAGTTCAGTTATGGAAGACACATTTTAGGAAGGAAGATAAACTGGGGGAAGTCAAGTGGATAACAACCAAGATGATAAGAAGGCTGGAAGTAATGTCATGCCAGGACTGGTTGAATGAATTGTGGATGTTTAACATAGATAAAAGATTTAATCTAGAGGATATGGTGATCATCTTCATACATTTGAAGGACTGTCAGATTTTTTTTTAAAGCTAGATTTCCTTTTCTTAGCTCTGCAAGCAGGATTTTGAACACTGGGTAGAAGTCGTGAAAATGCAGATTCTGACACGAAATAAGAATCACTTTCCTAACAACTAGAGTTCTAAAAAAAAATACAGTGGGTTTCCTTGACAATAGACTTCTTATTACCACAGATCTTCAAGTAGAGGCTGATGGACAAGGAGGAGGTTGCTACTTGAGTACAGGTTGGACCAGATTACCCAGTGAAGTCCCTTCCAAATTTAAAAGTCTGTGATTATAAAGTTCACAGTCCAGATGTTGACTTGAAATGAAAACCAGAGGAGAAAACTATTAAATAGCTGAGAAACCACATAATGTCCCTGAGCAGTAAAAGTGAGAAGGAACATGTTTTGTTTTGTTTTGTTTTTAAAAAAAAAAGGATGAAGTTCTCTAATCAGAAGTGAGGCAGATACTAAAGAAAACTTTCATGTAATTTTTAGTTGTATCTAGTTAGCCTAGATAAATATAGTTTAACAAGTAGACATGAATTGGAACAGATTAGATGGTATTCCTATGGCAATTTGCATTTTATTAGTAACTGCAGTAGAAATTTTCATCTATACCACCTTAGTGCTATACTATATAAGGAAATGGCAAAAGCACTTAAAAGGAGTGTTTGGACTTAACTAAATGAACACAGAAGAAATACCAAATTTAATTTGCTAGTATTTGATTTTTCAAGGTATCTGAAAAAGGGCAAGGTTCCAAAAGAATGGAAATTATTACAGATAACATGAGAGAGAGAGAGAGAGAGAGAGAGAGAGAGAGAGAGAGAGAGAGAGAGAGAGAGAGAGAGAGAGAGAGAGAAGGAGAAGGAAAAGAAGGAGGAGGAGGAGGAGGAGAAGGAAAAGGAGAAGAAGGAGAAGGAGAAGTCGGGGAAACAATGTCTACTTTCCTATAAATATAAACTCTCTATGAGAATGGTCTAAGCATCAAGGACATATATGCCCTTCATTTATACTGGCTTACATGAGAATGAGGTTCCCGTTAATGATGTGAATGGTACATCATAAGATCATAGAGCTATAGCTGGAAGGAACCATAGAAATCATCTAATAGAACAACTTATTTTACAGTGAGGAAAATGAGGCCCAGAGAAGTTATTTTTTTAAGGTTATATCTCCCCTTCTCACCTAGATGGAAGGTTCTGAGGGTACTTGGGAGGTTGGACTTGTTCCAGTTCCAACTTGGGCTAGTTCACCACCACTCCCATAAGCAACCTGCTACCTCCCTGTTTCTGGGGGCTCAACATGCTGATGCTAAACTTCATACATCAGGACAGCCCACTGTGGCCCAGAACTTCCAGACTTGAGAGATTTTCCAGGCTCATCCTTCCAAGTAGCTGAGCTTACTGCATGACCACTTCTGGCTCTCTAGAGAAGCGATTTGCCCAAGGTAACATGGGTAGTTAGTGGCAGAGTCAGCATTTGAACTCAGGTCCTCTGACTCTGCATTCAGTACTCTTTCAGCTTACTATAATGCTTCCCAGTTGTGTGTGCAAGTCTTCTTAGTCTAACTTCTAATAGAAAACATATGCAATGGTGAATATACAGGTTTATAGCTGAGTCAGATTGCTTTTGGAATGGACTAGTACTGTTTTAGCATACATTTATAAAATAATATAAATATAATATACATATAATTCATATAAAATAACAGGGTTATAACAAGGAGTTATGACTTCATCAGTGTGAGATCTCGCTCCACTAAGACATATCTTACCTTATCTTGAGAGTTACCTAAATCTTAGAGAGCCCAAATAATTTCCCCAAGGTCACATTAGTGCCACTAGCATATCCAGCGCCTGGCTAAGGTAGCTAGTAAATATCTGAAGAAGGATTTGAACATAGGTGTTCCTGACCTATGTTCCAGAACTTTATCCACTGTTCATGCCATCTCTCCAATGGAATTATAATGCTTAGGCATGGTCTACACCATGATGTCACTAGATAAAGGATTTTAGCCTTTATTAGATCTCTGAAAGAGGAAATATCTCACTAGCTGCTTCCTAAAACAGTAATATCCTCTACACATAATCTGTTTATTTGAGTGCCATCAAGAAGCAGCCCAAGATTCAGAAACAGCCAGGCACATCAATAACACTGCCCCTGATCTCTTGTAGTTTATGCAGATATCTACCCTTCACTGTGTGCCTCAGTTTCTTTAACTAAAAAACCAAAATATTATATTCAACGGTGTCATAAAGGAAAAGAAGAGAGTTGAATATTTTTAGACTTTGGGATTATGGTATTAGGAAAATAAAGAAAATCACGTGACTGTTATAGAACTACTTTTATTTTGCTTTTGATATGAGAAGTCTAAAATGTAAGATTTTTTTCATTTCATTTCATTCTAATTTTTAAATTAAATTTTATTTTATTTGCAAATGAAGATCCTCATTCTTTCTCTCCCACTCTCCATGCCCCCACCCCACTAAGAAAGTAAGAAAAAGTAAACCCTTGTTATAAACATACACTGTCAAGCAAAACAAATCCTTACATGAGACTTATCTTTTAAAAAATTGTCTTGATCTATGACAGGCCTGCACAATATGCAGCCCACAGTCTGCTTGTGGCTCACCAAAGAATTTTGGGTGGGCCCTGAAAAATGTAAAGGATGGAAATGAAAGTAAAGACATAAGTGCTTTGTCCGTGCCCTGCTTACCCCTACCTTCCACTAGTCACTATTGTGCCCATCATGTAACTTGGCAGGTGGGATGCCACTAAGCACTCTCTCCTATTCATCCTGTGATTCATGTCAACCAACCATCGTCAGTCTGTCTTTAGTCTGAGAGCAGCGAGAGTTGTATCTTTTCTCTGTGTTTGTGGTCGTTACTGGTGTTGAACAGGGACAAAGTGGGCGCAGCCACGTGCCAATGCAGTTGACGCCTGCTATGCAAGGGCTTCTTCTCCTCCTCACTGGGCAGCTGCCCTCCAAGTTCCATGAGTATCTGGTGCTCTCTCCAAGGTCAGACACTCAATTCAGTATTTCTCTGTATGTGAGCAGTTGCTGTGGAGATTTTTTTCATTCTAACATTAAAATTTTGGGGGTGACTTTTTAAAATGGGTGATAAAAAGAAACACAAGATCAAATCAGAGCACAGAGTGTTTAATCTAGAGTCGACAAATAGATACTTGTTTACTTACATGAGAGACAAAATACTGTGCCTTGTTTGCTGAGAAGTAATAGCCATTCTGATGGAATACAATCTTCATCACTATTTCGATCAAAACATCCCGACTTAAATAAACTGGACACCAATGGAAAAATAAATTAAAGCATCCAAATTGTTGAAAAATCTCAATGGGGAACAATGGTTTTTCAAGAAAGTAAACTCAGAAAATGAGGTGTCCGCTAAGGTTAGTTTTCAGATTTCAAACATGATTCCGGAGTACAATAAGATGATTGCTGACAAAAAATGTAATCTGTCCCATTAACTAAATGTAAACAGTAAGAAAACTTGAAAAAATGTATTAAAACTTGTACCACTTACCAAAGTAATTTTTTAACATTGTGATTTCATGAGAAATAAAAATCTTAAGTAATAAGCATAATTAATTGATATTAATTGAAATTTCCCTTTTTAAACACAGCTTATTTGCAAAATAGTTTAATCATTAATTACATCTTTATTTGGAAAGTGAGCTGCTAAAAAATCCATCTGTGGCCCAAAGAGGTTTAGCCTATTTTAATTTTGGACCCTACCTATTGCCAAGTTGTGCAGGCCTGATCTGTGAAATACTTAGATTCTAAAACAAGATCTACTTTAGATTAGACTCTGTATATACTTTCTAGCAGTTTTTCTTTGTTTCAAGGTTTAACCAAAAGAAGTATTAATAGGGGACTAGTGTCAACGTGTTGTGTTAAAAATTCTTTCCTGATTATTTCTAACACCCATCTGACTTCTGGAGATATCATTTGCAACTAACAAGACCACACTAAATCCTAATCTGATGCAATCTAGTTTCTTGACCAGCAAACCCTGACATCCCATTGAGGATGTCATCATTCATCAGGACATCATGAGAGGGTAGACTATAACTGAAAGGGACCTTGGAGGTCATTTAGTCCAACCCCTTCATCTTACAGATCTGAAGAAACAGACAAATTGCCCAAGATCAAAGCGGTAGTAAGTGGCCAGGATGGAATTTTAACTCGGGTCCTCTGCCCCCAAATCCAGGACTCATTCCATTGCATCATGCTGACTCTCAGCACCTGTCCCTTCTTCCTGAGCTGTCATCCGCATGTTTGAAAAAATGGGAAAAGAAAATGGTTCTTTAGGAGGCTGAAGTGACCTTGATTTGGGGTTCCTTTTTTGCAAAGCCCTGACTGCATCTTCTGCTGTAGTTTTGTCAAGTGGTTCCCAAAGCACTTAGCATCTAAATATTAGGATGTTGCCTACAAGTGTTCTTCAAAGTCATTAGACTTTTTGTGTTCTTATCTAGAAATAGAAGTTGTGTGGGATGCGAAAGAATCTTAATACTCACATCTGGAAGTATCAGCTGCAAAAGGCACAACTGGAATGTTCTCTCAATTAAAAAGGCAGCATAGACCACGTTTCTATAATGCTTTAAGGTTTACATAGTATTGTACACAACAAGAAGAAAATGATCAAGTCAAGAAGTGTTTAGAGAAATTCATAGATGATAAAGAAAGATCAGTATGCTTAAGGTACACACACACCCCTAGCTTTTAGAAGTTGACATCATGCCCTCTCTGCAAACATTCTTTGTTGCCTCCTTCAAAGACAGAAAACTTAGCTCCATGGGCCATTAGTTGACCCAATGTGACTTTCCTTACATTTTTTATGCCTAGATTAACAACAGGAATTCTTTCATTCAGATGATTACAACCTAGAGGAAAGCAAATAGAAACCACTCAAGCTTTACTGGGCTCCAACTGAGATTTCAGTAATCCTTCTGAAGTATCAAATAGGACCTTTCAGAAGCTAGTGCCTCCAGTAGAAAGAACAGATGCTCTGTGGAGGACAAAAAAGGCTAAGCCACTCAGTGACAAGACTTCTGTCTTCTATTTGGATGGTTCATTTTCAAGTAAGCTGTAGAGGACATCCTGAGAGTGGGTCCTACATCCAGTACAATGGAACACTCAGGAATACAAAGGTTCAGAGAAAACAGTGACTATATATAATAAAAGCATATTATATGATCTTAGGGCAAAGCAGATCACAGGGAAGTTTGGAGGGGGGAGGGAGAGGAAGGAGAGGGTCTCAGAAGCTCTCCATGGAATCATAGCATGGTCCTTATATACTTAAAGGGCTGAGTTTCAGGGCGATCTACCTGAGGTCAAAATAAACTCAAATTTCCCAGTTTGTACCATAGCATCAAAAGAATCCTGGTTGATGGTGCATTGTGGGGCTTAACTCAAGCAGTTCTCGGGCTTCTAATGTCCTAGACTATATAATTGGGGAGATGATATTCAAAAATGGAATTTACATATAAGCTTTAAGGTTTGCAAATTGTTTTACCTACGTGATTTTACTTTTGCCTCAGAACAACTCTGAAAGGCAAATATGACAGGGATCGACCCCATTTTACAGATCACAAAAACTGAGTCTAAAAGAGGTCAAATAATCTGCCCAATAGTCACATAAGAGCATGTGGGAGGGGGTAGAGGGGAGGGAGAATTGAGCCCAGGTTTTTCCTGAACCCAGATGCATTGCTCAATCCACTACTCCAAGCTAACTACAAAGCTTAGATACAAAGTCATACCTTGAGTATTCTGCATTTGGTCAGAGAGTTTTTTTTAATTTCCATTACAATGTATTTTCATTTATCTCATCATTTCAAGAAAAATTAAATATCTCTTCTAAGAGAGAGAACTTACTTTTTTCTGATTTAGAATTTTCTCGATTATTTTCAACTTTCTACTTTCACAGACTCTCATTACAATTAGAGGATGGTGCCTTCCTGTACTTGTCCTGGGAGAGTCATTTGATCATGCTGTTCTCTGCCTTTCTGGTTTACATGTTATAGTTAGTATATCAGTCTGCTTTGGTCTGGGGGGAGTCCAGATCTCCTGTCCTATGCCTCTATAGCCCTATTTGAGACAGCTACAGTAGGATATTTGATGTTGTTCAGTTGGCTCTAACTCTTTGTGATCCCATATGGGGTTTTCTCGGCAGAGATACTGGAGTGGTTTTGCTATTTCCTTCTCCAGCTCATTTGACAGATGAGGAAACTGAGGTAAATGGCATTAAGTGACTTGTCCAGGGCCACACAGCTAGCATCTGAGGCTGGATTTGAACTCGGGAACTTTCTGACTGTAGGCCTGGCACTCTGTGCACTGTGCCACTTAGTTGCCCAAAATATGGATTGTCCACAGCTAATTTTAAATATCAGTCAATTGCCAAATATTTAGGGAGTGTCCAGTCAGATATTGTTAGATAGTATGTCAAATGAAGCTCTAAGTTGGGAAGGTAAGAGTCCTACCTCTTCAGAGAGGGAAAGGATCACTGTAGTCCGAGGCAAGAATAGTAGCTGTCATTCTCATTGCTTATTTCATTTTATCCTCAAAACAACCTTATAAAGTAAGCTATTATTATCCTCATTTTACAAGGAGGAAATTTCAGGAAAGTAAAGATATTTTCATTAAGTCATATAGCTATGGAACGATAAAGCTGGTATTTGAACCAAGGACTTCTGAATTTAAAGTGTCTAGATAGTAGAAGACACCCTGAGCTTGGCATAACAACAATCCTTCATGCTCACCTTTTAGTTGATCTCGGCCACAGCAAAATCCCAGAATTGTTTCGTATAATTATTATATTGCTTTGACCAGCACCAGGTGCTCTCTGAGCTCCAGCAAGCTCCTGGCTGTATCTTTGTTCTGTTTGTGAAGTCCTGCTATGAATTAAACTTGTCACGCGGTTGCTACATAAGGGCTACAGCCCACTGCGTAGCCATTGGTACAAGTATTGAGATCTGCCTATGCTAAAGCGGGTCCTCCCCCGTTATGAGCGAGGGCCCTAGCCCGTGTGTCCTTGCTTGCAAGCTGTTTTCCTCAGTTTGAAATTAAACTTCTGTTTGATTCCTGACTCTCCTGTCTCTAGCCTACACTGAGTGGCTTGGGCCATCCGCAGGTTAGAGGTCAGTTCGGTCCAGTTGACAAAAGCCAGAGTATACCCTTTGTGCGCCACTGCGGTTGCCTTCAGGTAAAAGGAAGAAAAAAAGGCTTCATAGAATAGGAAGAATGTAATCCGATCTTGGAAGGTAGGTAGGTTGTGGATTGGAGGAGAGGAAGAGAGAAGGGGTGGAAAAGCTAATGAACAAGGCATACTCAGAATGCTTAATACATCTGGACTGAGTCTAGCCTGGCTGGAGCACAGGTTCACCTAAGGGAGTGAGGAGAAATAAGGATAGGAAGTTAGGTTTAAGCCAAATTGTCAAGAGCCTTAAATGCTGGACTAACATCAGAATGTTAGTTCTACCTTTCATACCATACCATACCATAACACACACACACACACACACACACACACACACACACACACACACAATCTCCACGCTACGTGGAATAAAAAGCCTTCAAAACATAGAGGCCTAGCAGAGTAGATTAATTCATATGATAATATTGTTGTTTTTCAGTCATGTCCAACTCTGCATGTTCCCATTTGGGGTTTTAATAGCAAAGATACTGGAGAGGTTTACCATTTCTTTCTCCAGCTCATTTTACAAGATGAGGAAACTGAGGTAAACAGGGTTAAGTGACTTGCCCAGGGTCACACAGCTAGTAAGTGTCTGAGACTGGATTTGAATTCAGGAAAAGGAGTCTTCCTGACTCCAGGCCCAGCACTCTATCCTCTGGGCCACCTAGCTGCCCTTATATGAAATAGTAAAGGCCATTTATCATTTCTCTTGTCCAATCAAGTACTGGAATTGTACTAATAATGCTTGCAATGAACCTACAAAGAATGAGCTTACAACCCAAGACTTATAATCAACCACGAAGGCAGTTATTTCACTCAGCTATACAAGAGCCTATAGAAAAAATAACTATAAAAGGAGAAAACAGGAGAGTGACTTGTAATGGAAATAATACAGTAGAAAGAACACTGGATTTGAAATCAGAGCTCTTAGGTTCAAAACCCACCTCTGTTACTAATTCCCTCTTCTGGGCCTCAGTTTCCCCCCTTGTACTGATGACGTCCAAGGGCCCTTTCAGATCTAAATCCCACGATTCTATGAATGCTCTCTGTGCCCCATCATTGATATGAGATGTCTTCTACATAGTCAATCCAATATGTTACAATGAAAACAAAGTCATGTGGTTTTTAGGCAAGTCCATAAGAGGGTACTAACCTACAAAGAAGGATAAGACCCGGCTAAAAGATAACCAGATAAGAATGCTATCTTGTTATCCATGTTTTGGTGGGTAGTTTATCATCTTGTCCAAATCATTAGAAGGACGATGTATGTTACTTAGAACCAAATGGTCTTTTTCTTTTAAAGACTGCCTAGTTTGGGGATGTGCTTATTTAACTAGCAGAGAAACAAAGCCCTCCTTTCAATAACTAGGCAGCCACTGAACCCATCCAGATCCTGAACCTCCATGTTTTGGCCTTTCCTTTGGTTGCAATAAGCAGAGAGGGGAGTGGGGGAGAATGCTTTTATCTGGAGTAGCAGACCCCTTTAAAAGAAAATGAATTAAATAAGCATGGAGAGATGGGGAAAATTGGAAAATTCTGTAAAGCCGTATAATTTGCCATGCCTCGTCTCGTAAACGAACATCAAAAAAAAAGTCACCTCTTTCGACATCGCCTACAGAATATAAATGACAGAAAAATGAACAACAAGTAACACATTTTCTTAAATAAGAAACTACTTTTCTCGCTGCCCTTCTGGTACAGCACAACCATTCTTGTAATACACAGAAAGCAAGATGGGGGTTGGGGGAGATACACAGCAAATGAGAATACAGATATAAAAGGTCTATGTACGTGGGAAACAGGTGCTGAAAACCATTTGCATGGGGGAAGGGGGAAGGGATCTGCTTTATTTACTCATTTTGTTGAAGCAGCATATGTTTTCTTAATCTTGATATTAATTGTCCTTGTTATTCTCTTTGGATCTTTTTAATGTATTTTATTGAAAGATAAGCAATCACCACTCCTACATAATGTATGCCAAATAAGTCTCCATTCTTTTTTTAATAATTTAGCGTATTGCTTTAATAAAAAATAGGTTTTCACAATTTATTTGCAAGCAGCTCATTTGGTTCACTGAACACTTCTGTATTTGGTTCTACAACAAACAGATAAACACTGGACATGTGCTCTTTTACATCTTGGCTTTCCACATAGAATACTTTTTTTAATCGCTTGAAAAACTTATGTGCCTATTATCTTGCATTTTCTTTTTTTCTCTTTGCTATGTTTAGAATGATATTTGTCCGTTAGCTCCTTTAGAGTAGGAACTCTTCGGGGCATTCTTTTATACCTTCAGAGCTTAGCACAGTGCCTGGCACATAATAGTGACTTATTAACTGCTCATTAATTTGACTTGACTTGACAACTTTATGTGGCATTGCAGCACTTGTATCAAGTCCTGGAACAGTGCAGAGCCTCTTAAGTGAGGCCCATAATAATGCAAAAGAGTTCAGTTTAAATATCCACATAGGAAAAACCAAGTGGATGGAGAATGCCTATGATTAACATTATGATATGCATGGATAAGCAGCCATCTGGTGGTCCATCATGGCATATACTTTGGGCAGATATTATAGATGGAAGACAGACTAGCTAGGCCAAAAATTGAATAGGAAGAGGTCAAGAGTCAGCTAAATTGTACCTGGGGTATTTGTACACTGGTTTTATGACCCAGAGCTTCCCCCTGAAATGAAGGTTCATCTTTTTAGAGCAATGTTGGAGGATGTGGAACAGACAAGAATTGGCAACTGACCAGATATATAGCTGAGTAAGAAGGAAGAGTCAAGGAGGACTCTTAGACCACCTAGGAGTATAGTTATGTCCTCATCTAATGAAGTTAGGAAAAGGAGGAGGTTTAGGGGAACAGATAATGAATTGTTTTGCGTATGTTGAATTTCAGGTGTCAATGGGATATATGGGTAGAAATGCATGTTTCGTAGGCATATGGAGATACAGAACATAAGCTCAAGAGAGATGAGGGCTGGGTATATATATGGAAATCATCTGCCTGGAGATGATAATCGAATATATTAGAACTTATGAGATCACCAAGAAAAAAAGTAAACAGAAATAAGAGGAAAGAGCCCAGGACAGAGCCCTGAGATATACCCACCCATAGGCAGTGGAATACGGATAATGATCCCAATGCTTATCCTAGTGCCTGGCACATAATAGATGCTTAACAGATGCTTATTTATTAATTGGTCGTTGATCCAGCAAAGGAGACTGAGAGGGATGAGTAGGTAGGTAGTTAGGAAGGAAGATGATCAGGACAAAGCAATGCTGTGAAAAAACACAAGAAAGAAAGAAAATATCCAGAAGGAAGGGGTGGTCAATGATGTTAAGCACTTCATAGAGGTCAAAAAGGGTTGAGAATGAGAAAAAGCTATTGAATTTAGCAATAATGAGACCACTGGTGAGTTTGGAAAGAGCAATTTCAGTTGAATGAAGCCTTTCTCATTTCATGTTAGAATGTAAAAGATTGAGAAGTGAATGGGAGTTAAAAAAAATGGAGGCAATTAGTGTAAATGGCTTTTTCTAGGAGTTTGACTCTGGAAGGGAGGAGAGATGTAGAACAAAGCTTGAAAGTATGGTAGGATCAAGTGAAGGTTTCATAAGGATGGGGGAGATGTGGGCATGTTTGAAATCTATGGGGAAAGAGTCAATAGTGTAAAGACTGAAAATTAGGGAGAAAGAATTTTTGGCAGGGGAGGCAAGTCCTTTCTAGGACTCAGTTTCCTCATACGTAGGAGGTTGGACTGGATGATCTCCAAGGTCTCTTGCACTCAAATGGTCATCCTATACAGCCTGCCCAGTTTGACAAATGTGCCCATATCCTCTCATTCTAACTCCAGGAACTCCTGGCTCTAACAGCCCCACCCCTCTCTGTGTATAGAGGGCTATAATAATGACTTCAAAGCCCCAAGGAAACATTTCTGCCTCATGGGAGCTCAGGAACACCCAAATGGTTGATGGTGTTGCAGCATTAAATTACCTCCAGGTCCCCTAGGAGTGTGGAACAAAGCCCTTTCTGCTCAGCTGGCTGGGAGCTGGAGGTGGGAGTGTGTGCATAGAACAGCTTGCAAAGGCAGGCAATTATTTCCAGCAGCCAGTTCTGCTCTCTTCTCTCTCTCTCATCTGCCTTGACAGGCTTGGTGAAAGAGACACTGCAAATCCTTGTGTCCCTTTAAATCGGCCATATCACCATTTCTTAGCCTCTAAATAGGAGGCTCAGTTGGGAATTGGAGTGAGATCAAAAGAGTTCTCATCTGAGAAGCAAAAACCATAACGTCATGAGGGGGAAGAGGGAATAATCATACAGTGCCTACTATGTGCCAGGCACTGTTTTAAGTACTTTTTTTTTAACAAATTGCCTCATTTGATCCTCACAACAACTCTGAGAGTTATCTCCATTTTACAGTTGAAGAAACTGAGTCACACAGGTTAAGTGACTTACCCACAGTCATATAACTATTAAGTATCTGAAGCTGGATATGAAATCAGGTCTGCCCAACTCCAGATCTAGCACTCTATCCACTGTACTGCCAGTTTCCTCTGTGAGAGGAACTGTACAAACTTTGTCTCCTTTTCCTTAGGATGATGTAGCAACAATCCGCTATAGCACCTATTTTGGCTGTGTCAAGCCAACAACCAGCACACAGAAGGCCATTTTGCCATTTCCTTCTCCAGCTCCTTTTACACAGATGAGGAAACTGAGGCAAGCAGAGTTAAGTGACTTACCCAAGGTCACACAGCTAGTAAGTATCTGAGGCCAGATTTGAACTCAGGAAGAGGAGTCTTCATGACTCCAGGCTCTAGCACTCTATGCACTATGGCGCCACCTAGCTGCCCCTAGATAATATGTGGTTTTCTAAGCTAATATATAAGGATCCTTATGTATGCTATAGTGTCTTTCTCTACTTGGGTCTGATACTGATCTAGTCCAATATTCTCATTTTATAGACGAAGAAAATGCCTAAAAAGAAGAAGCGATTTGCCCAAGATCCCCCAACTCAGACTTGGAAGAATGGGATCTCGAACCCAGGTCTTTTGACTTCAAGCCCAATATTCTTTCTCTCAATCTCTCTACAATTTGTTCTCTTTTTAGTTTGTTACTACTAGCTGTCTAGTATTTGAATTGTTTAACAGAGGTGAGGGATAGTGAAACATTAGCACATTTCCAGGCCCAAGGAAGGACCTTGCCTCCATTAACACAGGATAGTGGCAATGGAGAGAGTGGTGGACTTAGGATTGGAATGCCTGGGTTCAAATCCCAACTCAACCACTTACTGGCTTGTATATATGTGGACAAATCACTTTACCTCCCCACGCCTCAGCTTCCTTATCTGTTAGTTACCCAGACAAGAGAAGTAGTAAGACAACCTCTGTGGACCAAGCTTGGCAATGCCAATGGGAGTTGGGAAAAAAGAGACCATCATTTCCTATGTGTGTGTGTGTATGTGTGTATGCCAATTCTACAATAAACACATGTAGCAAATAGCAAACAACCTCATTTCTCTAAGCCAATAGCAAGAAGAAATCAGAGAAGGTACACAGATTTGAAAATACTAGACAATATAGAAAATGAATGATCTGTCCCACCGGGAGCAAAAAAACATAGCTCAACCAAGACAGTCCCAAATCTTGATCAAAAGGGAGATTCCCTGAAGTCTCTGGTGTAGTAAGCTGGGGATAGAAGCAAGAAGGAGGCACCAGCTCCTGTACATGTAGAATTCTTCTGAGATTGTTTCCCTCTCTTCAAGAGCCTGAAGAGACTCTAGAACCATGTCTTCTCTCTCAAAACTAGAAGCCAGAGACCAGAATCTCTCTTCACCCCAGCTCCTGTCATTTCTACCTTTCATGTAGGCATGGAACATTGAGTAATTAATCTCTGCCAATGACAAGACATATATATGAGCTTTAAGGTATAAGTGTACACACATACACACACACACACACACACACTTTTGCTTACTATGTTCCCAAACTTTGCATATGTTGATCTATATTTCTTTTTTCTCCCTCGACCAGTATCAATATCCAAGACCTAGAAACTGTAGATTTTAAAGCAAAAGTAGGAAGATACCCTACTGCTCTGCCCAAAAATATTCTGTGTTTTATGTCAGAATGAGGCTATACAAGGTTGGAAGATGTGCCTCTTGAGAAACTTGAATAAGTATAAACCAAAGGCCATAGGCACCCATATCTCAACAGTGACAAGACTCAATGGTTGTGAATGCTTTGGGGTATTGACAAATAAAAAAAGAAAAAAAACCCATGAAGGGTTAAATTATATGACCTTTCCTTCAACAGGTCTTTGTTTATTGGTCTCCTATCCATACGGAATGGCACATGAGGAAAGGACCCAAATTATATCACCAGAGAGCTATTTGATCCAAAAGGAAGATAAGCCTATCATGCAATAATAGCCTCATATACTCCACTGCTTTCCATGAAATATCAAGAGATCTAAAGGAAGAAGGCCAGCACCCTTCGTGTATTCCTAGTAGAAGTTTTAGGGAAGGACATTGGTAAAAGTTGCACATGATAATAGGGTATAAATCTATTGTAGTTTGCACTAGAGAAGTTGGTCCAAATCCCACCTTTGATGTTTACTACATGAGTAGCCCTGGGCAAGTCACTAGATCCCACTTTCCTCATCTACAAAATAAAGACATTGAACTAGTTGCCCTCTGAGGTCCCTTCCAACTTGAAATCTGTGATCTTAAGATCTTGTAATTCAATAGGCGTTTGTCAAGTGCCTACTATGTGCAAGACAGATAGGTGGCACAGTGGATAGAGTGTTGGGGCTAGAATCAGGAAGACCTGAGCTAAAATCAAGCCTCGGAAACTTACTAGCTATGCTACCCCGGGCAAGTCGTTTAACCTCTGTTTGCCTTAATCCACAGGAGAAAGAAATGGCAAATCACTCTGATGAGCTGATGGGACCTGGACCCTGAAACCTTCCCACAAAACCCAGCCTCTGAACCCAGTCCCTGGCCCATCCCAGTATAATCCTTCTAACTGTCCTTTCCTCATGGCCCTACTTCTTAACGCCTTCTGTTGTCTATACCTGGCCCACCCCAGGATACTTGCCGCTCCTTGATCCCATCCAGATCTTCCCACAGTCTTTTTCTGCAGGGTATTCCTAAAGTTTGGACACATAGGCAAAAATGCATATTTTCAAGAAATGAATAAAATTTCAACCACATTTTATTTAATTGGAATATTAACAATAACATCTTCAATATGATTTCCATCATTTGTGATGCAAAGGTTGATGCACTTTGCAAGATTCACATGAACTCGATGCGATAGCTCCACATTGCCATCAATTTTCCTATGTGTCCAGACTTTAGGGACACCCTGTATATAAAAGTATCAATCTTATCCCCATTAAATTGTGTAGACTCACTAGGAATCTCACCCGCTTCTATTGGCACTACAGTAAATCTTGTCTCTTGACTGAAAGAATGCTTGAGTAATCAAATTCTTTCAGGGCAGACCTGCCTGTACCCTTGTGTTTAGGGGTTCCCAGTATCCCAAACTGCAACAATTCAGTATCTTTGCCAAGAAAACCCCATGGACAGAATAGTCCTTGGGGTCATGAAGTCTGATACTACTGAATGATTAGATAACAAATGTGCAAGACACTAAGCTAGGAGTTAGGGACACCAAAGACCAAAAAGATTAAAAAAACTGAATAGATGTCCCTTTCCTCAAGCTCTTCTTCTATAGGAGTCTATAACAACGGAATGAACATTCCCATCAAGTGATATCCCTCAGTTCCTGTTGTAAACTAGACCTCGCCAGGGAAATCATTGTTAGACAATCATTATCTAATCCAATTTAAGTTTGAAGGATGTAAAATTTAAATTTAAGAAAAATTTTTTTAAAAAACTTCTTAAATTTGGGTTATAGCAAACCCCTCTAGGAAGAGAACAAAGAATGTCAATTAAATATCAACACTCCAAATCAACTCCTTGATTCTTTGGATGGTATGTTCACACACCCCTGAAGTGCTTCTTATATCCTTGTCATGTGCTTATCTGCAGGCAAGAAGATTGTATTTCCAAAACAACCCATTGAAATATGAATAATTCAATTTGCATGTGAAAGAGACACTTAAAAAAAATAGTGGCATTGCCTCTGTACAAGCCCTAAGATGTTTCCTCAGATATGGAAATTCTGAGATCCCTGTTTTTAAAATGTTAATTTAGTAACTTAAAAGGCAAATCATTTAACTGCATACAATGCACATCAATTTACACACATTACAGCCTTTGAGTGAGTGGTGTATTTACAAAGAAGCCTTGTTCATGACTTGGAGTACAAAATGAGAACTTACAAGGACACAGTATATTGCTCTGATGAGATTAGAAACACAATATCAGAGGGAAATCCATAAAAATCTAATCCTATGCCACAATGGAAGAGTGAAATGAAATGTGAACTAATGCATTTGAAAGAAAGATTTTTAAAATTCTAATTAATTTAAAACTTTTACACTTGGAGTGAACCTAATTCCTTAAGGAATTTAATCTTCAAACTTTCCTACTCTAGTCCTCAGGATACATGGCAAGGCAAGGCCAAGAGACTCATAGCTCTGCCTTCAATCCAATACAGATGTCTAGTAGCAAGTCTCATTCAAGTTCAAAAAAAAATAGAAAGGGGGGAGGGAGAACCAGATGATTAAGAGGCTTATTCACGGGAAGCTGCCAATAACAAATTACTCTCTGGAGTTTAGTCCTCAAAAAGCCTCAAAGAAACCAGGGCAAAAAATTCTTGAAAATTGGAGCACAACACATAGTTCCCAATGAGAATTGTGTTATTTACGGCTTATATTTAAAAAAAAAAAAAGAAAAGAAAGAAAAGAAAAGAAATGGGATGGATTTGTCACTCGTGCAGAAAAAGCCTTATTACACAATACCACACTGGGATTACCATGATCACCATCCAATCCCTAACACCCATGTGCATTACAGAGAGAGAAGGAGAGGTTTTCTGAAAAGCAGATGTGAATAGGAACATATTTACTGAATTGAAAAGCCAGTGCCTTCCATGTGTAGAAGACTGATTTGTTCCTTGAGGAATAAAAATTTCCACAAAAAAAAAGCCAATTTAGGTTCTATTAGGCTCTTTAATATCACTTGATTAGCAAGCATTTATTCTGACAATATGTTATACAAAAAATTTTTTTAAAGTTCCTATACTCAGGGAGTTTATATTTTATCAGGAGAAAGCATCAGGTGCTATGCGCAAATGAGTAAATATAGTATGCATACAAGGTAATTTCAAGGTGAAGTGGGCATTATCTGCATCAGAAAAGCCCTCACCAAACTGAGGTTTAAAGGGAGTATGTTTAAAGGGCAATAGGGATTCTGAAACAGGACAGAGTTTACATTTTCAAAATGTAGTCAGTACTTCTACATTACCTTTTCATCTGTGTGGATACTTAGGGCCCAGGAAGCTTCTAAAGTGGGGAACAGATAGAACAGAATTGATGAGACACACCACTAGAAGTCAGACTGTCCAAATGCAAAAGCTCTCCTGCTCAGACTACTCTGAGTCAGAAAGCAATGGGATAAAAGAAAGGGTAGATTTCATACTATAGATAATGGAGACCCATTTGGATTTTTAAAGTTTGGGGCGATTGAGGGAAGAGAAGTAGAGTATGCAACATGGTACATTTGATGGGGATGGGATTTGTGCTGGACCCCTAAAAGGAAAAGACCATGTCCTTGGGACAGGAACCCCAAAGCCCCTGAACCAAGCCTCTGGCATTGGCCTGAGGCATCCCCCATCTCAGTCAATTATCCTTTTAACTACTCTTTCATTGTGGCCCTCATTGTCTGCACCTGGCCCCACCCCAGGCTATTCTCCACTCCTTAATCCCATCTAGATCTTCCCATGCTCTTTCCATATAAGAGTGTCCATCTTGCCCCCATTAAATTGTTCAGATTCTTAAAATCTGGCCCCTTCTATTGGCGACACAATAAACCCTGTCTCTGACTAAAAGAAGGCTTGAGTGGTGAAATTCTTTCAAGGCAGACCCATGCCCTTTGCTCTTGCATTTTGGGGTTCATAGCCCCCCTAGACCACAACACATTAACATTTATTGAACAGCAATATATAAGGATAGATTGGAGAGGGGGAAGGAACATACTGGAGATAGAAAGAATTTTACAATAAGACAGATCAGTAGTTCTTAAGGTCCTGAAGACCCTTTTGGGGGATCTATAGGTTCAAAACTATTTTCATAATAATACCAAGACATTTTATTTTCTAACACAGTAAATATCAATAGATAACGTTCACATAGACAAAAGCTATTTGGGGTCAGATCCTCAATAGTTTTTCTGAGTGTGAAGCGGTCCTGAGACCAAAAAGTTTGAGAACTGCTTGTCAAAATGATGTATCTAGATTGGGGTAGTGTTAATGGAAATGGAAAGGAAGAGGTGTATTCAAGAGACATTATGAAGGAAGAATTTTATATATGTATATATACATATATATATTTACATATATATACAAATATATGTTATGTGTATGAATTGGCTTCCTCTCAATAGAATGTAAACTACTTGAGGGGGCAACCGACTACTTTGTCTTTGTACTGCTAACAGTACATGTTGCCTGGCACATAGGAGATATTTAATAACACTTGTTGAATGATTAAATGAATGTTGATATTACTTACAAAAATAAACAACCCCATAAATATACTTGGTTTGGAGAAAAATATCCACATCCAGCTTTACTCCTTAGACTTTTGCTCCTTTGGGCTAGTAACCTAGAGAAGCATCTGTCTGCCCGCTGAACTTCTCTTCCAATTGGTGAATCCCTGGCTCGATGATTTCATGAGTTTTCTGAGACATGTTCACTTCACTCCAGGCTCCATTTCTCACTCTCCAGACTTTCCATTTCCTTTCCAGCAACTTTGCCCCTGTTCAGGTACCCTTTCTTTCCATCCTCGCTTTCCAACTCCTTTTTATATATCATCTTTTCCCCCTTCAATGTAAAATCTTGGAACGCTGGAACTGACTACTTCTGACTAGAATGGTAAGGAAGTAGAAGCAATGAATATAGACCATTCCTTCTAGAGTCCAAAAGGAAAGAAAGAAGATAGTAACTCAATGGAACAAAAGGGTCCCTAGTCAAGCAAAGATTAATCCTGATTAGTGCAATGATGAATCTTATATGCATGTATTTGATTTGCCCTATTTGAAGTTTGTTGTTGTTCAGCCTTTTCAGTAGTGTCTGACTCTTCGTGACGCCTTTTAGAGTTTTCTTGGCAAATATGCTGGAGTGGTTTGCCATTTCCTTCTCCAGCTCATTTTACGGATAAGGAATCCGAGACAAATGGGGTTAAGTGACTTGCCCAGAGTCACATAGCTCAGAAGTGTCTAGGGGCTGATTTGAACTCAGGAAGATGAGTCTTCCTGACTTTCAGGCTCAGCACTGTATCTACCTGCACTACCTAACTGCCAAGTAACAATTTAAAGTTGTAATTGTGTAAAATATGGCAGTTGGTTCCTGCCCAATGGAAATAGGTAGTGTGAATTTGAATAAAGCAACCACTTCACAGGATTCATTATTCTCACTAATTAGGACATCACCATACCTTGCTATAGGCTGGATGGAAAAGACTACCTGCTCCATGGAGTTAAAAAAGATAACTTGACTATTCATCTAGCTAATTTCTGTTAAGCACCAACTATGCATCAGGCATTGCGCTAGGCCCTGAAGAAACAAAGGTCAAAATTAAACAGTCCCTGTTCTCAAGGAGCTTACAAGCTATTGGGGGAAAACAACATGTACATGTATAAATAAATGCAAATTATATACAAACTACTACAAAAACAAGGTAATTTGTAGGATGTAGGGAAGTACTACCACCTGGAGGGGGAGGGGGTATAGAACAGTCCTCACGTAGGAAGTTACACTACAGCCAAGCTATGAAGAGAGCTGAATGTTTAAAAGAATTTGAGGAAACCAGTTTCTAAATGCAGCCAATGAATCACCATTCTCTCTTTATCTTCGGGGAAACCTTAGGGTCATGAGCAGAAGTTTGTAGGAAGCAAGGAATTCTAAGGGATGATATTAAGAAGAATGTGCATTCCAGGCATAGGAGATGGAGGCCAGTTAGGCTGTAATGTTGAGGGAATGAAGGGAAATGATCATGGAAAGGGAGGCTGAGTCCAGATTGCAGAGGGCTTTAAATGCCAAACAGAGAATTGCATATTTTGTCTTAAAATCTGCTGTTAAAAATTATGTGTCACAGCGGAGGTAGAAACTTCCCTCCCATAGCTACAGAGAGTACATCAATAGCCACTGGAAAGTCACAGACTAACTAGTTTTGTTGTGTCTTCCATTGACACACAGGAACATGTGAGAAGTGACAGATAGAACACTACCATCCATCACCACTCTATTCACCTAACAAAAGCAAAGCGTGGAAACAATCACCATCGGTAATGTCATCTTTCAAGGCAGTATTCACAATTGTACTTTTAACTTAATAGTTTAACTTTGAGAGAAAATGTGATGTGCTTAAAGTTATTGTTTATTTGTTTCTAAGAAAAAAGATAGACAGAATGTGGGAAGAGCTGAATAGCGTGTACTGATTCCAACATCAAAGCAGACACTTGATTCCTAAGACAGCTAAGTTGTGTGTAACAATATCCATAGATGGATGAATTTAGCTTCCCAGAGGCATGGCCTTCCTCAAGCATAGCAGAAGTCACAGCCTAGTTTCAAATAAGGTAATAATCCCAAGCACATGGGAGTGTACTGATTGGCCCTTAACCATTTCATAAAGAGTGGGGGCTCAAGGCTTGTCCTTCAGTTCATAATAACAGGCTGCCAACAACTTGTAAAGCAAGCAGGAAGGAACGGGGGAGTGAACGCGTGATCAGTGGAGGAGATACTGTATATTTGGAAAATTCCGTTTACAGATAAATAACCTCCTTCTCTTCTTATATTAAATCCCCTTCACAGATTCCCTCTCTAGGAGCCTAGAAAGCAGTAATTAGAATGGGTAGGCTGAAGAAGTCAACTAAACTCAGATTGACAGACATGCCTACCAGAGGAGGCATCCCCTGAGCTTCATTACTCCAACAATAATGTCTTTATTTACAAGCATATTGTGCTCAGGAAAGCTTTTCAATGAGGGGAATGGAGCACACAAAGGCAAGCCCACCACTCCAGCAAGCTCCTAATTTGCAGATACCAACCCATGCAATTGTGATTTCTATCGAGCCCTCAGAAAACCAACAGAACAGTGCTCAAAAGCAGGCCCCTGGCAACTTAGCCACGTGCAGGCCCCAGGAGGGTGTGCTGCAGCACAGAGAGACCAGGGGATCTCCGGAATGGAATCTCCTGCAGCGTGGGCACAGCCTGAGTCCACTCGTCTGTGCAATGGATTGGCCTCTGAGCTCAACTTGGGAAGCTTTAACAGCAATGTAGCTCTGTGATTTAAAAAAAAAAGGGGGGGGGCCTTAGTGTATCTTAGAATTCTCAGATGGATGGTCTTAAAAGTCTTCTAACCTATTCAGGGGATCTTGTGAGGAGCAGAATTCTTTGATGAAAGTTGTCTGACTGCTTTGGGGAAGAGTCCGTGAGAGAATTGTATAGGTCTGGCATTTTGTGTTTGTATGTGAGTCTGTGTTTCAGTCATTTGGTCGGTTAATAAATATTTTTTAAGTGCCTACTATATGGCAGGCACTGTGCTAAGAGTGGGGGATACAAAAAGAGGCAAAAGACAGTCCCAGCCCTCAAGGAGGTTACAATCTAATAAGGAGATGATAAGCAAACAGATGTATACAAACGAGCTACATATAATATAAATTGGAAATAATTAAGAGAAGAAAAGTACCAGAATTAAGAGAGGTTGAGAAAGATTTTGTATAGATGAGATTTTAGGTGGAATTTGAAGGAAACTAGGGAAGACAGTAGGTAGGGATGAGGAGGGAGAACATTACAGGTATGAGGAACAGCCAGAGAAAATGCATGATGCCAAGAAAAGGAGCAGAACAGTAAGGAGGCCAGCATCATCAGAGTGAAGAGTATGTGTGTGGGAGTAAGGTGTAAGACCAGACAGATAGGAGCCAGCTAGGTTATGAGGGGCTTTGAATGCCAAACAGAGGATTTCTATTTGATTTTGGGGGTGATAGCAAATCACTGGAGTTTATTGAGTGGTGGAGAATGACGTGATCAGACCTGTGTGTTAGGAAAATGACTCCAGTGGCTGGAGGATGAATTACAGCGGGGAGAGACTCAAAACAAGCAGACCCACTAGCAGCCATTGCAATAATCCAGGTATGAGGTGATAAGGGCCTGTACCAAAGTAGTGGCAAAGTCAGAGTAGAGAAAGAGGCATATTCAAGAGATGTTGCAAAGGTGAAATCAGCAGACCTTGATTGGGGGATGGCGGGGGGAGGGCGAGAAATAGGGAAGAGGTAAAGATGATGCCTAAGATGGGAGCCTGAGGGACCCTGAGAATGGTGTGGCCCCCTACAGTAGTAGGGAAGTTAGGAGGGTGGGGAAGTTTAAGAGGAAAGAAAATTAATTCAGTTTGGAACGCTGAATTTAAGAAGTCTGCTAGACATCTAGTTCGAGGTGTCTAAAAGGCAGTTGAAGATGAGAAATTGGAGGCCAGCAGAGATTCAGATTTGAGAAATGCTAGCATGGAGATGGTAATTAAATCCTTGAGAGTTGATGAGATCTCCAAGCAAAGTAATATAGCAGGGGGAGAAGAGAAGAGGGCCCAGGACACAATCCTGTAGGACACCTACAGTTAGAAAGCACGATCTAGATAAGAATCCAGCAAGGGGACTGAGTAGGAGCAGTCAGGTAGGAGGAGAACAAATAAAAATGGTGTCGGTCAGCTAGATGGCGCAGTGAGTAGAGCACCGGGACCTGAGTTCAAATCTGGCCTCAGACACTTGACACACTTACTAGCTGTGTGACCTTGGGCAAGTCACCTAATCCCAATTGCCCTGCCTTCCCCCCTCCAAAAAATAAAAACATAAAGAATGGTGTCTCCAAAACCTAGAGATATGTGTGTGTGTGTGTGTATTGGGACTGGGAAGAAGGAGGGGAAAAGATGGGAGGGAAGAAGAGAGGAAGAAAAAGAGAGAAAAAAGGAAAGAGGAATAGGAAAAGTGAGACAGATACAAAGAGAGACAGAGAGAGAGAGAGAAAGAAATGAACAAAGAAAGAAGGAAACAAAGAAAGAAAGGAGACCAACAGACACAAAGAGACAGACAAAGAGGAAGGACGGAGAAACATACAGAAGTAAATAGTATTCTAGAAAAGACGATTCTCTTGCCGCATCCCACACAGTTTTAAGGGTCTATGTTGCACTTATCAATCTGTTGTATCTCCAGAGTCCAACATAGTGGTACAAAGTAACAGCTTAATAAATCTTTGATTTGCCTTCTGACTAAGCCACTCTTTCCCACAATCTCCTGCAAATTTGCTACACTGCCACATGCTTCACATTTATATACTGCTTTATCATTGCATGGGTCGCAAAGCTATAGTGAATTTATGGGTGTTACACGAAGACGCATCGAAAAGGATAAGCAGATGTAACTCATTTGCTACATGCATCATAGGAGGGAGTACCCACCTCAGTGAAGTTTCAGATCTATTTGGAGTATATTTGCAAGTATAAAACACTTCTTGTCCCTTATCTCATTTGATTTTTTGATTTGCATATCAATATTGTGAAATAGGTAATATAAGCATTATCCTCTTTTCACAGCTGAGAAAACTGAGGATCAGAGAACTGACAATTCCTGACCACAGTCACACAATAAGGGATAGATTCAATACTCAAAATTGGGTGTCCCAATGGGAAGTTCACATTTTCCTAAAGTACACATGGAGTTGTTCCACTGTTCCTCACTATAACCAGACAGGGATTCCCTTCACTAGTCCATCTTGTTCAAAACACTTACTCTCTCAGCCTCCATTTTTTTCCGCTGTCTAAAGCCAGAGTTGGGTGAGATAATCTCAAAGGTGCCTCCCATTTCTAAAATTCCGTAATTCTACAGATATAGGCTGAGCTGGCCTTGCTTCAACATAATACATTATAGTCAAAAAGAAAAACACCAATAAAAACTTATTTTTCAAGAATTATACTGTCAAACTACTATAGAGAATCATAGAATTGGACATCTGGGAGGAATTTTTAAAAGATGTCTTCATTTTATAGATGAAGAGACACCCCATACTTGAAGAATACGAACTCAGATAACACAGGAGTTTTCAATCAGCACATTTTTATTGCAACCACATCCCCAAAATGAAAACACAGTTTATTTCCATTAGAGAAGGATAGGCCAAGCCCTGTTTATGTAGTTTCTCTATATATCTAACATGTATTATGGTTTCTTTTCCATTCTCAAAGTCACTAAGTGAAAGTAAACACTTCCGTAGCCATTTTATTATCCAAAGTATCTCCCAGTCACACACAGGAGCCCCAGAATAGCTTTCCCAGGTCCACAATACTCAACGGATCCACAACCCCTCAAAACAATAGCTCATAAGCCCCAACCAATATGCTTCCTTTTTCTCAATACATAATTAGTTCAAAGAGAAGGCATTTAATAAAATAGCATCATACAAAAGTATGCAGTGGAATGTCCCCTCATCTCCCCACCATAAACCTATGGCATAATCTTCCATTAAAAAACATGCATCATTCAGTGAATGAGATCACTCATGAGGAGACCACATGGATACAACATGAGTGGAAGGGCAACTTTTACTTCCAACAAGGCAGGACCCCTGATGTCTCCTGTTGATGTCATTGTGCTTCTCTCACTAATTTTTTCTAGATTCTCTACAAGATGTGTGGCTTCAGTGAGATAAACTACTCTCTGCTGCTCTTCTAGGTCATAGGGACTCCACTTTGTAGAAACGACACTACCGCATACATACATAGTCATACGCATTGTCTCATCTTATCATCTTTGCTGGACATTTTACTCTACTGAACTTGTCCTTCACAGGGTCAGCTCAGCCACCTCAGCTTCACCAGTTTTATAGAGTTTAATGGCTAGAACCTGTCCCTCCGAAGATATATCTTTTATGTCCGTAGGTTCTCCCTCCCTTCACTTTCCTACTCACAAGAGCATATTTTCAACTCTTTACTCATAGTACTCAGCTATCAAGAGCCTGGCAAGGTAACCACAGGGCAAGAAGAGGTCTTTCTTTTACTACTTCTATGTCTTGGCAGAGATAAAAGTCTTCTATCAGAGATGATTTCATAACATAGGGTTAGATACTGAGGTAGTCCCAGATGAGGTCTTTCTTTTACTACTTCTATGTCTGGGCAGAGATAAAAGTCTGCTATCAGAGATGATTTCATAACTTAGGGTTTGATACTGAGGTACTCACAGATGAGGTCTTTCTTTTACTATTTCTAGTCTGGGCAGAGATAAAAGTCTTCTATCAGACTTGATTTTATAACTTAGGGTTAGATACCAAGATACTCCCAAGATCCTCTCTGGTTTTATGCAAATGAATTTGAGTAAGAAAAGATAAGCGAAGGCCAGTATTCTCCACCCATCTAACTCTTATTTCTTACAAAAGTTCAGCTAGAGAGGAAAAGTCAGTATTCTTCACCCACCTAATCTTTATTGAGCATATCTGATCAAAGCAAAGCTTAATTGCTTTGGTGCTATATTTTGGTCACCCAAACAAACAAACAAATTTTTCCCCTACATTATGCTGACTCAACCCACAAAACAGACATTTCTGATTTATTCTGGTTGTTTGAGAGGGTGCTATGTATATTCAACTAGGGAAATGGGTCTATAGGAGTTTGGGGCTAGGGAATTTTCTATAAACACAGCCTGTCTAAAGATAAGGATTCAGATCATCCAGGCATCAACCAGAGACCCATGTCATTTGAAGAAAGGCTTCATTTCTAGAAGAATTTTAGTTGCCCACAGACAAGTTCAGCAAGAAACAAACCTACACGGGACGGAGCCAAGATGATGCCTGGAAAGCAGAGACTAACGTGAGCTCCTCGCCAAGTCCCTCCAAAAACCTATAAAAAATGGCTTTGAACCAATTCTAGAACTGCAGAACCCACAAGGTATCAGAGGGAAGCAGGGGTCTAGCCCAGGACAGCCTGGAGAGTCTCTGGGTAAGGTACATCCCACACAGAGCTGGGAGCAGAGGGGAGCAGAGCTGAGCAGAGCAGAGCCCAGCATGGGCTGTGTGGACCAAACAGACAAGGAGCTGGGCAGAGCGTGCCCTAGTGCCCTAAATCAGTGAGCTTCAGCAGCTACCAGACTTCTCAACCCACAAACACCAAAGACAACAGAGTAGGTTAGTGGGAAAAGCTGCTGGAGACAGGGAGTTTGCGGTTCAGCCACTGCCCCAGGGGCAGCAGAGGTGGGGCAGCTACAGAACTATAGCTGCAGTTGCTTCTGGCCCCAGGCCCACCTGGTGGGAGGAATTAAGTGGCTGATCAGAGCAGGACTGAAGAGCCTGCTGAAGATCTGAGTCCAGTCCAGGTTGGGGGCTCTTGGGGAAGGAGGAGTGCTGGTGAGGCAGAGCTGGTGCATCCGCCCAAGCTTAG
>CM053623.1:329383121-329398417 GCA_028646595.1 Phalanger gymnotis | reverse complement strand
GAAGGGTGGGTGGGAAGAGAAGAGGGGAGAGAATTTGGAACTCAAAGTTTTAAAAAATAGATGTTCAAAAACAAAAACAAAAAAGTTTTTGCAGTCAACAAGAAAATAAGATACACAGGCAATGGGGCATAGAAATCTCTCTTGCCCTACAAGGAAAGAAGGGAAAAGGGGATGGGAAGGTAGTGGGGTGACAGATGAGAGGGCAGACTGGGGAACAGGGCAACCAGAATATACGCCATCTTGGAGTGGGGGGGAGGGTAGAAATGGGGAGAAAATTTGTAATTCAAACTCCTGTGAAAATCAATGCTGAAAACTAAATATATTAAATAAAATTTATTAAAAAAAAAAGATTTGCAAAGCACAGTACGTATGTTACCTTATTTGTTCCTTACCACTACCCTGGGAAGTAGGAGCTGTTACTATTCTGATTTTATAGAAGAGGAAACTGAAGCTAAGAGAGGTTAATTGATTTGGCCAGTGTCACAAAGCATTAACTGTCTGAGGCAGGATTTGTACTCAGGTCTTCCCGAATCTAGAACTAGCACTCTTACCCACTTTCCCCATAGCTGACACATAGATAAATGCGTTAGAGAGTTGGGAAAACAAAAAGGAGGGGAGAGCCATGTGAAATCCAATGGGAAAGGTCATAACTAACCAGGAAGGGATTGAGAAAGGGTTCTTGAAGGAGATGACACCATTTGAATTAGGTTTTGTTTTGTTTTTTAGCTTTGAAAAATTTATTGAGAATCTACCAGCTCCAAGTTGGTTTGGAAACATTGGGCAGCTTCTTCTTTCACAAGACGATCTTTTTTGAGTGGTCCCATAAAAGCTTTCTTCTCCTCCACAGTCTGGAAGCGACCATGGCCAAATTTGGAAGTGAATCGATAAACTTCGGGTCACTCTTCTCCAGGGTGCGACATTTGGTCTGTACCAGCAGAGACTTTCACAGGGTGAGGACATGCTTCTTGGTCCCAATGACATAGCCTTTTTAGCATGATAGTCATTGGTCACTTCACCGTAGTGGACAAAGCTTCCCAGTGGGTTGATGCTCTTGTCAAACAAATCATAATTGGTAGACGCAGTTTTGATCAGCTTGCAGTCCTTGATCTGGTGGCCCTGGCCAATCCTGTAGATCTTTTTGCTGATCTTGGTGAGATGACAGTAGCCTTTCTGAACAGCTTGAGCCACAGAGAAGGCCACACAGACACAATGCCAAGCTCCAATACATATCACCTTACACAGGCCTCAGTGGGTTTTTCAGGGCAGTTTCTTTGTGTGCCAGGGGCTGGCGACATCTTTGTAACCCTTACCCTTGGTCACTCCAATGACATCAATCAAGTGGATAGGCTTGGTGGCGTCATCTTTGGGGAAGCTCTTCACTCTTCCGCAGTGCCTGCTGCTTCTCTTTTGAGGCAGGAAGCCCAGAGACCCATACCTGTGACAGGAGAACTTTCTATGGGACATGCTGCTGCTGTTGCACCTGCGGATGCTGCCAAGGCAAATTGGGAGAGGTGAATTAGGTTTTAAAGAGTAGATAGGAATTCAACAAGTGACAGCCAGAGGGGAAAGAAGGCTATTCCAGGCACAGAGAGGAATGTGAATAAAGGGACCAAGACGAAAAAACAAGTAGGGTGACAAAGAAAGAGTGCAAAAGAATACTGTGAGATAGTCTGGAAAGATAGGGTAGCATGACATTGTGGATGGCCTTCAATGACAGTCTGTCAATCGATAAGTATTTATTAAGTGCCTACTGTGTATCAGGCATTGTGTTAAGAACTGAGGTTATGAAGGAGGGCAAAAGACAGTTCCTGTTCTCAAGGAGTCTGACTGGGGAGCAGACGTGCAAACAACTATGTTTGAACATAATATATACAAGATAAACTGGAGATAATCAACAGAAACAAGATGCCACCATCAAGAGAAATCAGGAAAGACTTCTTATAGATGGTGGGACTTTAGCTGGAACTTGAAAGAAACTAGAGAATAAAGGGGGAGAAATAGGAAGGGGAGAATTCTAGGCGTGAAGGGAAGCCAGTGAAAATGCCTATAGTGTCTTCTGCAAGAAATAGCAAGGAGGCTAGTGCCACTAGATTGTAGAATACAAGGGGTGGTGTAAGGTATAAGAAGCTTGAAAAAGTAGGAGAGGGCTAGATTATGAAAGGCTTTGACCACCAAACAAATATTTGATCCCGAAGGTGATAGGGGACCACTGGAATTTGTTAAATAAGAAGTGACATAGTCAGACCTGAGCTTTAGGAAGTTGAGAGAGGAATGGAATGGAGTGTGTAGGGATTGGAGGTAGAGACACAAATCAGAAAGCTGTTGCAATAGTCTAAGCATTTGGTGATGAAAGCTTGCACCAAGGTGGTAGCAATGTCATAGAAGGCAAGGGGCATATACAAGAGATGTTAGGAAGGTAAAATTGCCAACACTAGGGAATAGGCTGGATATGGGGAATAAGAGAGTGTGAGGATAGTCCATGGATAATACCTAGGTTATGAGCCTGGTGATTGGAAGTATGGTGTTACCCTTGACAGTAATAGAAAAATTAGGAAGAAGGGAAGGCTTTAGAGAAAAGATAATGAGTTAAGTTTTAGACATGTTGAGTTTAAGGGACATCTGGTTTGAGATGTTGAATAGGCAGCTGGATAGGTGAAACTGGAAGTCAGAAGAATGTAGATCTAGAGATGATAATTAAATCCATGCAAGCCGATGAGCTTCACCAAGTGTAATGTTAAGGGAATATGAAGATCTTCACCATTCATTAATAGGTGGGACCATATGTGTCCCCTTTTATTCCTGGAGCAGGGTCAGTGTTCCCAGGTCTAAAGGTACACAGGTATTTCAATCACGAATGTCTTGCTTCTTTGAGCTCTGGCCCAGCTCACAGGTGTGATTCATCAAGTCACACAGAGCCCTTTGGGGAAGGAATTTGCCTAAGAAGGAGCTTGCTAAAAGGGAGGTTTGCTTACAAGGAGGCTTGCTTGTAGAAAGGCTTTCACATCTTTTGGTGCTAAACTAATTAGCACCAAGTCAGGAGGGTTGTGATGCCTTCTGGCTCTGAGCCTATTAGCCAAAAGTGTCTATATACTCTGAAGTGAGATTTTGCTTCAGGAGTTCGCTCTTGAGAAGCTTTTGATTCGCTTTTGATTCCTTGGATGGGACTATGAGTAGCCGTTTAAGAGCCCCCAACTACTCAGATGTTGGTGCTTGCCCGATCTGGTGGTATATGTAGGTGGTTGTATTACTTTGTTCAGACAGTTGGGGCCCTGTCTGTTGAATTGCTGTGCTAATTTCTCTGCTTGTATTTCCTCCACATTCAGGAGGCTGACCTCTCCCCTGAACTAGTGAATGAATTATATGTTTTATTAAAGTAAGATTGTTGACTGCCTTAAAGTTGTCTTTCCTTTAGGATACAGATCAAAGAACCCATGCTAGCAGGCTATCCTGGGTGTGCTAGAATGCTTGCTGTTACACCAAGTGAAATAGTATAGACAGAAAAGAGGGCCCAGGAAAGAGCCTTGGGGACAACACATGGTTGGAACGTATGACCTGGATGCAAATCCCTCAAAGGAAACTAAGAAGGAGCAGACAGGTAGGAAAACCAGAAGTGTATAGTAATGAAAACCTAGAGGAAGCAGTATCAAAGAGAAGAGGGTGACTGACATTGTAAAAGGCTGCAGAGAGGTCAATAAGGATGAGAATTGAGAAAAGGACATTTGATTTGGCATTTAAAAGATCATCGACAACCTAGGAGAAAGTAGTTTCAGTTCATGGATGAAGTGAGAAGCCAGACTGCAAATAGTCAAGAAGAGAATGAGATGGGAGGAAATAGAGGCACTAATTATAGAGAGCCTTCTCAAGATGTTTAGCCACAAAAGGGAGGAGATCTATAACACAATAGTTAGTAGGAATGGATAGATCAAGGGAAAGATTTTTGAGGATGGAGGAAGAATGAATATTTTTTGTAGGTATTAAGTAAACAGGAAGAGAATGAAGATTAGTGAGAGGACGGACGATAGAGAGAACAACTCTGTTGGATAGATAGGATCATTTGTGCATGTGAAGAGATTAGCAGGTAAAGAAGTTCAAACTTTACTCAGTGTTAGGTAATAGGGGAGCCACTGAAGACTTTTGAGCAAAGGTGTAGATGATATCTTTCTCCAGGAAAAATCTATTAATTAGTAAACAAAAAGCAAAAGATGCCAAGACGTTCTAGCCTTAGTCTAAGCAGAGGGCTCGCAATCCCAGGATTGGTGAGCAGGAATCTTCAGATGAATTCTTGACTAATTACCCTAGGTGTAATGTGCATTGAAGGGGATATAGGTTTATACAATTGCAGAAAGCTGAACTCACTCTATATTGTATCTCTATATCTTTGGAAGTTGGGCCAACTAAATTTATCCATTCGTCTACATTTACTAAGCATCTATTCTGCAAAACACTTTGCTAGTAACCTATCAAGACATCTCACACATAGCTGCTCCCAGCTAGAAATTTCATCTTTTTTTCATTCTACTACCAAGTACCGAGTGCATTTACAGAAACCTAGGAAAGAATTTACCTTGTATTCACAGGGGCCATACAATTTTTGGCTCTCTGCTTGGTAGAGATGCCCGTAAGTGCAATTAATTCTTTACTACCATCTGTATTTGCATTCATGTAGAATATAATTTCCTCATCTCCCCAGAGAATGTTAACATTTTATATTTCATTATATCATACGTGAATCATCTTTACCAAACATACATCATGCTTCCTCACCACCCACCATTCAATTTAACATTTATATAACACCTAAAAAGCAATGTGTCTTATATGATAGGAAAAGAAAGACAAACTCCACAATGAGCTTACAGTCTAATAGAAGGGATGACCTACTCAAAAATAACTATAATATGACAGGAACACATAGCCCATTACGGAAGCTCTGTCTACAGTCTAATAGAGGCAATGACCTATTCAGAAATAACTTTAATATAATAGGAACCCATAGCCCATTACTGGAGCTCTGGGTTTGCACAGACCAGATTCAATATAGACCTCTCGATAATGACTATGCCTCATGCCCCAGTCTAGGGAGCATAAAAATTTGGCTTCTTGGAAAACTTTGACAGGCAGATGAAAAGAAGGCTTTCAGAAACTTAGAATGATTGAATTCTGTAGACTAAAAGGCAGCCTATTAGCCATCTAGTAAAATTGTCTTCATTTCACAGTAAGAACACTAAGGCTCAGAAAAACTACTTGCCCAGATTTGCAGATAATTAACAGTAGGTAGAGCAGCCTAAGTCATCTAATTTCCAGTCTGCTGCTCTTTCTGCTACACTTTTCATTTTGAAATTTTTAATAGGTAAATAGACTTGACAACTATAGATGAAAGCACCTCCTGGGTTTACTTGACAGCTGTTCCTGTCCCCAGTTCCCGTTCTCCATCGAGCATGAAAAGGTCTAAGTAAAATAGAGATCTAAGCAAAATTTCATTTCTCCTAGTCTCTGTTCTGTGCCCACAAACCGCCCTGTCAGGGAACTCATCTTGGTCCCTAGTACCTCTCCAGAGTACTCTCCTAAAATGGGAACCATCTCATGCTCCTCAACTTTCCTTCTTCCTTTCTTTCCCCCACCCTGAAATTAAAAGTTCCCTGGCCTTTAAAAAGTTCCCTGGCCTTAATTCTGCTCCCTAAAGGCCCTAATCTCTGCCACAGTTTTGACAAATTACTTTGAGCCAAGACTCAAATTAGCTGATAATGACTCAATGCTACCCCCTCTCAAATAACATTTACATGTTAATCGTTCCACATACTTATCTGAAGGACTGACTAATGTGGTTATATATCTGGCCCCTTGGGAGGGCCAGTGGGAGAGAAATTGGTGAGCAAGGTTCTTATGCCAGAATTCCCCAAATCAAATCAATGGGCAACTGTCTATTCCACCAATCTGTCCTCTTCATTTCCTGTCTATACTCTCTCAGTGACCTCATCAGCCCTCAAGATTTAAATTATCATCTCTATACAGGTGAGTCCCAAATTTACATATCTAGTCTTTATTTTCTCCTAAATTCCAATCCATCAATGCCAAATGCCTGCTGAACAATTTCTATTTTGATGTCCTATAAGCATCATATATGCAAAACAGAACTGCCTCAGAATGCTAATCTGAATCAAGTAGGTTTGTAGTAAGAGAACATGGATTTAAATCCTTCATCTGTCACTTACAACCTGTGCAACCTTAGACAAGTTTCTTAACCTTTTTAAGCCACAATTTTCTCTGGACTAGATGGCCTCCAAGGTGGGGGTGAGTGGTGATCTCAACAGACTTTTCAAGGCAAAAGAGGATCACAGAAATTGGAAAGTGGCATTTAAAATTTTTTAAAAGAACGTGGGCCAGAAATCTAGAACAATCTACCTAGAAAAACTCAACAGGATCTAAAAAGATAAAATAGAGATGATTGGAAAGAAACCCAACTTTTTTGAAAAGTTTGCTTAGGGATGTATCTATCCAACTTCACCGAAACTGGAAAAGCGGCATTTATAATTTTTTTTTTAAAAAATGGGCCACAAATCTGGAACAATCTACCTAGAAAAACTCAACAGGATCTAAAAACAGAGATGTTTGGAAAGGAGCCCAACTTTTTGAAAAGTTTACTTAGGGATGTATCTATCCAACTTTTCTGTCCATCTCATTTCCTTGAACCTAGCTTTCTGTAATTGCCTCTGAGCTGGCTTCCCTGCTTTGTTTCTATCAACTCCATTTCCAATATATACCATTACATGAGACAAATCTTGAAATGCTGCTTTTAGCACATCCTCTGCTCTTAGCTTGCAACAGAACAGTAAGCAAAGAAGTTTCAGAAGTCATGGCGGGGGGGGGGGTGCAATTGTAGGGGGGACGAGAACAGGGAGGGGGAGGTATACTTTTTGCATTGGGTAAAAGAAAGAGGGGAAGAAGAAAAAATAGACTAGGGATACCCTTCAACTGCTGGATATTTTGCTTAGCAAACTTGCATCAAGGGAATTTGCTCAACTGGCTGTATGTCAGTGACCTGACCCTGAATTGAAAACAGATGAAGAGTAAGGCAGGCTGTATCTAGAGCTGTCATCTATCTCCAGAAGTGACATCTATAAATGATGCTACCCATTAGGCTATGTTTCCTAGACAAATGGAAGTGAACTTAGGGCTTACTTATCACTTGCTTTTCCAAAAGTTGTCTGCGATTCTGTCATAAATAGAAGAAATATTGAGGCAATATTTAGAAATTTTATCCCCCTCATTAAATATGTATGCTAGCATTTCTGATTGCGTGTCCTTTCTTTAGTTCTATACAATTACCCTCCAGTAAAGCATAAACTCCTAGAGAGCAGATATTATTTCATTCTTTATCCCAGGTGTCTAGTACCTTACACATAATAGTCTCTTAATGTTTGTTCAATTGAATTGAAAGATATTTATTACATTTGCAAAGCATATGTGATGCCTTTTCGGAATATCTGTCCCTCCTGTTCTTTTGAAAAAGGAATACTTTGCTTTCTAACGGCTAGAAAATGTTCATATTGGGAAATAAATTGATTTCTTTTTAAAATCTTGAGTTTTCAATATTGAGAGGGTTATGGAGAATCAGGTACATTTATTCATTACTTGTAGAATTACAAACTGTGAAATCTTGTTTGAGCCTAATCTGGAAGTATGCCATAAAAGTTATGAAAGTAATCATACCCTTTGACTCAATAATTCCATTCTTGGAATATAACCAGGAAGTGTTATTTTAAAATAAAAAAGTAATCCATTCAAAGGTTTCATTGCAGCACTATTTGTAAATGCAAAAACCTAAAAGCAACTTAAATACCCAGCTATAGATAAACGCTTAAATAAATCATGTATGCCATATAGATTTTTTAAATATAAAGAATTAGATTGCAATATAGAACAATGCAGGGAACATTGGCTCTGGTATCAGAGAATCTGGATTCAAATACTACCTTTACCAATTATACCTGGATGACCTTGAGGAATGTGCTTAACCTCCTTGGTCCTCAGTTTCCTCATCTGTAAAATGAGAGGTTGAACTATATGACCCCTGTCAAAAGTCCCTGCCAGTTCTAATTCTATGATTCTGTGAAAATAATGAAGTCTAGAGAGACCTTTTTTAACTAATGCAAAGCAAAAACAGCAACCAACAGACTGCAGTACACATTGTAAACGCCGGTGGATAGAAACGAATTGACAGAGAATACTGATTGAGATCGACACTTTATGCATTGAAAATTCACTTATTTAAATGTAAATAGTTGCAAAAATAAATTTAACTGGTTGCATGGGTATTTATTATTGCTAATAAAGTATCTTTTTCATAATTCTGAATTTCTTTTTCTATTCTAAATTCAAAGCAATTTGAATGTGGACAAATACCCTGATAACCAGTGATGATAAAAAAAAAAAGTAGCTATTTAAGTGAAAGGGGCTGCTAAACCAGTGACAAATTATTGATCTAAACTCCCCTTTTCTCTAGTCCTACTATAAAAATTCAACTTTTATTCATATAAGGTTTTTAAAGGAAAGTGAAGAATTCCAAAGTAAGGTATAATGGAAGGATCCTCACATCTGCAATCAGAGAACCTGGATTGAAATCCTCCCCAGGACATGTAACAGCCATGCGCTCTTGGGCACTCTCAATGTCTAAGTGTCCTCATCATCTGAATGGTCTCTTAATCTATGACTAAGTGCTTCTCAAAAACCAAAGATCATGCTTTTCCACATTCCTATTAAAAACACACACCCTAGAAAGGTATTAAATTCAAAAAGTTTGACAAGAAAAAAATGTAAAACTTTCCTCAGCTAAAAATATCTTGGCCAAAATGCAAATGTATATGGGAAGCCTGTCACTTAATAATAGCCACACAGGCACTTTCAAACATCAGAAACTAATATAACAATAATTATTATTCATTTGAAAGCACTGAGCTTGGCATGACTTCTGTGTTTGTGTGGGCTTTAGGTGAACACATTTGGTTCTGCCTCTCTTCATAGAGAAGCAATGTCACATATAATGAGGTTATCAACCCCAGAAAAACACATAACTGTTGGAAAAGAATATCTTAATCCTGCTAAATGAGTGGTTTGTCACTAATTGGCTGCTGCACTAATTTTATCAAAGTGCAAACATTACATACAGGAGGAACCCACCTGTATTTCCTGGGATTAACATCATGGGCTTCTTTTCTGCATCAATACTGCCACCTTCTGGTTGTCATAGAATTTTACTTTTATTCAGATGCTGTAAAGAATCAAGCAAGTTTACACCAGGGTGATAAGGGAAGGAGCTTTAGAGATCATTAAGTGTGGCTCCTTTGTCTTACAGATGAGGGAACTGAGGAACAGATAGATAAAGTGACTTGTTCACAGTCACCCAGCCAATTAGTAGAGCTGGCTTTAGAACTACATTTAGTCTCCTGACTCTTAATCTGGTGCTTTTTTCTATTTGCATAACTTTTCTTACCTTGTACATTTTGCTGTCTTAAATGGAAACAGATTTTATAATGTGCCAAAATAACAGGTCATTCATCATTAAAAAAAAAAATACATTCAATTTCTTTTCCCCCAGCTTTTTTTCCTTCTCTTTTCACAAAAGCTTCTGCCAAATCAGGTATGATAGTAATGTTAATGCTCATATGTCATGTTCTAGAGAAACAAGTAGAAAGAGAAATACAGTATTTATTCAAGCATAATGAAATACTAAGATTAATGTTTTAAAAATATATGGGCTTAGTAAAGCAGGAGAATTCTATTTCAAATGTATTATTTTAAACTTATAGCAAAAGTACATTTAACAGCTTTTTAGCTTGTTTTGCACCAATACTAATGTTTCTTAATCTTAGGTTGGATCTGCATGAGGTAAGCATTTTTGGAAACTGCTGTCTGACCCCCAAAACAATGGTATAGGATTTTTTTTTAAATTCCAGGGGAAAAAAGCCACAGAATGGAGCAGCCCTCCAGCAGGAAATCAGAAGGATTTGATTTTTAAGTTCCCTTCCCATACAATAGAAACAAATTCATGGGGCCTGGGAGAGGAAAGACTCTACTCTCTTCCTAGAGGTAATGTGCTGCTATTACATACAAGCCAAGAAGTCCAAGGACCCTCTAAAAAAAAAAGACTTCATATATACCATATTGTTTGTAGCAGCGTTATTTTGTAACAGCAAAGAATTGGAAACAAATTAGATACTCATTGATTAAGAATGGCTAAACAAATTGTACTTTTGAATGTAAAGCAATATTACTGTGCTATAAGAAAAAATGAATATGAGGAATATAGAGAAACATGAGAAATTTTATATTAAATGATGTAAAGTGAAGTAAGCAGAACCATGAAAATAATACCCATGATGACTACAACAATGTAAGAGCAAAGTACAAGAGCAAAATTATCAGAACTGAACGCTGCAAAATTATGACCAAAGAAAAGATATGAGAAGACATTTCAAACATGTATAGACAGATATGCAGAGCATATTTCCATGTAAGTCATTCTGTGAAAGAAAACACAGAAAAAAAAAGAAACAAGAAAAAAGAAAGTAAAGAAAAAGTATCTTTGTTCTACATTCAGGCTTGACCAGTTCTTTCTCTGGAGATAGACAGCACCTTTCATCAAAAGTCCTATGGAATTGTCTTGGATCATTATGTTGCTGAAAATATCTAAGTTATTCATAGTAGAACAACATATAATACTGTGGTTACTGTGTACCATGTTCTCCTGGTTCTGTTCATTTCACTTTGTATCAGTTCATGTAAGTCTTTGCATGTTTTTCTGAGAGCATCCTGCTCATCATTTCTTAAAGCACAATAGTATTCCATCATAATCATAAAGATCAACTTGTTCAACCATTCCCCAATTGATGGACACCCCCTCAATTTCTGCTTCTTTGCCACCACTAAAAGAGCTGCTATAAATATTTTTGTGCATGTAGATCCTTTTCCTTTTTGTTTTTTATCTCTTTGGGATTACACTACCTAGTAGTGGTAATGCTTGGTCAAAGGATATGCATGGTTTTATGACCCTTTGGGCATAGTTCCAAATTGCTCTCCAGAATGGTTGAGTCAGCATACAACTTCACCAATAGCATATTTTAATTTTCCCACATCCCCTCTAACATTTGTCATTTTTCTTTTCTGTCATATTAGCCAATCTGACAGGTGTGAGGTAGGATACTGGTCAGAGCTGTTTTACTTTGTATTTCTCTCAATAGTGATTTAGAGCATTTTTTATATGACCATAGATAGCTTTGTTTACTTTGTCTGAAAACTGCCCATTCACATCCTTTGACCATTTGTTAGTTGAGGAATGGCTCTTATTTCAATAAATTTGATTCAGTTTTCTATATGTTAGAGAAATAAAGTCTTTATCAAAGAAACTCACTGTAAATGTTTTATCACAGTAATGATTATCAACTATGTATTTCCCTCCATCTTATTTTCCCCTGTTCATCTTACTCTTGCTCTCTCTTTTTACCTTGTCCATTTTCAAAAATATTTTGCTTCTGACTTTTATCTCCCCCAAACTGCCTTCCCTTCTATCAGCTTCCCTCCCCCCTCCCTTATCCTTTCCCTTTCTATTTTCCTATATAGTAAGATAGATTTCTACATCCAACTGAGTGTATATATTATTTCCTCTTTGATCCAGTTCCAAAGAAAGTAAGGTTCAGTGTGCTCCCCTCCCTCCTTCCCCCATTTTACCCTCCACTGTAAAATTTCTTTGAGCCTTTTTTATGCCAAATAATTTATCCCATTCTACCTCTCCCTTTCCCCTTCTCCCTGTGCATTCTTTTTTCTCATCCTTTAATTCCATTTTTTTAGATAATCATACCATCACATTCAATTCACACCTCTACTTTCTATGCATAATCCTTCTAACTGCCCTAATAATGAGAAAGTTTTTAGGAGTTAATCATTTTTACATAAACAATTCAACTTTATCAAATTCCTTATTATTTCTCTTTCTTATTTACATTTTTATGCTTCTTTTGCATCGTGTATTTGAAATTCAGATTTTCTATTCAGCTCTGGTCTTTTCATTAGGAATGCTTGAAAGTCCTCTATTTCATTGAATATTCATTTTTTTCCCCTGATGAATTATACTCAGTTTTTCTGGGTGGGTGATTCTTGGTTGTAATCCTAGTTCTTTTGCCCTCCAGAGTATCATATTCCAAGTTCTCCAATCCTTTAGTGTAGAAGCTGCTAAATCTTGTGTTATCCTGACTGTGGCTCCACAATATTTGAATTATTTCTTTTTGGCTGCTTGTAGTATTTTCTCCTTGATCTAGGAGGTCTCGAATTTGACTATAATATTTCTGGGAGTTTTCATTTCAGGAGGTGATGAATGGATTTGTTCAATTTCTATTTTGCCCTCTGGTTGTAGAATATTAGGGCAGTTTTCCTGGATGATTTCTTAAAAGATGATGTCTAGGCTCTTTTTTTGACCAGTGCAACAGACCTTTCCTGCCAACCTTCTAAGTTGTCTTGGGCTGAAAATTTTTTCACTCCATATTTTTGTGGGTTCTACCACTCAAGAATTTGTTCAGAGTCATTATTTAAAGGTATTTGGAGGAGTTTAGGATAGAACTCAGGCAAGTCCTTGACTTTATTCCACCACCTTGGCTCTGCCTTCTAACCTATTCTTTAGGGTCAAGTTATTTAGGCTCCAACTAATTTTTTCTCTTTTCTTCAAAGACCCTTTATTAGACATAATTTTATTGTATGATAATCATGAAAAGATGCACTTAATATTTATGCTTTTCTGTATTAGTTTGTGAGGTTTTATGTCTTAATACATGCTCAATTTTTGTGAAGGTGCCATGCACAGCTGAGAAATTGGTATTTTTTCTATTCCCATTTAATATTCTCTAGAAGCATATCATATCTAACTTTTCTAAAAGTCTATTCATCTCCTTAACCTGTTTCTTGTTAGTTACGGTTACATTCATCTAGGTCTGATAAGTACAGGTTGAAGTTTCCTTGCCATTGTAGTTTTACTATTTCCTCATGTAATTCATTTAATTTTTCCTTTAAGAATTTAGATGCCATGCCATTTAGTGCATATATGTTCAGTACTGATATTAATTCATTGTCTGTGGTGGTTTTTTAGGAAAATGTAATGCTCCTATCTCTTACAATTAGGTTTATTTTTGTTTTGCTTTGTCTAAAATCATGATTGCTACTCCTGTCCTTTTTTATTTCAGCTAAAGCATAAGAGATTCTATTCCAGCCCCTTATTTTAACATTATGTGTATCTTTCTGTTTCAAGTATATTTCTTGCTAGGATTAAAACCAAGAATCGGGGGCAGCTAGGTGGCACAGTGAGTAGAGAACCAGCCCTGGAGTCAGGAGGACCTGAGTTCAAATCTGGCCTCAGACACTTGACACATATACTAGCTGTGTGACCTTGGGCAAGTCACTTAACCCCAATTGCCCTTCCAAAAAAAAAAACACAAGAATCACCTACCCAGCAAAACTGAATATCAAGTATATTTCTCATAAGAAATATATTGTTGAATTCTGGTTTCTAATCCATTATGCTGTCCTCTTCCACTTTATGAGTGATTTCATCTCATTCATTCACAATTTTATAACTGTTAACTATGTATTTCTCTTCATCCTACTCTCTTATACTCTTCTTTCTCTTCTTTTTCCTGTCTTCTCTTTAAGCATCTATTTTGCTTCCGAATACTATCTGTTTTAACCTGCCCTCCCTCTCATTCCCTGCCTTTCACTTAATCCCTTTCTGTCCTACTTTCCTGTTGGCCAAGATGAATTTTTATTTCTAATTGTGTGAATATGTGTATCCTTCACTACTTGAGCCAGTTCAGATGAGAGTGAGGTCCAAGTGTTGCCAACTGTCTCTCAATGCCCCATCAATTGTATAAATTTTTCCTTGTGTACCCCATTTATGTGAGTTGATTTTCCCCATTCTTCCTCTTCAGAGTGAATTCCTCTTACCTCCACTGCCATTTTTCTTCTAAGATAATCATAACATAATAGAATCATACCCAAACCTAGACTCTCTCTAAGAACTCTGGTAATGATAAAGCACTGAGGGTTTACATATATCATCTCTCCACATAAGAATGTAGAAGGTTTAAGTTTTAGGCCCTCATGATTTACTTGATTATGCTTCACTTGAATTCTATGTGTATTAAATTTTCTATTTAGCCCTTGTGTTTTTGTCAGGAATGTTTAAAAATACTCTACTTCATTGAAGATCCATTTTTCCCCTGTAGGGGGAATTCTGTTTTTCTGGGTAGATTATTTTTATTGTAAGCACAGATTCTTTGCCTTCTGGAATATGCTATTACAAGCTCCTTGCTCAATCATTTTTGTGGCTGCTAAATCTTATGAGATCCTGACTGTGGCTCTATGGTGTTTGAATTCTTTCTTTCTGGCTGCTTGCATAGGAGGTCTGGAGTCCTGAGAGTTTTTATATTGGAGTTTCTTTCCAGAGATGACTGGTTGGTTCTTTCAGTTTCTAATTTGCCTCTAGTTCTAAGATACCTGGACAGTTTTCTTCATGATTTCTTCAAATATGCTGTCTAGGCTCTTTTTTGTTATTGTTGCTCATGCCCTTCAGGGAGTCCAATCATTTTTTAATTATCTCTTCTTGATCTGTTTTCCATGTCACTTGTTTTTCCTATGAGGCAGATATTTTACATTTTCTTCATTTTTTTCAGTCTTTTGACTTTGTTTCATTATTTCTTGATGTCTCATACAGGCATTACTTTCCATTTGGTCAATTCTAATTTTCAAGGATTTATTTTCTTCAGTAAGGTTTTGTACCTCATTTACCAAGCTGTTAATTTTCTTCTCATATCTTTCTTTTATAACTCTCATTTCCTTTTTTTTTTTTTTTGATAATTTTTGTTCTTCTTTTTTAGCTCTTTAACTCTTATCAGAATTCCTGTTGGACTTATGTCCAATCTGCACTTTTTTTCCTTTAAGGCTTAGCTTATAAATGTTTTCAAGTCATTCTCTTCTCTGTTTGCGTCTTGAGTTCCCTCTCATCATTCTAGCTCTTTATGGTGGGGTTCTTTTTTGGTTTTCTCATTCTTCCAGTCCACATTCTTGACTTTGAACTTTCTTTTTTTGTTATTTAATATATTTAGTTTTCAGCATTGATTTTCACAAGAATTTGAATTACAAATTTTCTCCCCATTTCTACCCTCCCCCCCACTCCAAGATGGCATATATTCTGCCTTTCCCTGTTACCCAGTCAGCCCTCCCTTCTGTCACCCCACTCCCCTCCCATCCCCTTTTCC
>CM053623.1:329336422-329382621 GCA_028646595.1 Phalanger gymnotis | reverse complement strand
GCCTATAGATATCTTTAATTTCTTCCTCTGAAAACTGCCTGTTCATATCCTTTGACCATTTCTCAAGTGGGGAATGACTTCTATTCCTATAAATTTGGCTCAGTTCCCTGTCTATTTTAGATATCAGATGCACTGGTTGTAAAGATTCTTTCCCAATTTTCTGCTTCCCTCCTAATCTTTGTTGCATTGGCTTTGTTTGTAGAAAAACTTTTCAATTTAACATAATCAAAATTATCCATTTTGCATTTTTTAATGTTCTCTATCTCTTGCTGGCATGAATTCTTCCCTTCTCACTATATCTGTCAGGTAAACTATTCTTTGCTCTCTCAAATTGCTTATAGTATCAGGCTTTATTCCTAAATCATGAACCAATTTTGATTTTCTTTTGGTATACAGTATAAGATATTGGTCTATGCCCAGTTTCTGCTATACTGTTTTCAAATTTTCCCAGAAGTTTTTGTGAAATAGTGAATTCTTAGCCCAGAAGCTGGATTCTTTGGGTTTATCAAAAAGCAGATTGCTATAGCTGGTGACTTCTGCATCTTATGTACCTAACCTATTCCACTGATCCACCACTCTGATGATGGTGTGGAAAAACCTCTTTGCTTAATTTCTAATGAAGTTTTGGCTGTAGAGAGCATGAAATCAGCCAAACTAAAATGACATATTAAAACCAAGCATGCAGTGTGCTGCAATAAGCCAAATGAATATTTTTGAATGACTTTTAAAATCTTCAAATAAAGAAAAACAATGTTTTGAGAAATTTGTTACTATCTATGAAAAGTACTTACTTGCATCTTATGAAACTTCTCATTTAATTGTAAAAACTAAAAAGCCATACACAATAGGAGAAGATCTTGTGTTACTTGCTGCTATTCAAATGTCAGAAACAGTTCATGGGAAAAAGTATGGGGATGAAATTCGTAAAATTATTTTATCAAATGATACTATTTCCAAAACAATTTCTGAAATTAGCAACGACCAATTCCAGCAGCTTATTACCAGGCTTAAGGGCAGCCCAAAGTTTGCAATTCAGTTAGATGAAACAACTTATATTTCTAACATGGCACAGTTGTTACTTTATGTAAGATATGTTTATGAAGGAAGCATATTGTTTTGTTTTGTCACCCTTTGGGAGGGCACACAAGAGGAGGACATAGATTATAGATATAGATGTGGATATAGATATAGACATATCTATATCTTAAAGTTTATGGATTTTCACAAATGAAGATTTTCAGTGGAAAAATTGCATTGGAGTCTGTGCAGACTTTGCTGGAGCAATGATGAGTAAGAATGTTGGATTTGTAGCAAAAGTTAAAGCTGATAGCAATGGACATATCACTTTTACTCACTGAATGATCCATCAGGAGGCACTCATAGCCAAAAAAAAATGATACTTCTGATACTATCAGAATCATTAGCTTCATTAAAAGTCATGCCCTTAACAGTCATTTGTTTTAAAACCTTTGGAAAAACATGGATTCTGATTACAAAAGCTTATTATGACATGCAGAGGTAAGATGGCTCTCAAGAGGGCAAAGTTTAAACAGATTATTGAAACTGAAAGATGAAGCTGTTATATTTTTGAATGAGCAGAAATCTGATTTTGTTAATTTTTTTTCATAATGACTTAAGGTTTCAAAACTGTGTTATTTGTCAGATATTTTCAAAAAACTCAATGATTTAAACATGTTACTTCAAGGGAAAAATTATAACATATTTGTAAGATAAAATTGAAAGTTTTACTAAAAAAGTTAACATATGGAACAGTAGGGTGGAAATGTTTCTTTAGAAATGTTTACAGCTACAGATGACTTTATAATTGAAAATAACCTTCCCAAAGATTTCATTATAAGAGTAATAATCGATCATTTGGAGACTGTGTCTGGAGACACAGTTTTAGAAATACTTCCCTTCAAATTTTGATTCTAAAATACTGTTGAGTTCATAAACCACACTCAATTGAAATTTTAAAAATGTCAGTCATCTGCCATTAAAAGTTCAAGGAGAATTTGCTGAGTTATCAAGTGACACAGGCTCAAAACTTGAGTTTCCTAAAAAGTCATTAAATGAATTTTGGCTTGGGATTAGGACAGAATTCCCAACAATTTCTGAAATGGTCCTAAACATACTTCCGCCATTTTGTACTACATATCTATGCGAAATGGAATTCTAAGCACTGAATCAATTCTCAGCATAAAATCAAAATATCGGTCAACTCTGAAAAACATTGAAGATGCTCCGTGTCCTGCAGTATCAAATAGTCTGCCAAGATTTACTACTTTGTGTAAAAATAAACAAGTACATCTATCTCATTAGTATGCAAATTTGCCTTCATTTTTAATAAATGGTAAAATTATATGTATACAAAAGAGTTGTTTTAAAATAAATTTCTTTATGATTTATTATCAATAAATGTTTGGTTTGTATACCTATTTTATATACCACAAACCCAAGGTCATATAAAAATTTCTCAGGTGAGAAAGGGTTGTGAGTGAAAAAAGTTTAAGAAGCTCTGAAAGCTTGGAAAGATCTACTGAAAGATACAGGAGATTTGGGCAAGTTTAAAGGAAGAACTAGAATTTGAAACTCGGACCTCTGATTCCCAATCCAGTATTCTTTCCACTAGAAATGTGATGTATATGTGTTTCTCTCCTCTTTACCTTTATATTCCTAGTCCTTAACCCAGAATCCAGCACATAGTAGGTGCTTAACACATATAATACAGCCTGGATAGTGAATTTTAAGGGACTTGGAATCTGGATGCTAGAGGTTTCTTACCTCAAACATTGACTAACTATGTAACCGTAGCAAGTCACAAAATCTCTCTGAAGCTCAGTTCTCTTATCTAATAGTTGTTATGAGGATCAAATGAGAGACTATATATAATGCTAAAGTGTTATTTAAATTTTGATGATGATGAGAGGTAATATCAAATAATGCTTAAAGAGTTGGTTTCAGAGTCAGAAAATCACAGATTTAAGTTCTACTCTGAGACATACTGGCTGAGTGACCCTGGGCAAGTTCGTTTGACTTCATTGACCCTGGGAACCTCTCTACGATGCCAAGCAGCAAAGCAAGTGCCAATCCACATTGATAGAGGGAGTTCCTCACTGGCATGTCCCTACACCAAAGGATCACAAGTTCAGACAAAAAATTATCATTATTAATGCTTATGGAACATTAAATGCTTTAAAGATCTTTGATTCCATCTATGTAAAGAACAGCAAAGATCCCAAATGAATTGTTGAAGTCATAAAATTAATCACCTAGCAACTGACCGGCAAGTCCCAAAGTCTCTCCACACTTACCCTAGGCCATGCCTCAGATGACAGATAGACAGTTTGTCATCAGGCCCATATATAAAGCCTTTTCATCTTGACAGATCTGCCCAGAGCCTATTTCACTCACATATCTGTCAAGAACTCAAAGTCACCTCCTAACCACGAGGAATAGGACTTGAATGGAGGCATACTTTATATATAATCTATCTTTGTTTAGGCACATGTATAATGTCAACACTAGGTATATATACATATATGTATATAGCCTTTTGCAGTATGATTTCAAGTGGGGTCTGTCTTAAATAGGCCACCCTGTATTTTCAGTTTTTCTGCCTCATTTCTTCCAAGAAGGTGAGAAGAGATCGATGTCTATACACACACGTCCTGTCACACGAACACACATGCATGAATGCATAACAGGTTGTCACAAAGTGGGAGGTACGCACAATATAAATAGCACATTTGGAAATGATCTAATGGGTAATAAAATTCCCTTCAATTTCATTGAAGAAAAAGACGAGGATTTTGCCTTGAAGAAATAATTCTTTTTTTAAAAAAATCACAGGGATCTGGGCAAAAGGCTAGAAATAATAAAGGATATTTTTAAGGGGGAATTATTAAGCTATATTATGAGGGAAGTAAAAATACCCAGCATCAGAAGAAAGCTATACTTTTTCCTTGTGTCTCCTAAATCTAAATATAATCTGAAGTTAAATTAGGTCAACAAAAATTTGTTATTTATTAAGTGCCTACTATGCGTCAGGCCCTGGTACTAGTCAATCAATTAGACCAACAAGGGAGAACTGAAAACTCAGCCAAGCTGGACACACAGTATTATCCCACACATTTCAACTAAATTAAAGGATTTTATAAGATTTAAAGCTGAAGGAACTTTAGATATCACCTAGCCCAATACCTTCACTTTATAAATGAGGATAGCAAAGCTAAACACCACTGTGAGCCAGGCCAGGTATGGGGGATACACATGCAAGTAATGAAATAAGCATTACTCTCAAAGAGCTGACATGGTGGGGAAGGGAAGAGGGAATAACAAATATATACATGTATGTTATGTATCATAATGTTAAAGTATACATACATATATGTGTGTGTATGATATATAGGTTTAGGTATAGGTGTAGATGTGGGTGTAGGTGTAGGTGTAGATGTAGGTGTGGGTGCAGGTATAGATGTAGGTATAGGTGTAGTTGTAGGTCTAGGTGTAGGTGTAGATGTAGGTGTGGGTGTAGGTGAAGATATAGGTGTAGGTGTAGGTGTAGATGTAGGTGTGGGTGCAGGTATAGATGTAGATATAGGTGTAGTTGTAGGTCTAGGTGTAGGTCTAGGTGTAGGTGTAGATGTAGGTGTGGGTGTAGGTGAAGATGTAGGTGTGGGTGTAGGTGTAGATGTAGATGTAGGTATGGGTGTAGGTATAGGTGTAGATGTAGGTGTGAGTGTCTGTATAGGTATAGGTCTAGATATAAATGTAGAGGAAAGTTGAATATATATTCATAATAGATATTACGTATATTATATGCACATATAAGGAATAATCAGCAGAAAGATAATAATTAAACCCATGACAGCTGATAAGGTCACCAAGGGAGTTAGGTAACAAATATTTATTAAGTGCCTACTATATGCTGGGCTCTCTTCACATTCTCTCATTTGATCTTCACAACAACCCTCTGAGGCAGGTGCTATTATGATCACCGTTTTACAGCTGAGGAAGCTGAGGCAAACAGAAAGTAAGTGATTTGCCCAGGATCACATAGCTAGTAAGTGTCTAAGGCTAGATTTGAACTCAGCTCTTCCTGAGTCCAGGTCCAGCACTCTATTCCGCTGAGATGTCTAGCTACCAAGAGAGAAAGTATAGAGAGAAAAGAATACTAGGTCCAATTCAGAGCTTTGTAGAGCATCAACAGTTGGAAGGAGTACTGTAAAGGATGACCCAGCAATGGAGACTGAGAATGAGTGCTCAGACGGGAAGGAGGCAAGAGAGGAGAGATCACCCAGGAGGAGAGGGTGGTCAGTTCTGTCAAATACAGCAGGTTAAGAAAGATTCATAAATGAGAAAGGATTGCAGATACAGCAATTTATAAATCAATGGTAACTTTGGAGAGAGTAGTTTCAATTGACCTATAACATCAGAAAATAAATTACCACGGCCCAAGGAGTGAATTAAAGAAGGGGAAGTGGAGGCATTGAGTATAAACAGCTTTTTTATAGGCTTTAATCTAAGAAAGGGAGGAGAGATGTAGCCTGAAGGGTCTAGTGATAATAGAACCAGTGACATTTTTTGTTGGTTTTTGTTTTGTTAAGGATGAAGGACTCTGGGCATGTTTAAAGGCAGTAGGAAAGGAACCCACTAGACAGGGAGAGACTGAAGATTAAATGCTTCTGGGGGTGGGATGGGCACAGTTGAGGTTTCAGTCTTCTAGAGATTGTATCAAATTTACATGGAGAGAGATTGGACTTGGGAAGGAGGGCCACCCCGTTTTCAGAGATGAAGGAAATGAAGAGGAAGTAGAGATGATGTCAAAGAATTTTTAGATTAAGAAAGGGAGAGAATAAGAGGCTTATGGTGAAGAACCTCAATTTTCTCAGTATAGTAGAAGCTAAGTCCTCAGCTGAGAGAGAGTGTGGGAAAGTGGGGAGGAAGTTAGAAGGCAGAGCTTAAGGAGAAAAGAGAGCTAGTTAAGTATCAGAGGTGAGAGTCAAACCTAGATTCCAGAATATAATGCTTCATCTATCATAGCATTGTAAGGGTGAGTATCAATGGAATTGATCCATCCTCACTTGACTCCAATTAAAATAAGTAATAAGATGTCCTGGCAATTTAATAAGGTGGGAGCAAATCTCAATCAATCAACCAATCTCAATCATAGGCTTTTGCTTCAATCAACCATAGGCTTAAGAGTACAAAAATCCTTTGGACCTGGAGTAATTTTTGCACTGTATCATGTTTGGATATGCTAAGGAAATTTGATCATACTCTACGGGTCAGCTACAAATATCAAGCTGGTTGAGAACCAGAGTTGTTTGAGAAAATTGGAATAAGTGAATGAGACTCCCCTGAGGAGGAACTGCTTGGAGGGGGAGGGAAGGGTAGAGAGGAAAAGGTTTGGATTTTGGCCTTTCCCCATCCCACTCCAATTTCATCTTTTGTCCAAAGGAAGTGTTCAAGATATTCATAGAGTCTGGAGGATTTGGGACTTCCCATCTTCTTATTGCTGCTCTAGTGATGTCCCAGTATCAATCGACAACAGAGTAGAAATAAATTCACAGCTCCACCAGGAGCACAAAAAGATGCTATACCAGGCCTACAGGGAATGTCTTGAGCACCCCCAGGAGAAAAGGACTTCCAGCAACCAGAAGCTGTGACTTATACCTTTGCTGTATGTGTTCTCCAAGCTTGAGCCCACTTTCCCTTGGATTCTATATCTATTTTTGAGAGTGTGTCACAAAATTTGGTAGAGGCTGGGGGGGGGGCAGTGTTTTGCACTTACTCTTCTTACTGTAACACATTGGTAAATAAATACTTCCTAAAAGCAACTTAAATTTTGCTGGCTAAATAATTTCCAAATAATAAGGTAGGGAGCTCACTATTTGGAAATCATGAGCTATAACACTAGAAAAGATTCAGAGCTACCCCCTAGAACCCTAGTGGGACTTTGTAGCTATACTTTGGGGACTTAACTCATCAAAGCAAGTGGGAGTTGGGATAAGAACCCTCAGATCACATGCCAAACCAGAACAGGTATTTCTGCAATCTTGTGTTCACTTATTTATTTACAGTTTAGTTATTTATGCTGTAAATAACTACTTTGGAGTCAGAAATACTCCAAAGAAATCCCCTCTCTCTCTTTTCCTACTTGTATAACCTCAGGCAAGTCCTCACTTTCCTTATCTGTAAATTAAGGGGATTGGACTAGGTGATCGCTGAGGTTCCTTCAAGTTCTAGATTTATAAAGCCAGGAGCCATCCATGAAGAGGTTGCTAAGCAAAATAAATGATTGTGCATTCTGAATTAGTGTCATGATCATTAATGACTTTTTAAAAATAGCTGCCAGCATCCTAAATAATAAGTATTCACAAGCTTGTCGGAAGAAGAAGAAAAACTTTTTATCTAAGCACCAAGAAACACTCCCTATGCTGTTGTTCCGGTTTGGTCTGAGACCAAATGGGTTTAACCTCTTCAAACCTATCTACTTTTCTGTGAATTCGACATCACAATGTCATGAACGTTCCCTGGATGGTACTGTCCATTGCCTGATGATGTGCCAGAGTTGTCTGTGTTGGTTATAAAAGGACCATGGTACAGTGAGCTAACTTTTTACATTTGTCATGAATGGTTAAAGATGGCTGGGGTCTGTTCTGGCCATGATGGGAGGAATGTGGGAATCACAAGTAGCTGTTATTCAGCTACTACAGGAAGTTGGGATAAGAACTCAGATGCTGATAGAGCCAGAGTGTAATCAGACCCCAATTTAGAGGACAAAACTGATCAACTTTAAAATATCCATTTCTGTGCTTCAATACACAGTAAACACCTGTTTCCTGACTGACTCACCATCTTATTTCCCCAGCACTGATCATCCTTCTTCAAAGTTGTTCTAGAAAAGATTGGTACCTTTTTCAAAGCTGAGTTATTTTAGGTAAAAGCTAAAGCCATGGGGCCAATCCTAGGGCTGGGTGACTGGAGCTTTGTCAGAGGGTATGAAAATGTAGTGTAAGTAGACACAGTTAACACAAGCTATGTCACCAGTCTTCCTCTATCAGGCAACTAAATAATTATTCATTGTAATTTATAACATCATGAATTACAGAGTTGATTTGAAAACATGGTTGAAGGTATCTGCCCCCAGGCACATTTTATGCTACTTGACCCTTAGTGCTACAATTTCTAGCCAAGGCTCTGCAAAATTCCAAACCAAAACTTTCTTGGATACTTCCCGACATTCAGGAAGTAAAGGGGGGAAAAATCTGTTCAGATTGGTTTGCTTTTTAAACCTCCCATTTTTACTTCTAAAGATGAAACTTTTGAATTAAACAATGTTGGACTCTACTGCAGCAAGCCATCTTTCTCATGAACTAGGCTGGGGAAGTCTTCCCACACCATCTCTGACTTGTCTAAATAGAGTATCAAGTGGTATTTATGTGAACATTTGGTTCCTATTATTCCATTCCATGACCATGTATAACTGGACAAGTTTTTCAAGGCATTAGCCCATATTTACTCATTTGCAGAATGCCTTCCTTAACCCAGGGAAATGGTGGCAGGCAACACATCTTTCACATTTAAAAGAAAGAAGCATGGCCTACATCAATTAATATAAGGTCTATTATTAGTTTGCACTCAAAATAGTGTTGAAAGATGCTAAATTGCCCTCTCCCTAACTCCTACGTAATTCCTCTCAGTCATTCTACACTCTTACTTTCCACTCTTTTAACCATTTGAGGGAGGTATTAATTTCCAGACCAATTGCAGGCTATCTTTCCTGAGTCTCTGCAGATTGATTACATTAATCAGTGAGGGTGGTTTCCCTTAGAAAGCATTTCTTCAGCATCAATTCCTTCCCTGTTTGGTGGAGTTGAATTGACCCAACTATTCTGGAAAATATTTTTTTAATTATGTGATGAAATTCATTAAGCTGTCTATAACCTTTAACCCAGAGATGTCATTGTTGGTTATATGTCCCAGGGACAGAAAGAAAGGTCTGACATATACTAAAATAATCATAACAGTCCTTTTTCTGATAATAAAAACTAGAAACAAAGATAGCGTCCATCAATTTATCAATGACTGAGCAAATTGTGGTGACTAAATGTTATAGAATATTGAGGTTATTTTTAAAAAACACTGAATATGAGGAATTAAGGAAAATATGGAAAGATTTATATGAACTTTCTGCATTAGCAGAAAGCATGGTGGTTCAATGGAAAGAAAACAAAAGTTGGCATCAGAAGACCTTTATTGGAATCCCAGCTCTGCCACTTACTTATGTGACCTTGGACAAGTCCCTCTCTGTGCCTCATCTGCAAAATGAGGGGTTTATACTAGATGGTGTCTAGCATCCACGATACTATGAAGTAATCGAATCAAGGAAATAATATGTACAATTATAATAATGTAAATAAAATGAACACCAAAATAAAGCCAAATAATGACCAATCTTGGTCCCACAGAAGAAAAGAGAAAATGCATCTCCTTCCATTCCTGGGAGACAAAGAGGTCCATGGGCACAAAATGTTGTTCACGTATGTAGCCAAAGACAGTCACTGTGGGATTTGGTTTGCTTAGTTGTTTCTCTTTGTTTAGGTCTCACTGGGTAGTAGGAGGGGAAAGATATATTCAAAATGTGCTCAAAAAAATAAAAAGGAAAAATCAAATGTTAAAAAATTCAACTACTAATATTTTGATAGCAAGATTCTACCATTCTCTCAATCTATCATCCTATATTTCTCTTCCACTTCCTACCCAAACTCCAAGAAAAAGCTTTTTACATTTGTTACCTCCACTTCCTTTCCTTTCAATCACTCCTCAACCCTAGCAGTCTGACTTCATATCCAACTACTTGACTGAAACTGCTTTCTCCAAGGTTTCTTGTGATTTCTCAATTGACAAAGCAAGTGCATTCTTCTGAGTTTTGGTCCTTCTTAACATTTAACCAAAAATTAGCCATTCTCTCTTCCTGGATACTCTTTCTTCTCTGAAAATTAATAATATTGCTCTCTCTTTGTTCTATGTATCCACACGTTCCTTGTCAATCTTCCCCACTGGATAATCATCCATGTATGTCCTTAACTATGGGTTTTGCCTCAAACTTTGTCTCGATCCCTTTTCTCTCCCTATAATCTCTCTGTGACCTCATCAACTCCCATTGGTTCAATTTTCATATCAATGCAACTGACCACAAGAACAACCTATCCAGCCTTAACCTCTCTCCTGTGCTCTAATCCCACATTACCAACTGCCTATTGGACATTTCCAACTAGATAGAATGTCTCATAGGTATCTCAAATTCAGTAAATGCAGAGGAGAACTTTTTTCTCTAGACTCATCCCTCTTCTTAAGCTCACTATTTCTATCAAGAGTTTTATCATCTTTCCACCCACCCAGGTTTGTAGCCTCATAGTCATTTTCACATTCTTCACCCATAACCAATCAGCTACCAAGTCTGGTTAATTCAATCCCAACAGCATCTCTTATTTATCCCCTTCTGTCTACTCACACAGCTACCATCTTATGTGGCTCCCATCACCTCTCACCCGGACTGTGGCAATAGCCACCTACCTTATCTCCCTCCCTGCCTTAAGTGCTTCTCCTCTCCAACTGAAGTGTTTTCAACTTTGTCCTTTCTTTTTGTGATAATTTTGACCTTTTCTTTGGTTCTACTGCACGTAGATGGCTGAGTTGAAATGACTCCATATCAGGAATCAGTCACTTCTTGTCCTATTACAATCCCAATGTTTCTGAGTAGCCTATAAATCAATTAATCAACACTATTATATTCACCGCTCTAAGTGCTGGGCATATGAAGAAAAGGCAAAAATAGTTCCTGCCCTCAGGAGCTTACATTCTATGGGGGAGAGGGAGAGAGACAACATGCACATACATATGCATGATACATATTTATGCGTGTGTAAATATTACAGAGCAGACTGAAGGTAACCTTAGAGGATATGGTTGTGTTGTTGTATTCGTCCTTCATTTTTGAAGAGGACCATGGCATCAGGGAAATAATGACATGACTTGCAGTTGACTTTGATTTGAGTGAGGGAGGGCTCTGCAAGGTCACCAGCCTCACTTTCTCCTCCAGAACCATCTGGGTCCAGTGGCCTGATATTCACCAGGATGACTAGAGATGGCCCCAGATGCATTGGGAGACCCTGGCCCTTTTAGGCTAAGGTCTTTTCATGTACTCACTTAGAGTGAGGTAAAGCCCATTCAGTAAATAAGGGTCTTTAAGAAGTGAGTCAATTTAATTAGAAAAAAAGAAGACAAAATCAAGCTGGGAGGGGAAGACTTTCAGGGTTGCTATTTCAAAGAGAAACAGTTACCATTAACATTTGCTCTAAACCAAAAGGGCCCAAAATACAGCCATTAAGTGGAGCTTGGGCAGTGAACTATTGTGGTCCAGCCTATGAGCTTCAGAGTGAACTGGGTTTAAGATTTTGTGAAAGAGAGAGAGAAGAAGAAGAAGAAGAAGAAGAAGAAGAAGAAGAAGAAGAAGAAGAAGAAGAAGAAGAAGAAGAAGAAGAAGAAGAAGGAGGAGGAGGAGGAGGAGGAGGAGGAGGAGGAGGAGGAGGAGGAGAAGGAGAAGAAGGAGAAGAAGGAGGAAGGAAGGAAGGAAGGAAGGAAGGAAGGAAGGAAGGAAGGAAGGAAGGAAGGAAGGAAGGAAGGAAGGAAGGAAGGAAAGAAAGAATCTAGCCAATAATCCCCAAGTTAAGTGGGCAGCTTCTTGCCATCAAAATTTACCTTCCTTTGGAGAGGAGAAGGGGGAGAGGGAGGGAGAGTGGCACTAGCAGCTTGAGGGTACCAGGAAAGGCCTCCTGAAGGAAGTAGTGCTTGAGCTTTATGGTATGATGCAGTGAGGAAAAAAATGGCCTGGGAATCCAGAGGTCTGGCTTCGGTTCTGAACTTTGCCACTATCTCGTTGTGCAGCCTTGGCCATGCCATTTCATCAAGTTAAGCCTCGGTTTCATCATGTGTAAAATGAAGGTGTTAGGATAGATGTTCTCTTTGGTCCTTTTTAGCTCTATATCCTGTGATCTAGTATATCCTTTACATCAGCATTCTGGCTTTGGGTTCTGTGTTTCTATTTGATGTGCCACCCCAGCTACCTCTCCTCATAGACCAAGATCAAGATTCAGGCTCCCTTTCTCTTCCTATAAAGGTCCAGAGGAGAAAAATAAGAAACCTAAAGGGAAGGAGAGGAGAGGGCAGGAAGAGGGAAGGAGGGAGATACAGAAGGGAGAGATGGGAGAAGAGATATAAGAAAAAGGAAAGATGAGGGGAAAGAGGAGGGAGAAGAGTGAAAGAGGGGAGAGTATGAGAAGAGAAGAGAAAGGAGTGAGCAAAATGGGAAAGAGGGGAGAGAGAAGAGAGAGGAGGAAAAAAATATGAGAAAAGAGGGGAGAGAGGTGAGAGAAAAGAGAGGAGGGAAGAAGGAAAGAGAAAGGGAAGAGAGAAGAAAGAGAAGAAGGAAAAAGAAAAAAGAAGGAACAAGGAGAAAGGAGAAAGAAAAGAGATGAGAGAGGAGGAATAAGAGAGGGGAGAGATAGAAAAGGGAGGGAAAAGAGTAGAGAGAGAAAGGAGAGGAGGAAATAGAGAAAGGGGTAGGAATAAATGGAAGAAGGGATAAAAAGGGAAGGACTTTTTGCCTTTCTTTGTTTTTATTATGTTTGGAAAATGTGCTTTTTTTTAGAATTATTAATAAAATGTTTAAGATAAAATACTCGTGTATTGCTACTCGGTCTTTCCACCCACAAAATAATTTCTTAAAATACTGCAATTGGAAGAGATTTCTTAAAACTGTAGCAATCATTGCGTCTCAATCAGACAGTGCAATTTTGTCAGGAGTTCTTTACCAAATAGCCTAGATAAAGCCAACTGGGGAAATGTAGGTGCATTCCTTTATACTAGTTGGGGGTGGGGGAAGAAAATAATGTGAAGGACTTTATTAAGAAGCCATAAGAATTTTACTGTCAAATATTTCATGCTGCTTCATTCAAAGATAGAAAATGTAAGGTATGATGACACTGTTGAAGCATTGGATCAGATTTTGTCCAAGCACTGTGCACACGTACGTAAGGTTTAAAAGTTATCTCCAAATGTCACAAGCACAAAACCCCTTTAGGTGCTTTGCCTAGGACTTTACAACCACATCCCTCTATCACTGTGGTGAGACCTTCTCCAGCATACCCTCTGAAGCCTCTGATTTCTCCCTTGCTTCACTTTCTGCCTTCTGTCTTCTGTAGTGTGGGAAGAAAATGAATCCCACGCTGCAAGAATCCTAATACAAAAGAGATTTGCCTCAAACCAGGCAAAGCAAAAGTCCATGAAAATTATTCAGAGAGAAAGCAACATCAAACATGACAGGTCCTCCCCACTGCTGGACATAGACCTCAAAGAAGTAAATGACCAAAAGAAAAACCTCATGGAGTTACCCAGACTATAACAAGGTTCTACACGTCAAGGGTCATATTCGGTGGCTTGGGAAAAGGGAATTGGTCTCCTTTCATAAGATCTCTGCTCCATTTATGAAAATGAACGTTGTTTGTATCTGTTTGACACAACGGAAGATACACAAATGTCCAAAGGATGTCCAATGTCCAATGCACAAAGGATAATGGCTTTCTTTGTTTTGCAGAATATAATGTTGATTTCACAAGTTTTTATTGTTTTCTCTCACTTTGATAGACCTGTGCATTCATTAGTAGGGGTATGTGGCCTCTTTATCATCTAATCTCATTCAATTCTTGCCCTTATCTCTCTCTTTATCCCCCACAGAGGATGCATCCAATGTGTTGGGGGCCTTCCTCTGGATCAGGTTATGGTGAGAATGTTATCAGTGATGTGGTTCAGTTTCTCCAATAGTATATCAACTTGGTCCTCATTGGGCAAAGATTTCTGTTCTGATTACCCACCGATAACATTCAAAGATGACACAAAAAAAAAACCTGATTCTTGGCACTCTTTGCCTTTTCCAACCCTCCACCCCACACCCCATGGCCTTCACTGCCAAAACTGGAAAGGGCCACATAGGACTGGAGGCCATATTGTAGTCTAATTCATTTGATTGGTTGGTGCTGCCCAAAAAATAGCCATCTGCAGGCAGTAGTCGATCAGCAACCATTTATTAAGCACAAACTATGTGCCAGGCCAACTTTCTGGTGATACATCTCACAAAAGAACTCAAACAACAGATACCGTGTTTCCAGACTGGTACTAGGAGCCTTTCCATCACAATAAGACTGGCTGGAATTTCAGAAGTTTGGAGGATTTGAAGCTGGAACTATCTTTCAATCTCCTGACACAGACTTTAAAAATCTAATTCTACTTCCATGCCACAAAGTACTAGAATGAGATGCGTGGTTGGTGCAATGGATAAATTACTAAGTCTAGAAACAAAGAACCTAGGTTCACATCTCACCTCTGCCACTTACTATAGTATGACCTTGGGCAAATTATCTAAATAACCTTGTTGGGCTTTATTTTCCTCATCTGTAAAATAGGGGCATTGGTCTAGATCTGAAGTTCTTAATCTGAGTCAGTAATTTTTTAAAAAAATATTTTAATAACTGTATTTCAATATATTTGGTTTCCTTCGTAGTCCTGTTTATTTTATGCATGTAAAAACATTATTCTGAGAGGGAGTCATAAGCCTCACTAGACTGACAAAGGAGTCCATGACACTGAGAAGGTTGAAAATCCCTACTCAAGATAGTTCTCCCTCTAGAGCTATGATCCCTTTGACTTTCGAGAAAGGTCTACTCTTAAGGTCTACTCTTCATAGAATTGAGGAAAAAGAAAAAAGAGAAGAGATCATAGGTAAGCAGCTTGTAGCACCATTTGCAAGAAACGTAAAACCTTTAAAAGCATATTCAATCAGAACATTTGGAATTACCATCTGATTAAGCTATGCTTTTATATCTATCATGACCAACCATGATAATCCAGTGGGGAAAAAATATTGAGTGGCTTTAAATCTATAAAGGGTATTGGGGAAAAAAAGGTAATGTCACCTTTTTCCCCAAAAATTTCCTTTCCAGCTGCTGCCTGATAGTGTACTTTTCCCTCATCTCCTTCTCCCCCCACACATCATGGCAGACATAGAGTTTCCCACAGTTTCCAACATCCAGAAATTTTATGTCTTGATTTAAGGATCGACTGTTTTTATCACATCCTCAAAGCAGCTCTCCTTCTGACACTCCTTCTTCGGGGGCCCTTTTTTCTCAGTGATTTCTTACAGCATATTTTTCTTGACAGCTGCCCTGGCTACAACCTCACAGTTTCTCTTGGCAGCCTCTTTTCCTGTGGCTCCTCTAGCTTCATTCCAACACAGTTCCTTTTTCTCCAGGCCCAAGGGGTATATCTTGACTGGAAGTCTGTCAACAGCTTTCAGGTGACACATAATAGGAATTGTTTGATGGGGATTGGATGTGAGACAGGGCAGACACTGTCACGTGGTGGCTATAAAAATGTCTTATGTTCACCTTCCATACTTAGAGAATCCCTTATCCTGAATTTTAAATGTGATCTCTTTAAAAAAGCATATACCCTGGAAAGTAGCATATAGATAACAGGAAGAGCCACAGATCTGGAGAAAGGGGATCTGGGTTTGAAAACCAGTTCAGCTACTTACCAGGGAGGGCTATCTTGGGTAAGTTAATAAAGCTTCCTGGGCTTCATAGAGGGCACTGTACTAAATGGGAGCCCTTCCAGCTCTGTCTTCTTTGACACTTTACTGTCTGCATGACACTAAGCACATCGTTTAACCTCCCTGAGCCTCAGTTTCCTCATTTGTAAAATGGGGGTGGGGGTAGACAATGTAGTACCTGAGGTCCTTTCCATCTCCCTGTACTTGGTCACAGAATGTTAAAAGATCCCTTAGATCCTGGTGGATACGGTCTGAGATCTGAACCCAAGTGCCTTATGAGTAGTAATGCTGCCAGCCCAGTGTCCTCAGTCATTATCCTAGATGGCTCAGTGAATAGGGAGGGAAGAAAAGGAGGGAATAGGCATTTATTAAGTGTTTACTACATGCCAGGCACTGCACTAAGTTCTTTACAGCTATTAGGCCATTTATCAACCCCAAAAACAGACGAACTGAACTGGGTCATGTGTCCATGTTTTTATTTCTCCCGCAACTGGACACATGCATCGCATGGGAGTTACAGTCCAGAGCTGGGCCGTCCCTAAGGGGGCCAGTCCAGAACTGGCTCAATTTGAGAGTTGGGGGTACAGCATCATATGGGCTTTGAAGAGCAGGTGTTCCCAAAGAGTGCCAATCAACTCTGATTGGTCAACATACTGGGAGGCGGGCTAAATTAAAATGAGGGTCTTAATTACATGACTTGGTTTACTTAATCCTGGTACAATACCTTTTCAACAGGGGTTGATATCACCCCACCTCCTGACAGAGGAAATACCTTTTCCATCAGATCCTCCCCCCAACCATACCAAACCACTCCCAATCTTGGGCTATCTCCACCCAAGCCGCAATCTCATTATCAGTAATGTCCTTCTGAAGAACTTTTCAGATGGGGGCTGACTGGGCAGAGGGGGAGAGCTCTGAGAATCATTTTTCACATTCAGTCCTCACAACAATTTTGAAAGGTAAGTTCTATCAGTATCCCAATCTTATAGTTGAGGAAATTGGGACAGATAGAGGTTAAATGACTTGTCCAAAGTCATGTGGCTAGTAAACGTCTGAGATCAGATTTGAATTCAGATCTTCCCAGCTCAAGGTCCAGTGCTCTATTCACTGCACCCGAATCAAAGCATAGGGATCCTGAGTTCTGAGTGTCTGAGTTCAAGTACTGAGTTCAAATGTGACCTCGGACACTAACTGTGTGATCAAGGAAAAGTCATATAATCTGTCTGCCTCAGTTTCCTCAACTGTAAAATAGGGATATTAATAGCATCTACTTCACAGGATTATTATGATGATCAAATGAGATACTATTTGTAAAGCTTTTAGCATAGTATCTAGAACATAATAGGTGCATAATAAAGGCTCATTCCCTTCCCTTTACCCTGAGAAGCAATCCCTGTGGAAATGAAGCCTGACAACCATTTCAGTAGGTGCTAAAACCACAATTACTAGATCCCATAGAAAGTTCTTGCTACCAAAGTCCTTCATGTCAGCAAATGGTTCAACATCAGAAACTGATACAATTTTTATCAATGGAAATTATAAGAAAGAAGAAATATTACTGTCTCCTTTGCCACCATACCCTAAAGACCATGGGCCACTCCATTTAACCTGCAGTTAAAATTGTCCATACATGTCATCTCCTCCATTAAAAGGTGAGCTCCTTGAAAGCAGGGACTCTCTTATTTTTCCATTTGCATCCCCAGAACTTAGCACAGTGTTTTGCACATATTAAATGCATAATAAATGTTTCATTCATTCACTTAAAATCATCATTGCAACCCTATTTCTAAGCAGTGCTGTGATTACAGTTGACATTCAATATATGTTTGTCAAATGAATAAAGGTCCTAAGCTGTTCTTGTAAATCTACATTACATTTTGCCTAAAATATCATGTTGTTCATTTAAAGTAAGACTATACTTTCCCAACATGACTCTTTTGAAAGTGTTTTGCATAACGATACATGTATAATCTATATTGAATTGCTTGCCTTCTCAAGGAGGGTGGGTGGGGAGGGAAGAAGGGAGAGAATTTGGAACTCAAAGTTTTAAAAACAAATGTTTAAAAATTGTTTCTACATTCAACTGGGAAATGAGATACACAGGCAATGGAGTATAGAAATCTATCTGGCCCTACAAGAAAGTAAGGGAGAAGATGCCTGAAAAAAGTCTCTTTATACATTTATTTTATTCTAAGCACCCTAATTCTTCCAGAAATGCAGAATCATAGAATCCCAGAGTTGGAAGGGACATTAAAGGGGATGGGGGTGGTGGGGGAGAGTGGGGTGATAGGAGGGAGGGCAGACTGGGGAAAGGGCAATCAGAATACTTGCCATCTTCAGGTGGGGGGGAGGGTAAAAATGGGGAGAAAATTTGTCACTCAAAATCTTGTGGAAACGAATGTTGAAAATTAAAATAAATTTTAAAGAAATTAAGTAAGACTATAAGAAAATCTTTCAATGCTTGCTCTAAATACTACTGTCTCAGACTGGTCTTATCTAATACAGAAAAACTAAATGTTGTTGGTAGCTAAAAAGACAAGCACTTTTCAAAATATAGGTTAAAAATTAACTTTCTCTGTTGCTGGCAAGTATACTATTTCTAGCCTAAAGTGAGTGCCACTGGCTGCTTTATCTTCAGGTATACATCCAAAATTTGCATCTTGGTGATAAAAACACTCATTAAAACTAGCTGTTTTATTTTTTCCCCTGCCAAGCACTATATTTATTTCATGTTCACCTAAAGTGAATGAAAATTCCTCAGACAGTGTATAAACATGGTTTTGAAATGAACTATTTTGGTGATCCCAAGTTTTTCAAAGTATTATTGTTCTGAAAAAACACAAAGGTCCTTTGAGCTCCCACAACTTAGCATGGGAAGGGGGGGGGGGAGTGAGGGGAATCATCTGCCACCTTTAATCAAGGTACTAATCCAGGTGCTATCAACATTAACACTTTTACTCAAATCCCACGACCCAGGTCAGCCTGGAGAAGGTCTCTTTATACATTTGTTTTATTTTAAGCTGCCCAATTCTTCCAGAAATGCAGAACCATAGAATCTCAGAGTTGGAAGGGACATCAAAGACCATATCACCCTTGGTGTTTCTGAGTAAGGATCCCCTCCACAACATCACTAGCAAGTCATCATCTAGCCTCCCCTTGGAAACTTCTAGTGATAAAGAATTCACTATCTCCTGAGACAGCCTATTCTACTTTTGAATAGCTCCATTAGGAAGGGTTTTTCCCTATATAAATCTAAATCTGCCCCTCTACAACTTCTACCCATCACTTCTTATTCTTTCCTCTGGATCAAAGAGAACAAGTTTAATCCTTCCTCCAAATGACAGCCCTTTAAATACTTGAAGACAGCTAAAATGTCCCTATCTAGACCTTTGTGTCTCCAGGTCAAACATCTATAGTCCCTTCAACACATTCAGCAGCAGCAGATCCTGGTTAGGAGTCACCTGGAGTAAGACCAGCTGAACTGCTGGTCTTGGAGATGTTGAACTTTATATATACATGAAGAGACAATCCAACTGAGCACCAGAGCCACATTCTACATTGAATTGAGTTGTGACTTGCCTTGAGTACTTGTATCTCTTAAACACATGCCTTGATACTATTGCACTTTACATTCATCTTCACTCTTTACTTTCCTTGGACTCTAGGCTATTTGTGGGAGAGTGTATTCCTGGTGTTGGGGGGAATTCTTTGTAACTACTATTCTTGCTACATCATCCACACCTTTGCTAAAGAACTAAATAAGCCTACTGGCTGATTGTTAAGAGGGAAGCCCTACTGGGGGCTCATAAGTAATATTTAGGTGGATAGCCACCTACAAGGTTATCCCCTAGAACTCTGGTAGTAATAACAGCTACCACTTTGGGGATCCAAGCTGCCAGTCAGTGTGAATTGGACAAATGAGGCCCCAAATGGTTTTATATCACTTTTACATGTCAAGTTCTTTAATTCAGGCCAACATCCTAGCCTACCATTTTTGGAGTTTGACTTTATGTGTATACCATACCTCTCAACTTTGAAGAAGAACCAAATTCTTCAAAGTGCAAAGACAATGGTAAGTTAAAGAGAAATCCATTAGCAAAAAATTGTTTTAGTAATCATCATCTAAACCAATTCTATTATCTCCATGTCATCTTAGTACCCTTGAGAAATGAGAGCTCCCAGAATTACTTCTGCATGTAGTACTGCCTTGTAGATATGACACCAGGGGTTATAAAGTCACATTTCAAAACAACAACAACAATACTTCTACCTAATCTGGGTTTACTGCACTTGGTTGTTTTTTAAAGATGTGATCATTCCCTAATCTTGTTTTACGGCTGTTTTCAACCCATAGAAAATTAAATGTTGCAGCTAGTATTGCCGTTAGCAGCTGGCTGAGCAATTGTGCTCTTTGCCATAGACCACACACAGTATCTAACATAATTTCCTCCTGTCTTAAAAAATACTAAAGCTCATATTAATTTTAGATTTTTAATCATCTATTATTGATAGAGCTGGTAAATGATGGGGCTGGGCTAAATGATCTTTCAGGTCCCTTATGACTCTCAATCCAATGATCCCATAATGAGAGAGGAAGAGAGATAGAGAGGCTGAGAAAGAAAGCAGGCTAGGGAGGGAGAGGGAGAAGGAGGAAAGGAACAGAAAGGAGAGAGAGAAAAAGGGAGGGAGGGAGAGAGACAGAGAGAGAGACAGAAAGAGGAAGGGGGGGTGGAGAGAGAGAAATACAGAGAGACAGAGAGACAGACAGAGAGAGACAGAAGGGGGAAGAGGGGGAGAGAAGGGAAGAGAGAGAGAGAGAGAGAGAGAGAGAGAGAGAGAGAGAGAGAGAGAGAGAGAGAGAGAGAGAGAGAGAAAGGAAGTGAGAGAGGAAAGGGGAGAGAGAGGAGGAAACGGGCAGGGGCTGGGGGGCAAATAAAATAAACTCTGAAAAACAAAAGCCACAACACCATCAGAATCTTGACTTTTCCTGCTGGGAAGAACACCAGAAGAGAACATTGTACAGCACTAAAACTGAGGTCTTTTTATAAAGTACTTATAAGACAGAAGGGGAGGATTGGGAAGCTCAGATACAAAAAGGTTTTTTAATTTACACTATTTTAAATGACTCTACACACACAGTATGTTTTTAAAAGTTTTCTGATCCCACACTTTAGTAATAAACTCCCCAGGATGTCTGGCAGAGCTTCCCTGCCACAACAGTTTACAGAGACCATCTGTGTCTGCAAGCAGCTTCCAGAATATTCTGCCACCTGACTTGATGGTCTCCAATCTTCCTGCTTCTATTCACAAGCTTCTTTTCATTTTTGCTCTGCACTATGTCTAACCAGTAAGCAGAAAACATTACCAAAACAACACAATGTTTGCATAAGTTCCAAATTCAAAATTAAGTTAGAGGCAGAATCAGGACCCCCTTCCCATTCTATGCCTCGGGCAGCATAATAAAGAAAGATTCGATTTTTAGAAGGCAAACATACTTGCACCTCTGTCATTACATTTCATACTAGGACAAGTTGGAGAGTGGGAGGTGGGGGCAAGTGGTATATACTTTAATCTGTCTGTGGTTGTTTTGTTCTGGCATAGCTGGTTTGTTTATGGTTTTGTTTTTTTTAAATAAACTAACAGGGATTAAAAGGGCGTTAATGAATCATTTAGTTCAAACTTATACAGAGAGTTTCCTCAAACTCTCTTAACTGCAGAAGTTCTCACAACCTTTATATATAATGAAGCCAATTTTGTGAGGAAAAGCATCCCCTCACTGAACATTCCCGTGCTAACCCTCTGCCATCAATTTGAGTAAACAATGACACATTGTAATATTGTTTTTATAGGGAAATGACACATAGAAAACACCATCCCACAGAATAATGTGCAGAAAAATTAACATTAATGTGCATATTTCATCTTTCCATTGCCTGGCTGTTTACCAACCTAGTCAGATCTTGCTGAATCCTACGGAAAATAAGCACCTGCTTCATTCCAAGGTTGTTTCTCTACTGCAGAGGCACGTCTAAGCCGTCCTAAAGGTAAGAGACCATGTCTTACCTTTAAAAGACCTTCCAAAAATGAAATTCTGCAGATTCCCTCAGAAATTCACTCCAGTGTTTAAGAACTCCCCAGTAGAGGAAAAGCTAGGCAGCCATGTTGAAAGAGGCACAATCAGGAAAAAAATCAGGTATTGTCTTCTACCAAAATGAACCTTTCGCACAATTTAGAACTCCTGTATTATGGACATTACTAACCTGCCTTAAAATCACATTTCGAACTAAGACAAGGAGAGTGGGAGGTGGGGGGCAAGTGGTGTATATTTTAATCTGTCAACCTGCCCAAGAGACATGTTATCTCTTTAAATGCACCCATAATCAATTGCCATATTTATCTCTATTGACTATCAGACTAGACAATAGATTCAACCCTGTTGCAAAAATGCCAACACTTGGGATCATAGGATTTGGAGCTAGAAGAGACCTTAGAATTTATATAAGTAGGGGCAGCTAGGTGGCTCAGTGAGTAGAGAACCAACCCTGGAGTCAGGAGGACCTGAGTGCAAATCCCACCTCAGACACTTGACACATGTACTAGCTGTGTGACCTCACTTAACTCCAATTGTCCTACCAAAAAGAAAAAAAAAAGAATTTATATAAGTCCAATCCTCATTCTACAATTGGCTAGCTACCTCTAGCAGCCCTCCCTCACTCAAATCAAAGTCAACAGCAAATCATGTCATCATTTCCATGATGTCATGGCGCTCTTGGAGAACCAAGGATAAATACAACAACCTATAGAGTATTTTAATAATAGAACTTTCAGTATCATGGTAGAGTGGAAAGAACGCTAGTCGGGGAACCCAGGTTCAAATCCTGCCTTTGACATTCACTGCTTCTGTGATATTGGACAGATGACTTAACTTCTGGGTCTCAGTTTCTTACTCGGTAAAATGAGAGGTTTGGACAAGATGACCTCTGTAGTCCCTTCCATCTGTAAACCTATGATCCCATGATCTTAGCAAGTTGCCTCTCAAAACAAAACCACATGGACCCTTGTGGTTTTGAATATGTGTTTAGCAAGTCCTGGTCCACCAACCCATTTTGTATTTGAGACTAATGCAATAGCTCTAACATTGCTAATAAGCCTCCAATTATTCCTCAATATATTTTTGCACAATATCAAATCCATCAAAGAGGTAACTTCATCTCTCATCCTGTGGCCAAATGCATGACTCTAAAAAGTGATCGCAAACTAGGGGCAATCTCCAGCCAGGAAACTAAGAGTTATACCCTAAAATGCAAATGAAGCATCTTCCACATTAGGATTACTTAAGGAAGACAAGTTATTCATTGTCTTTCCAATCTAATCCAACACATAAAGCACTTACTAAATACCTAGGTGTATTTAGGGACACCAAAAATAAATTAATTAATCAGCTAATTAGTTAAAGTCATTTCTGTTGTGGAGGAATACAATATGTAAACAGATAAGCATGTATGTGATTATTTAAGGACCTAAAGAGCAGTGGCACCCAGGGGGAATCCAAAAAGGCATTTCCTAGGAAGGAGCCCATAGAAATGAGTTGAACCTTAAAGGAAGCTAGAGATTTCCAGGAACAGACATGATGAGGAGGTACATTCCAGGGCATGAAGGGCAAGCTGGACAAAGGCATAGAGGCAGGAGGTGGAATTTCAAGTTCAAGGACAATTTAGCAGAAAGGGGAATGAGCTTCTTTTCTTTCTTCTCAGACTCTTCCTCTTTCAGTTCAGCCCCACCTTCACCTTGTGTTGCATCTCTAATTTATTTCTGAGTTCCCATTTCATTACCCTTTCTCCATTTTCAAGAAGCAAAAATCTAGAAATTCCCTTCTTGCTCTCTTCTCATTTTCCAGTATCACACATGGCATCCTAAGTTTTCAGAGCTGGACAATAGGTATAAATGGGACCCATCCATTCCTGGGTAAAATTACTTTTCTGATTTTCATGGAACTAATTACTGGAAGAGAACAGATCATGGGATCATAGAATTAGACCTCAGAAGGCATCTAGTCCAACCCACTCATTTTACAGATGAAGAAATTGAGACCCATGGAAGTTGTGTCCATGGTTATACAAAGTACTAGCATCAGAGGCAGGCTTTAAACCCAAATCTCCTAACTCTGGAGCCTGTGTATGTGTATGTGCATGTGTGTGTGTGTGTGTCTGTCTGTCTGTCTGTGTGCTCCCACTATTTCTAAACCAGGCAGTTTCCCCATAGACAAGATCATTAGGCTTGCAAAGTTCAGGCTTGTTGACAATTTCTCAGGAAACCTCTTGCCTCCTGCCATGGGGAACATGGATGCCAATCCCCACCTTCCCAACCAGACATCAGTCAAATTAGCTTTCTTCAATTAAAGACTAAGAATCTCCTTACCTTAGAGCAGTCCGTATGAGGCCGGGAGGCCACCTGCAATCCACCAAAGGATTTGGGGCAGCCCACAAAAATTAATTAAGCGAATGTAAAAGAAAGTAAAGATGTTAACAAGTGCTTTGTCCGTGCCCCGCTTAACCAGCCTTCCACTAGTCACTCTTGTGCCCATCACATAACGTAGGGGGTGGGTTGCCACTGTGCCCTCTCTCCTGTTTGTCACATAACCCACAGCAAGCAATCATCCTTATACCTTTACTTGGAAAGTGAGCTGCAAAAATATTTATCTGTGGCCCAAAGAAGTTTAGCCTATTTTAATTTTGGCCAACCTGTTCAGCTCTGCCTTAGAGACATGAGTCCTCGAGACATTTCCCCTCCACCACGATATAGAACTAGGACTTCTGGGTCACATGATCAACAAGATAGTGACCTAGACATTTTCTTCAAAACTCACAGCCTTTCAAGCAGCTGCAAAACTGAAATTATGTGCCTGAGATAAAGCACTTTCAGCTCTCACCACCAAACAAGTTACCGTCTCAATGACTTAACAGCTGAGGCCAATATTTCCTACCTACTAAGCACCCTCTCCGCCACCACTGCCACTCTAGGGAGCAAGGCTGCACAAGGCAGACTCATGGGCTTGTAACAGAAGCCAAATCCACACCCCAACCCCACCACCACCAGTCCAGGGCAGTAGAGATTCAAACTCCAAATGTCATAAATTTGCTAAGACTGCAATAGCCATGTTCTGTGCCACAAGAGAATTCTGCAAGAAAGGGAAGAAACAGAGGCAAAAGATCAGGTGAGATTTATAACAGAGCTCAATTCTCTACCCTAACCCCTCCCACCCTTCTCAGTGCCTTAGAGATCCAAACCCCAAACAGGAGAAATGTGTTCAGGCCGAAGAGACCAGTGTTGTAAGACCTAGACCTCAGCAGAGGAACAGAGATGTGTCTGGAATTATCATAGACTTCAATTTTACAGTCGGACCCCCACGTACCCACCCATCCACCTCGTCCCAGTGCCTTGGAGATCCAGAAGCAGAAATTTGCTCAGGCTGCAATTAGCAGAGAACTAAGGAACAACAAGGAACAAGAAGAACCTGTATGTAGAAAGAGGGGACCAAGGGGGGCTGTGGGGCACTCCCCTAAACCTGAAGGAAAAAAACTGAGCATCCATCTGGGGCCAGTTCTGCTCCCCACCCCCTATCCTAGAAGTCACTTGAGGCAGAGATACCTAGTCTGATGAGCCCTGAGTTGTCTGACCAATGTCAAGAGGCAGAAAAGCTTTGAGATCTAGCCCTCAGGGACACCATCATCAGAAGAGAGGGCGGCAGAAAGTGACCAGTACAGAACGGAAAAAGTAAAGGGAATGAGCATTTATACAGAAAAAAAAAAGACTGAAATTACTAAAGATCTCAAGAGAAAGAAAATCAAAAGACCTTAAGCATAAGTATATAAACCACCAGGGAAGATATTTATGACAGAAGGAACTATGGCCTCTACATCAAATAAACACATTCAGTCTTCTGTGAATAAATCTTATAAAACAAAAGGATTTAGCACCTGATAAGGAAGAGGATCCTGTGGGTTTTAAAGAGAACGTAGAACCATAGTATATTGTATCTGAATGATTTAAAAGAGAAATAAGAGTTATGAGAGTAAAATTATTGCCTACACAGAAAAAGTAATTGGAAGAAGAGAAAAATTTAAATCCACAGTGATAAATCTTACCAAAGAAACAGAGAGGGTAGCTGTTAAAAAATGCAAATATATGGAAGTAAAGGACAATCTGGAAGAAGAGAAGCAAAAATCAATAACATTAAAAGAAAGCATAACTTCCATACAAGTAAAACACAATGATCTTGAAGACTGGATGACTAGAAACAACTTAGAGAGTGTAGATTTCCCAGAAGAATATGGCTGGTGGTGATAGGGATAATAGGAGGAGCACTCCTTCCTCATAGTGATAATAATAATAATGATTTAAAACTAGCCTCCCGTACTAATGAGTTTTGTGACCCTGAGCAAGACGCTTAACTTCTGTCTGGCTGATACATGTCTGTGTGACCCTGGGTGAGTAACTTAACCTCTCAGTGTTCTGGGTTACTCTCTAAGACTATAAATTGCAGCCTATATATATATATATTGGTAGAGGGAGTTTCCCACCTAGGACTTCCCAATTCCAATAAAATCTATTCCCTATCCCTATTCAAGACATATAGAAAAATTAAAACAAATATTTAAGGCCCAAAAGCAACTCTTTGATAGATTGATGATCAAAGAACAGAAGTAATCCTCAAAAGAAGAATTACTAATTGTTAACATCCATGTGAAAAGTTGGTAATTCATTTCACACTCAGTTTAACAAAGATGGCAGAAGACAGAAATAGCCAATATTAAAGAGGCAAAGGAAAGACATGCTAATACAATGTTGGTGGAGCTCTGAATTGTTATTACCATTCTTGAAAACAACTTGGAATTATGGGGGGGGGGCGAAAGTAATGAAACTTCATACCTTTTGACCAGAGGTCCCACTATGGGGTATATCCCAGGTAGGTCAAAGACATGCCCAAATGTGTCTAGCAACGGTGGAGGTGTGCTTCTGGCAGTGTTCAGGATAAAAGATGTTTGGCTAAGGAGGAGAATTCGTTACTTCTTCTTGGCTGACACCCTGCTAACTTCTTTGGGGAGCAACATTCATTTCCTGTCCTACACTTTGGCTTATGACTTTCTTTTTAGTCAGTATTCTCAATCCTCTTCTTCAAAAATGGGTTTTTAGAACAATTTAAAAGGAGAAAAAATGCCTAAAGTATCACCTCAAACACTATATACTGTCTTCACCATACTGCCTGGCTCATTCTATGTCTAAGTCTGGATTTACTTCTTCTCTGATTTTGGACAGCTATAACATTATATATCAATAATATCTCATTTTGTTGAACTTAGGCCTCCAACTAGTGGTCCCAGAGATTAGAAGTCTCCTGCTTTTTCCCCTTTCCTTAGGAAGAGGATAGTCTTGGGCTTTTAATTACACTGATGACCCCCAGTTATATATGCATGGCATTAGATTTTGTATTAGCAACAAATTGGAAATAAAACAAGTGCCTGTAAATTAAGGAATGGGTAAATGAGACAAGCATATGAATATAACGAAATATTATTCAGTAAGAAAAAGATTGATTGAGAAATCCAGAGAAGCATGAGAAGAATCTGTGTGAACAATGAAGCAAGAAGACAACATACATAACTACTTTAACAATCTAAATGAAAAGAACAATAAAAATAAAGTTGAAGGCAACTGTATGATTAGAATGACCAATCTCAGCCTGAGAGAAAAAAATAGGAAATATACTTCCCTACATAAGAACTTCCTAAACTGCGATCAAAAATAGATTGACTTTAGTCAGCTAAGGCCTAACAATAGACCAATTCTCACAATGGTATTACCAGACCTCAAACTATCTTACAAATCAGTAATCAGAAAAAATATTTGTTAGTGGCAAAAAAAAAAAGAAATATCTTTCAATGGAACAGACTAATCAATACCCAAAAGTAATCAAATACAATAAAGCCAAGAAGGCAGGCTACTGGAGCAAGGACTCCTCTATTCAGCAAAACCACTGGAAATAGCATATACCACCGTAAGTTCCAAGTAAATTTGAAACTTAAATATAAAAGGACATGCTATAAATAAATTCTATCCATTCTTCAAGATCCAGCTCAAAGGCCAACTTTTCCATGAAGTCACCCCTAATTAATGTAGCTAAAAGTGAGATGGTCTCTATTTCTATTATAAGACTTTGAATGTCATATCTCATTTACTACTTATCTACATCTTACCACCCCTATTAGATTGTAAGTGCCCTAAAATCTGTGACTTTGTCTTATTCATATTCAAATTACTCACAATGCTAATATAAATGCATAAACAATATAAACATAAATGTTGAGTAAACATCTGTTGGATAAATGGAAAATGTGTTCCATATTCCAAACAAAATATTTAAAAGCTTCTGTTCCAAAGTTTGGTTTTAAGTTGGGAGGTACCTATGTTATCTTCTTTTATCTCCAAGCAGTGAAATGAATGTCCCTAATAATAAAGAGGTATATCCATGATTCTCTGTAGCCCTAACAGTGGCTAATGTGGTGTCTTCAACATATTAAGTACTCAGTAAATGTCTAATGCTTAATTAATTGCATGTAATTAATAAATGGAAGTTTTCCATTGGCTCTTAAGAACATCAAATCACACACTATTAAAAGATACAGGAATTCCTTTCCTTCACTGGTGCTGAGCAAAGGCAAAAGCCTCAGGAGGAAAAAAGATTTGGGAAGGGAGCAGCTGTTTAATAAGATGGCACAAACTGGATTGGGATCCAGAGATCACAGCTTAGGGATAGTGGGTTGTAGGCAAGTGATAAAGAGCTAAAAAGAGCTGGTAAGAAGTTATATGAATCTAATCAAAAGAGCTTTAAGCAGAAAGGCAAGGGCAAGGAAGGAAATTATTTCTATCTACTGGTCTAGATACCATAGAAAGTAGCTCCAGGTGGGAAAAAGAACAGCAATAAAGATAACTAGAAATTCACAGAAGACAAATTCAAAAAGAAGCCATTTAAAAAAAAAAACCTGGCTTCAGATGTCTATTCACAAATGCACAAAGTACAGGTGGGAGGGAAGGAGAATTAGAGAATATAAGAGGTAAATTGGACTTACTGAAGTTGAGTGGGATGAGGTAAGTACAAGAGATCGAAGCAAATGCAGGTAACGTCAGATGAATTTTTAAATGTGACATAGTACTGTATAAAGGATGTGCAGAAAGACAGCTGTTCTGTTCTGACTAGAATGCTAAAGCAATGCTAAGTTATTTTGTTGAGGACAGGTATGCATAATAAAGGCAGGACAGTAGACCCTAGAGAAAGGTGTTGTCCCATTGGCTTCATCCACAGTTTTGTTCTTATTCCCCTCCATTAGCTTGGCAACTAGCCATTAGCATGGCTACTCTGGGAGCTGAGCGGTGCCTCATTGCCACAGCTTTACAAAACTCCCATGAGATTTTGTTGAGAGGAGTTCACAGAATGTTTTGAAAACCAAAAGAAATTTTCTAACCCTAAATCAGGTAGTTGGCTGGGGATAGGGACTTTGAGTCAGGACTAGGAGAAAGGTAGTCAAAAAATAGACCTAATATTAGCCAGGAACAACTACAGGCTTTTGCTCAGTGCTTGTATGGGTATAGTCCTAGCATATACATTTTCAAAGTCTTAATCTCCCTTTCCAGGGAGAGGCTTACTAACCACTGAACCCCAACAGATGTTATCAGACAGTAGCAGATAAGCATGTCAACAGAGGATGGTTAAGTGACCATGAGAGCAGCAGCAATATCTAGCAGAGATGATGTGACAGAGAGCAGAGACATAATGCCTAGCAGAGGCAATTCAGTGAAGAAAAGAGATGAGATACCCCACATAGACATCATCAAGCCCAGAGGACAAAGTCAGGATGCCCATCAGAGAGCTATACCCAAGGACATGGATAACTCTACATCAGAAATACGAGTTGTTCAGACAAACATGCACCTTGACCACATGTCCCTAAATGTGAGCCCTCCATGCACATTCTCTAGCCACGTATTTCCTGTGTATGTAATGCTTCATGTATATCCCTTGGCCACATATGTGATATATGTGTGTATATGTGTATATACGCGTGTGTATGTGTGTATATATATATGTGTGTGCGTGTGTGTGCATGATCCTTTATGTATATTCTCGTCCATATGTCCTCCAGGAACATTCCTTTGTTGGCACTGTCCCCTTCATGTGAACCATCTTTCACTAGTGTTATGGTTACTTATGGGACAATATACCCCATGATCTTTTACTTAGAATTAATGTATCCTTTCTGACTGGCATAATAAAGTAAACAGATAAAAGGAGGTTCTTGAACTGTAATTTTGAGTGGATGCTCAAAAAAACAGGGAAAGATCCTTCTGTAATATTACGCCTACACCTTGGTTTTTATTTGATTCCAATTTATTCCCATGCCTTCACTGAAGTCTCGTATTCTCTCTGCTGCCAAGTTTCTGTGCTCTTCCTCTACCCTTGACCTCAATCATGAAAACACCCATTCCTAGAAGTTTACCTTGGTCTTGGTTGCACACCCTCTATGCCTCAGAAGGATGCAGGCCATTCTTCAAGTCTCCAAGGCCATTCTCCACTCCTGTTTCAAAACTCCACATACAATATAATCTCAAGGCATTCACCCTTTCAGCAGTCTGGAGATGGGCTGATAATCAACTCAAGCCCTGGCTCCTGCCGTCCACACCTCTCCCAAGTCAAAAAAAAAAAATACCTCTAACTTGTAGTAACTCTCTACTAGGGGTCCATATAAGGTAGGACCTCAGGTGCTACTCTGTCAGGGATATTAAAATTCAGAATGAGCTAAGATTATAAAGGAAATCTAGCTTGAATGAAAAGCTTTGTGTTTTCCAAGCTATATTGGAAGAAAGGAGAGAAGAGAGATCTTCTGGAGGTCTTGGTGCGCCTTTGTCAGACCACCTGCAGAGGGGATTTCTATTCAGGTACTGATTGAGCAAGATCATCTCTGAAGTCCCTTCCAACAGGATATTATATGAAAAAGTAAAACATTTTTTAGAGTCAGAAAAATGATAAAACTTAAAGAAAAATCAATCAGAGAGAGAGAGAAGCAATCTATGAGGTAGGAAACCTCTGAATGGCGATCTGTCATTGTCTCATTTATAGAGTTGACTATCCTATACCTCTTGTTTAGTAACAATTGCTTCTTCTTTCCTTCTCTTCATATTATATATACATTATGTATACATATTATATGCATGTGTATTATACATGTATTATATACATATATTCATAAATATGTGCATACATGCATACACGTACACATATGCATCTGTATTTATAAAACTACCCCCTACACTCATCCTTCCCACCTCCTCCCCCATCCCAATGGGGACAAGCAGTTAGCAAAGGAAGGCATCCCAGCCAGGACACATTCTCCCAGTGGCTTTTTTTTGCCAACGTTGAGGATGCATTCCTAACATTCCCAAATGCCAAGTAGCATGGAGTGCAAATGAGAGGTTATTAAGTCTACAATAAAATAAAAAATGATTTTCTGAATCTAAAGGAAATTGCCATATCAGTGACTTGCATTGTGGAAAACAACAATTACAGCTCACACATTTACTGAAGATGTAACGTCTGGTGCCACAGATGAGACTTTATTTCCAGGGTGTGATATGGCATTTGTGATTGCATTCTCCATATAAAAAGTGGGGAATTTTAAATTGAATATCACTCCAGAAAAAGCTCTAGCACCACTTGGTCAAATTGACGTGAGCTGTCAATAAATCAAACTAGAGACATCTAAAGTCTCATTTCTTGATTTAAAAAAAAAGCAGCTACAAGGATTCTGTAGCCTCCAAATCTCATCAGTTGTGCCCTGCGCTCTTGGAAACACATTAATTCTCTTTATCTTAAAGTCATTTGCAAGTAAAATTCAATTGCGGAGATGGCAGTGACCTTTGACATTTAGCCTTCAAAATTTGTCAGAATTCATTCTACTTTCCTTTGAATTAAATAGAATGAAGCAGCACTTATTAAAGAGCTTTTGCTGTTCATCTTCTAGAAGGGTCTGGAATCTCACTGACTTTCTACCTGGCACATTTACTGTACTGTCAGCTCTTGTGAACAGATTGTGAGATTAGCAATTTCCGAGGCAAATTTTCATGTTGTGGCAATCACTTCCCCAACACCTCTCTCACTAACACACACATACACACACACAGAGTCCCAATTTTTCTATTGTCAGGCTGCTCACTTCTTCCCATCCCAGCTGCTCCCCCCACCTGCTCCCCCTGATCATAACTGAATGCCTCCATCTGATGCATAGACGGTGTCCAACCAAGACAAAGGTAAACTTCTAGGGATGGGTGTTTTCATGATTGAGATCAAGGGTGGAGGAAGAGCACAGAAGCTTGGCAGCAGAAAGAATACAAGACTTCAGTGAAGGCATGGGAATAAATTGGAATCAAATAAAAACCAAGGTGCAGGTGTAATATTACAGAAGGATCTTTCCCTGTGGCTAAAGTATAAAGTCCAAATCCCTTTCCTAGAATAAGGGCACTTTGTGGTGCAGACATTAATCTCTTCTATGGAAGTCAGTGGGTTCCTGATCAGAATCCTTGGCTGGGGGGGCACACTCATGGAAGGAGTGTTGAGACTCTGGACAAGCTGTAACTGCCCCCCAGCTTTGCTAACCCAGATGTTGGTTCTTCTCTCGTAACTATGAATTGTTATTTGAATCAGACAAGGTCTGTCTGTTGATGTTTGTAATTTCTGTTTGTATTTGCCTTGAAGTTCAGGGGGCTGACCTTTTCCCCCTGAACTATGAATGATATTTGTATGTTTGATTAAACTGAGATTGTTAACCCCTAAATGTTGCTTTCCTTAGAAAAGCAGATCAAAGAACCTGTGTTGGCAGCTTTCTGTGTGCTGGTTGTTGGTGGGTCTTATACCCCTACAGTAGCTGCTAGCAGATTGTTGCTACAAATGGCGTAGTCATGGCAGGATCTGCAGATTAAAAGGAAAGTATGGAGTTTTGGGGTACTGAAATAGTGTTTGGATGTTTCCCAGTTATTAGACTGCTCTTTGTACTTGTGGTGGCTATAGTTCTGTGGAGCCCCAGAGGCCTGAGGGAAAACAAGTCCATGGCAGTGACAGGAGAGGTTTCCCAGGAGCCCAGAGCAGAGGCCCTGGGAGATAACCTCTCCTTCACTCTCCCTACCCCACTAGCACTCTGGAAGTGAGAGGCTGGGGCAGAGGCTGTGGGAAGAGAACAAGCAGAGCCTTGGGAGAGGTGTGGATGACAGGAGCCAGGGCTTGAGTCAATTATTAGCCCATCTCCAGACTGTGCTGAAAGGGTGAATGCCTTGAGATTATATTGTATGTGGAGTTTTGAAACAGGAGTGGAGAATGGCCTTGGAGACTTGAAGAATGGCCTTCATGCAGATTTGGCATGAGTGGCTGGTGAGGAGAAAGAAGAAGCAGGTGGTGGCTGCCAACATATTGACCCAGACAGAGCAGAAGACTGCCTGCATGCAGTGAGCTGCCTTCTAGCCGACTTTGGTGAGGTGAGTGCAAAGGTGGGGAACCACCTACATGGGGATTCTGGCTGAAGCCAGGAGCAGCCAGCAGGAGCTGGATGACCAGGAATCCAGGAGCTTGGAGTTCAGCCCTGGGGAGAGATAGAAACTTTGCAGCAAGGTGCCAAGTGTGCTTTTTTGCTGCCTTCATCTGGGATTGCTTGGGACCCAGGAGGGAGGGGTGGAGTTGTCTATGGTGGGGCAAGGGAAGTGCCATAGACCCCCAAGACCCCACCCTGTTGGCTTTGCTGCCCAGCTGCCCCTCAGGACTAGGAAGCACCTGGAGCAGTGTGGGAAGGACACATCCCCAAGAGAACTCTATTTGGACTTTGTGTTGGGACTTCGAGAATTAAAGCATGCTGGTACCTGAGGATGCTAGGAGGAATCCTGCAAGGGCTGCATGGGAAGAAGGACACACCTTCAAGAACTTTGCTTGGAGAGATTGACTTGCTTTGCCTCAGACATGTCCTAGCTGGGCAAGTCACTTAACCCTGTTGGCCTCAGTTCCTCATCTGGAAAAGGAAGAGGCAAACCGCTCCAGTATCCTTGCCAAGAAAACCCCAGATGGGGTCACAAAGAGATGGACATGACTGAACAACAATTGATTGAGTGATAGAGATAAAAAAAATTTTAAATGAAGCAATCCCTATTCAAAATGAGCTTAAGTGATAATAGGAAGACAACAAATAAATATGAATAGAATCAATAGAGATAATAAATACCAATGAATGAAACAATGGAAAAAACACCTACTGTGTGCCAAGCATTGTGCTAAGTTCTGGGAATACAAATTTTCAAAAGAAAGACAGTCCCTGCTCTCGAGAAACTCACACTCTAAGAAAACAACACTTTTTTAAAGTGGGAAACAAGATACTAGCAGAGGAAAATTTTTTTTAAAAAATCTTCATGCAGAAGATAGTTCCTGCACTGCATCCTTGAAAAAAGAAAAGACAAAAATGAGAAGGAAGCATACAAAGTTTAGAAAAGACATAGTTCCTTCCCTCCAAGAACTGAGAGCCTAGTAGAAGATTGAGACACCAAAACAGATTGCTATCTCATATAATATAAAAATAACAACATTTCTATGGTGCTTAAAACAGAGTTATACTGATAAAAATTTAACAACTGGCTTTCCAGGAAGGAGAAAAAAAACGTACTCATGACACACTTCTAAATTTAATCTACACTATTAGCATTTCCCCATCACTTTTTAAATCTAAACAATCAACAAAACAATAATTGTTGGAGTCCTTGATTTGTAGTATTTGCAGATTTCCAGAGTCTAAATGCTCATGCTGAAAATTTAACAACAGGCTTTCACAAGGCAGTCCCAGCTGGCTCCAGCACATCCTGGCTTTAAGATTGGCAAAGTCTTCTTGACTCTAGGTCCAGCATTCTGTCTATTGTGCCGCCTAGCTGCCTCTATGTTAATATACTATTCCCAGCAGAAGTAGAGAGGTTCATCACCAGGAGATTGGACTCCAAGGGAATCCTCACAAAGAGAAGCAGCATGGGGTGACAGATAAGCCAGTCACAATCTTTCTGTGTCATTGACAACAATAATCACAGTAACAATTCACATTTATATAGTGCTTAGAAGTTTGCAAAGAGCTTTACAAATAGCATCTCATCTGATCCTCTGGGAGGTAGGTGCTCTTATTGCCTACATCTTATATACCAGGAACTGAGCAAAGGGAGGTTAATTCACTTGCCCAGGATCATACAGCTAGTAAGTGTCCGAGGACAGATTTCAATTCAAATCTTGACAATTTCCAGGTGCAGCACTGTGGCACCTAGCTGGCTTTCTCCATTGCCTCGTCTATAAAGTGAAGGGCTTGAACTCGTTGGCTCCCGTGGTGCCTCCCTCACAGCTCTAACTAGCCACTAAGGTGTAGAAGGAGCCAGGTTGTGAATTAGTCTTGCAAACCTGGTATTTTACCCCAGAAGCAGGGATAGAGTGGTAGAACCAAGTGCACTTTTTACCAGCCACTGTTTCCTTTTTAGCTAACCCTGATGTTATCTACTTCATCTGTGCACAAATTATGCACACCCAAGATAGCAAGGGCACTCTGAATTGATGAGATTTATCTTATTTGCTTGTTTGGAAAAACAGTGAGCAGAAACCTGAAGTGATGGGACATAGATGCATCTCACTGTCTTGGGAGGAGTTTGGTGGCTGTCATGAATAAGGCTGGGAGCACCGGAGATGTCCAAGGACTGTAGTGCTGCAATGAGTAGCTTCAGTCACCAGATCAATCAACAAGCATTTATTAAGTGCCTACTGTGTACCAGAGCTGAGAATACAAAAAATGAAACAATCCCGGCCCTCGAAGACGATAAAGGAAAAGCATGCGTGGGGGTGGAGGGGGAAGAGTAAAGAGAAGGTTGGGGAGTGGAGGGAAGACAAGGTAGACAAACCTCGAACAACACAATTTCTCAGTTCTGCTTTGGACCAGTCCTGGTTAACTACATGGCAGAATAAAATAAATCAGACAATTCATTGTGTCAGCAAATGACTTTCTAACCTACTCTGCTCAATTATGCCAACTGGAACCTGAAAACAAATTTAGATCAGCAACAGCCTTGTCTCTTGGGAATGTCCTAGGTTATCTTCAGACCACAGCATTTCCCAGGCACAAAGCACTATGAATCAAAATCAAAGCATTTTGATCTAGAACAGACTTTAGAAATTAATTAGTTCAACCTCCTTTCATTTTAGGGGGCAGGAAATAGGCTCAGAAGGAGAAGTGACTTTCCCAGAGTCACACAGTTAGCAAAAGTAGGATGCAAACCTCATCTTCCAACTAAAATTCACAAAGGACCTGTTTTTAAGACTAAATGAAAAGAGAAAGGCAAGGCATAATGTGCATCTATATTTTAACTGTTAAAGATCTCCCTGACACTTCTTCTGTCTGTTCATCATTTGCTGGGAGAGGAAACATGAGCCATTGATGAATGTCCTGGGTCAGAGATCATGGCCTCTATTCCCAGCTCAGTCACTGATCCACTGGATGAATTTAGGTAAGTACTTCACCTCTTGGTCTCCATTTCCTCATCAGTTCATATTTCATGTGTGCTGCATGCAATGCTTACAGAGTCTTTGTACATTTAGCAGGAGACCTGAGGTCTTCCCCATTTGAAAGGGGTTCATCCTAGATACCATATAAATCCCAAACTCTGGCAACACTGGATTGTACCTGTGGCAGGTGGAGAAGTGCCCTCAATTAGGGGCAAAACTACACCGTATTAATCAATCGATAACTATTATACAGAACATGTTCTTTGATTTAATTAATTAGGGACTGGGTTACAAGGTGCTGACAAGAGAGATTAGCAGCTCTGAGCTGTGTCTGTGGGGTTGGCTACTGGTACCACATGCTTTATGGGTTGGCAGAGTGTACCCTGAATATTAGAAAGTGGATGTGGACCGTTCTTTCTATAATTATTAAGAATTAAGTGTGAAAATGTTACGAACACACATAAACAACAATCTAAAGATGTGCTTATTTTAAGGTATAGCAAAATCTCATTTTATTGAGTAGGTGGAATTGAAAACCACTGTTTAAAAGAAAGTTTTCCTTAAATTGAAAAATTATCAATTTACCCTAAGATGGTATTCATTAGGGCCTAAATTTCATTTGTGAATAGTTTTGATTGTCGGAAGCAAGCTCATTCAATACTCAATTCAGCAATTCAATACAGGCATCATTTATGAAATGCCTACTATGTGCAATGCGCTGTGCTAGGCAATGGGTATACAAAGACAAACCAAAAGTAACCCCTATCTGCATGGAGCTTATTATAGGCTTCCTGGCAAATATCTGTTAAATACCTCTTAATAAAGAGGTAGAAAGGTATAACGGACAAAACAGAAAGCTTAGAGTCAGTTCAGACTTTTGTTCTAATTCCACATCCGATATTAATCAGCTGTGTGATCTGAAACAAGTTACTTCCTCCTTGCGATTCAATTCCCTCATATGTAAAATAGAAATAAAGATAGTAACTACCTCATAGGTTTGTTGTAAGGATCAAATGAGCCACTGTGTGTAAATCACTGTTAATTAATCGTTTTTTTTTTTCCAGCAAAGCACTGGGGATCCAAAGAAGAAAAAAGCATATTCCCTGACTTCAAAGGGCTTATAATCTAATAAGAGGGACAAGGCTGGTATAATACTACAGAGAAGATGGAACATAGAGCTCATGGAGAAGAGACTATCACAGGAAATCAGAATGGAATTGACCAGACTGTGGAGGACCAAGATCGCTACAAGCAAAAGGATTCTGAGTTTCCTCTCACTAGAGAGCAGATTCATTCTTACAGCATCTATTGTGTCTGCCTTTTTCTCTCAACTCACATTATCACCACATGACTTCAAGCTCTCATCACTTTTCCCCTGGACTCTTGCAATAACCTCCTAATTGGTCCCCCTGCCTCCAGCCTCTCCTTTCCCCCATCTATCATCCACATATAGCTAACAAATTGATAGCGCTAACATACAGCTCTTACCATGCCTCGCCCCTGCACAAGCTTAAGTGGCTGCCACTGCCTCTAGGACAGTCCTAATTGTCAAGAAATGTTTCCTTAAGTCAAGCCTAAATCTGCCCTTTTGGACTTTCTATCCATTGTTCAAACTCTGCCTTCTGGGTCCAAGCAAAGTAAATCTAATCCCTCTTTCGCATGATAGTTATCATGTTTCTCCCCCTCCCCCATCTTCTTTTCTTCAAACTAATCATCCTCATTTCCATCAACCAACCCCCATCAGAGTGTGGTTTATTTTCTGGTGACAAATATTCCTGTTGCAAATAGAGGCATTTAGAAATATTCTATTGCACAAATCAATCCAATGAAGTTAGATTAGAAGGGAAACGCAACTGGGGTGGGGGGGACATCTTTGCAGCAGGTTTCTTGGACAAATGTCATTCCCAATACAATGAAAGACCTGATTCAAATTCATAATAATAAGAGCTATTTACCAGTTGATAAATGGTCAAAGGATAAGAACAGGGTAGAAATCCAAGCTATCTATACCAATGCAAAAAAGTTTTTCAAATCACTAATATTTAGAGAAATGCAAATTATAGCAATTCTTAGGTTTTATCTCACACTGATCAAATTAGCAAAGTTCACAAAAAAAGGAATGTGACAAATAGTGGAGAAGCCAAGGGAAAGCAGACTAAGTGGACCTGTGAATTGGTACAATTATTATTAGGAAAACAATTCAGAACTGTGCCCCAAAAGTTACTAAGCTAAGCTTACCCTTTGACCCAACAATACCTATATAGACTATAGAATAGAATTATACCCCAAATAGACCAAAGAAATAGAAAAAGGACATATATGAATAAAATATTTATGGCAGCTCTTTTTCATTGGCAAAGAACAAGAAACTAAGTGGGGACCTGCTAATTGGAAAATGGCTGAACATATTATTATATGTGAATTTAATGGAACATTGTTGAACTGTAAGACATGAAGAAAGAGATGGACTCAAAGAAATCTAGAAAGATTCTTATAACTGAGGCAAGAGTGAAGTGAACATAACCAGGAGAGCAATTTATATTGTTACAACATCAACATTATAAAACTGAACAATTTTGAAAGAGTTAAGAACTCTGGCCAAAGCAATGATGGACTATGATTCTAGGAGACTAGAGATAAAGAATTCTACCCATCTCCTGATGGAGAGGTGATAGATCAATATGGAGAATGCAACATTTTTGGCCAACATGGGAATTTGTTTTGCTTATCCATGCTTTTTTGGTTACAAGGGTTTTGGTTTTTCTTCCCCCAGTGGAAGAGAAGGAAGGAAGGAAGGAAGAAAGAAGGAGGAAGGAAAGAAGGAAGGGAAAAAATAAATGCTTAATCATTGAAAAATGTAAAATACAATTTTAAAATATGTATTCTTTTAATCTTTATAGTTATGCTCAAATTTCGAATCATTCTTCTAAAAATAACCATTGTAGCATCTGAACATTTGAAGGCCTCGTTACAGATTTTAGCTTTGAGAATAGAAAGAGGTCTTAGTTTTTGTCATCCTGCTCAGCTTCTTTTCTTTGCTATACACATGGTACTATATAAGGAAGAGACCTCTCAGGACTTGGCTTTCCTCAGCTCTTTGAAGATTCAGCCCTGGTGAGTTTCTCTTTTGCTCCAACTGGAACCTAAGAAGTCTTCCGGTGAAAGGGAAAAGGAAGGAAATAACCATTTATATAGTATCTACTCCATCCCAGGTGTTGTGCTAAGTGTTTTTTTACAAAAAATGATCTCATTTAATCTTTATAACAACTCTGCTAGGTAAGTGCTACTATTATCCCCATTTTGTAGTTGAATAAAGTGAAACAGATAGAGGTTAAGCGACTTGTCCAGGGTCACACAGCTAATGAATGTTTTGAGATTGGATTTGAACTCAGGTTTTCCTATCTACGGCAATGCCGTGTTCTCATATCCCATTATCTAGAACCAAGTTTCTGTACAGATCTGAGCAGGACTTTAACTGACATACTTCTCCTTTACAAATTTAACCACTAGGTAGCTCTGTTAGACACTATCCTGTTCCTATTTATAAGGACAATCTGGACCTGGGCTATTTTGTTGCTATTAAGTTGAATGAAATATATACTTTAAAAATTGTACATAACAATTTATAGTTTCATATGTAAACTTATGTTCTTTTTGTGTATTTAAATGTTTATGTTTGTTGATATTTATTAATTTCATAATTTTTTAAAAGTCTGACATGCAACGTAGGTGGCACCATAGTTCACAGAGTGATGGACTTGGAGTCAGGAGGACCTGAGTTTAAATCTGGCTTCAGCTATATGACCCTGGGCAAGTCACTTGACTTCTGTTTGTCTCAGTTTCCTCATCTGTAAAACTGAGATAATGTGAGAATGATAGTGCCTACCTCAGAGGCTCATTGTGAGGTTCAAATGAGATAATAATTGTAAGACATTCACCACAGTACCTGGCACATGGTGTGTGTGCTATATAAATGTTAGCTATTGTTTTCATAATTATTTTTATTTTTATTAATCTTGTTCAACAATTCACTGAGTATCGTCAAGTGAGGCATGAAATAAGGATACTTAGACATAGTTTGTCAATGTCATGAAGACCCTCCTGTGAAAACTCCAAACAAAAGAAGGCTTCCGTCACTTAAAGTTCTCCAAATGTTCCTGTTCTCAAGTCACCAGGTACTAATTTCATCGAGCCTTAAAACAATGCAAATCTTTCTCATTCGAATCTATAATTATTCAAAGGAGATAGATATGACTATCCAAACTGAGAAAACAAAATTCCCACTTTATGATGTGCTCCTGGACATCTACAGCCCATGGAGTTAGTGGGTATGTGTGTATATGCACACACACATCCATACGCACACATACATAAGCAAAAAATAGATAATTGCTACCCAGAAGGTGAAGAATAAGTTTGAGAGTGGGAGAAGATCAAGCTACATCACATTTGAGAATGTGCTTTTAGTGATCCTAATTCAATTCAATTCAATGAAACATTTGATAAATATTTTATTAAAAAAAAAAAAAGAATAGATTCCTGACTCTCTTCTTCCACGTCACTTCTACTTTCTCACAGGATGAATTGCATTTTGAAATTGTGTGGTACTTTCAATGATCCATGATCAATGATCCAAGCTGATCCATGACACAAATAACGCTATATGGCTACAAACCATGGAACGTCACACTCTCCAAAGAATCAAAAAATCATGTGGCCCAAAAAGTGATAGAGAGATGTATGTTGAGTGTAAGGAAGCGGTAGTATATTGCCAATGATGACTCATGAAGAAGAAGTGGTATTAAAAGAATCAAGAAGCATAGCTTCAGAAAAGGAGATGTCCCATAGCAAGAACAAGGGATTTCAGATGGACAGTCTAAGGGCTGAGCTGGTGTCCATGAAAACTAAAAGCCCTAGAGGAAGGCCTCCAACATCATGGATTGTTACTCTATGAAAGATTTATGGGAATACGTGGAACCCCAAGAGAAATCTACTCTAGATCTGAGTTTTCTAGGAAGACCTATGCTTATTATTTTCCTGGGCCCTTGGTACAGAAATTTTCCATGGTCAGGTCCAGTGGCACCAGTTAATCTCCCAAATTCCATGTTCCTAAGGGATACGATGCTATAATAAAGACAGATTTTTAGAGGAAATGAAAAACCAAGGAGATGCAGAAAGATATAGTATCAGAAAAACCTCTGAATCTGACACACCTTGGTTGTATGACTCTGAGCAAGTCACTTAACCTCTCGATGCCCCAAGCAATTCTCTAAGACTAAGTTGTAGAGAAGGTACTGATCTGCATTGGTAGAGAAAGTTACTAACTCCACTAATGAAATCACTGTTGCAAGGGGAGGAAAAAAACCCAGAAACCAACAAGAGTTGTCCAGATTTTCCTGGAAGATCCCATTGAAGGGAAACCCATTACTTCCTAAGGTAGCTCATTTCTCTTGAATATCACTCTAGTTGTTAGATTTCATTGCAGAAACTGATTTACAAGTGTAGAGTTATAAAAGACAAAAAAAGATAGAATCAACTCCTAATCCCTTCTCTTTATTATCTATGTTTATTTTTATTTGTTTGTTCATTTATCTATCCATCCATTCATCTCTCTATTCATCCATTCTTTTATGCACTCAATCACCACCTTACCTATCCTTCCATTATCTATCTGTCCATTTTCCATCTATCTATCCATCTATCCATCCATCTACTTATTTATTTAATTTTGAAGTCTAGTCCTCCCTACATGTATTGGTAATTAAGGAGAGCTTTTAGCACTTATTCAATCAAGTGCCCTTGAAGAGTTTGGCCTTTGTTTCCTTGATTAAATTAGGAGTCTTTGATGACCTCCTTGCCTCTAGGGAAAGCCTAGTTTACACAGGTTTGAGTGACATGTTTGTGACATCAGAAGCTTTTAGACCACGTGGGTTTAAGTCACATTTTTGTGGTGCTTTTAGTTCACATGGGTGAGTGACATGTGTGATTCACCTTTGACTCTGAACATGATATATAAGCCCAGAGGTTGGCATTCTCCCTTGAGGCTCTCACTCCTGGAAGTGTTGGCATGGGACTCCGGGCAGCTGCTCTAAGAGCCTCCTGGCTTGTCAACCCAGATGTTGATGGCTTTTTTGGTAACTATGAATTGCATTTGGTCTGTTTATAATGTATGTTTGTAATTTGTTCGTATTTGCTCTGAAGTTCAGGGTGCTGGCTTTTCCCCCTGAACTAACTGAATGATATTTGTATTTGTTGGATTGATTGAAATAAGATTGTTAACCCCCTAACTTTGCTTTTCTTAGTAAAGCAGATCAAAAGAATCTGTGCTGGCAGCATTCTTGTTGTCGGGCTTGTGTCAGTCTTTCACCCCCACAGCAGCTGCTAGCCAAATTGGTGCAACACTATCTCACTTGCTTGAAAGTACAGTGATCTCTGATGGGGCTAGTCCTACCACTGCTGGCCACGGAACATTTGACCTGCTTTGTATCCGACCTGCACTGCTTTATACCTCCTTGTACAGCCTGGTGGCCCCTGTTCCTACAGTCTCACCCTATTTGTACCAGACTTAGCATGGACAATAGATTAGCTTTAATCTGTTCAGGTACTGAACATCTGCCAACTCTAAGATTCTGCAATTCAATTATTCTATGAATAAATGCAAACCTAGCATCAGAAGCAGTGTGACACAGAACACTGGCTCTGGAGTTGAAGGGCTTGGATTTAAACCCTGCCTCTGATTAATTCCTATCTCTATGACATTGGGCAAGATGTTCTATCTCCCTGGGCCCTAGTTTCATCAAATATAAAATGAATGGATTGGACTAAGGAGCCTCTCAGATCCCTTTTAGGCATGACCATCTTCTATCTATGACCCTATAAATTCATCATTCATATTGAGTTTATAAAGTTCAAGTTAATGTCTTTTTCATGCTTTCAGCCTAGAGTCAATGCAACATTGGTGAAAGAAAAAAAAATTAGATTAGAAAGGCTTTTCTGAAAGTTGTTTTGTCCTTCAGAGTGTTCTGTCAGATAGGGCTCCATGATATAAACATGATAGTTACAGGAAAGAAAACCAACCCCACTGGTCCCACCAGCTCCAGGGGAGAGTCACATTGTTGAGAAGACCGAGGTAATACCCAGGTGGATATTGATTCAATTCCTAATGGCATCCAGAGACTCTTTTACCCTAGTGAGTAAGAGATGGGAGAAATAATGGGAGACATTAAATCTAATCAGATTTAAGTTGTTTCTAGTCTATGGGTTAATAATAATAACAAATAATAACATTTCTATAGAACTTTAAATTTTGTAAGCATTTTTCATAGTAGTGTCATTTGATCCTCACAAGTCTATGAGGTAGATTATTTCTCCATTTTTATCCCTGTTTTATAGACGAGAAAACTGAGGCACAGAAAGATTAAATGATGGATGCAGGTTTATCTAGAGCAAGATCTGAACCTAGATCTTACTAACTTCAAGTCCAACATTCTATCTACTAAATACAGACTAGGGCAATTCTTGTACTAATCAAAGGCTTTGTTCTACATTAGGGTCAATCAACCCCATTCCAGGAATCACCCTCTCTATCCTGCCCTCATTTATGCCCAAATTCCTGGGATAGTACAGTAACTAATTCAACCACATAGGGGACAGGGAGAGAGATTTTCTACCGGCAGAGTTCAACTGTGAACCCTTTTCCTGCTTTAAATATTTTCTAACTCCAGATCCCCACCAAGGCACCAAGTAACAGCAAGTAATTTTAAAATGTAAAGACAAAATGACTTTTCCTTTTGGCCAGCCAAAGCAACTTTAATTAGAAAGCACTGCCAAGAAATCACATTTGTGCATGTGCAGGATTATGGACCACTCTGCTCTCTGTTCATTTTGAATTGTTTACCTATTTTTTTAATTCTGTAAGCCTGCCTGCTTTACTGATTCTCTACACCAGAGGGCAGAAATGAGCTCCCAGCTCCCAGTCAACTGGAAAAGTTAGCTTGCTCTCAAGATCTAAGTCAAAAAAATCAGAAATGTCTAAAATGACCAACGAGTGAAAATTTCCAGCACGTGATACCCTCACCTCTCCCCCATTCACAAGTATAGAATCTGTCCTGATGGGTGACTACTGAAATTCATTCTTTTTTCTTTGCAGGGATCTCAGCATCAGCCTTCTCTCTCATAACAAATGATCTAGGCGATAGTGGAACAAATCAGAGTATGGGGACGGAAAGAAAGGAGGAGGGAGGGTACTGAGTAGTATTATTTCTTCAAATCCAGTCCAGTCTCTAAAAATTAATTTGTGATACCAAAGATGTAGAATTCTAACACAAAAAGGAAATATCTATCTGGAATCTGTCTCTGTCATTCTCTACTAGGAGCAATTTCCTAATGCAGCTTCTCTCCGTAGAAACTATTATATTATATACATATAGGAGCTATCACCCAGAGCAGCCATCTCATCACCAAGAGGAGATGTTCTATATGCCAGGTTTGACTTGACAGCGTATAGGCTATATTCATGTTGTTAGAATTATCCAGAAAGTGAGAGAAAACTTCCTAAAATGGTATTAAATCACTTTTGTGAATTTTGTTATAAAGGAGCATAGACTCTAGAGCTCAATGGGTCCTGAGAAATCTTCCTGTTTCTTGGAGTGTCTTTTATAATTTTGTATAATATTCCATTACTTTCACATAGCTAGAGTGGTGTAATGCATAAAGAGCTTAACTTGGAGCCTCAGAGACCCAGATTCAAGTCCTACCACTGACAAATACTGGCTGTGTGTCCCTGGGCAAGTTACTCGACCTCTCAGTGCTCTATGGAAATTCTCTACCACTAAAAGTTACAGGAATATTCTCAGTCTGTATTGGTAGAGGGAGTTACCTCGCCTGAGAATCCCCTATGCCAGTAAAATCACAGTTCCAATCCCCATTCCTACATTCATAGACCAAAATTTCTCCAGCTATCCCCCAGTTCTAGGTCTCCCATTAGACTGTGAGTTTCTTGAGAGCAGGGGCTGTCTTTTATTTTTCTTTACATCTCCTGTGATTAGCACAGTACCAGACACTTGGTATGGTGGGTGTTTACTAAATACTTATTCATTAACTGGTCCCAAGGCCAGCATTCTTTTCCACTATGCTATCTTGCCTCCTGAATTACTGAATAATTAATATTACTATTGGACAACAAATTAACACGACATAGTCAGGCACCTCAAGATACAGGAGGTAAAACAAGGAATAAGGTTAAACAGAATATTGGCCGTACTGGCAGCTAGAGGGAAAAAATCTTTTTTTGAAAAAAAGTAGACATATAAAACCAAACACATCAGTTTCCAACCTGAGGGAAGAGCCCAGAGAAGAACGGCTTTCTCTGTAATGGTAGGAGATAGAAAATCACTTAAGCCAAGGCTTCTGTGACAAAAACATGCAGTTTGAAAGAGAGAGGATTTTTCTCTTCTGCTTAAATACTCCAATCATCAGTGCTATTCCATTAGGCAGCCTACTTCCTGTAAAAATCCACCGGCTGAGAAGTTATTGACCTTTCTTGGCACGGCTTTGCTACACAGCAGCCCTCATTTCATCATCTAATGTGGATTTGGGGGCTAATATCTTCAGCCTTCCAGAGGGCATGATTATCAATGCCACTGAACCTCAGAGAGTAATTACATTCCTTAATGGCACAGATCCAGTGTACTGGAGAATCAATAAGGCAGCCAGGATGGAGGAGGTCAGGGGCAGAGGGTGGGGGTGGGGAGATATTAGGAGAAAGGATTTCCCATTGGCTCATGGCCACTTAAAAGATAAAATTCCAAAGGAGAAACTTCAAATATTTTTGAGTGAGTATTCCCTAAATCATGACAGTGTAATGGGAAAATATCCCATAATCCTCCTATTCACTAATCTGAGGGGTACATGCTGTAG
>CM053623.1:329307953-329335922 GCA_028646595.1 Phalanger gymnotis | reverse complement strand
CCTGTTTTTAAGCTAGTCCACTTTTCCTACAATATGCCTTGTGCTGTCTTTATTTGTGTATCTCCCTAGATTGTAAACTCCTTGTGGGAAGGTCCTGTGTCATTTTTTCATCTTTGTAAACCCTAGCATTGTGTCTTGTGCTTAGTAGGTGCTTAATAAATATTTGTTGAATTGGAGTTACCAGATCAGAGCAAGCCAGGTCTGTTAATGCCTTAAATGCTTGGAAATGCAATAAATGTTCATCTGAACTGCCATCTAAAGCCAAAATTTAATTTAGTCTGCCAGTCAATAACCATTTATTAAGCACCTCCCATGTTCTAGGAACTGTGCTAAGCGATTGGAATACAAAAAGAGGCAAGACAGTCTCTACCCTAGATGAGTCCACAATCTAATCTAGAAATACAAGAACACAGTATGAATGCTTAAGGGGTTGTCACCTCTTTTATCTCTCTGTTTACCTCAAAAAGATACCTGTCTGATCCTCAGAACTGGAACTAAGGAATGAATGTTACCCATGGGATTAGAATCTGTGAGAGATGCCACACGAGTGGGGACAGCATTTGTCTGAGGTCCAAAATGGCCTCCACATACCACCATCAGCTGTGGGCCCATAGAAGTGGACTTCTGCCGTAGAAATCTAGAAAGAAATGAAAAGATTTCCAAAATCCCTTCTGGCCTAAATCTTATAGGCCTACAAATGCCTTTTGTCTCAGTATTTACACATGAAGAAATTGCCATTCACGTCAATAATCTATACTCTCCTCCTGCTCTAAGCTACTATGCATTCTCCTCCTTGCTTAACCTTCCTTAAAAGCCACTGCTTTCATCATGTTAAAACCTATTAGAATGTAAACTACTTAGGAGTAGGAATAGTTTCATTCTTTTTATTTGTGTCAGAGCAATTTTTTTTTTAGCTTTGAAATCCCAAATTTGCCTAATACATATGTAATAGCTCTAAAGGCCTTTAACTAAATGTCTATGATTTAGATCCCATCTAGCTATAAATTTATGATCCTATAATTTTTGATCCAACACTGTATCACCCTGCTCGTTGTTCTTCCTTCATTTTCAAAGAGGACCAGTGATGTCACAGGTGATGTCTTAACTAGTGCCATTAATTCCATTTAAGTCATCAGCCTCACTGCTGAATTCAACTAGGCTTGTCTTTGGATATACGGACACTTTTCCAGCTTGCTAGGATTTTTTAGAGTTTACACTCCATTGGCATAGCTTTGGACAGCTTAAGGTCATCATAACACTACAATGAGGCATTAGGATAGGACTTTTGTGTATTTTAGCCCAGCACGTAGTATTTAATAAATCTTTATTAAATGGATGAATGCTTTTTTTTCCTTAATAATTTTTTTTCCTTCTTCATTCATTGAAATTCAGCCTACCTACAGTAGCCTTCATATTGCTAGGTGCAAAAGCATCACAGACCTATAGTCATTCCTGGACAGAGTTTAGGCCCAGTTTATACTAGCGTATTCAAGGTTCTGCTACACCCTCGTAACATGGACAGTAGAAAAGGGCCCAAATTTGGAGATGTAATCTCATTTCTGACCCCTTATTACCTATGTGACCTTAAATCACTAAATCTTTCTCTTCCTATTTTCTCCTCTATAATTTAAGGAAGTTGGACTAGATAATGTCCTAAGATGCCTTCCAGCTCTAGGTCACAACATACCTGGGAACAAATATGGCACCTTATGGAAGGAGGGATGGGGGAAAGGGAAATCACAATGAACTTTTCTGATTTGTCTCTTGAGACTATTATTCTTGCTACTAGCCTACTTCAGGACCACAGCCTGCCTTGCAACTAATGTGTAAATAAGGTTGGTTCTTTCTTATTAGCTAGGCTCAGTTCTCCCAACTCTAACTATTGTCCCAGGCTAATGTAGGATCCCAGCTAGTCGAAAGAAAGAAAGAATGAATATGGAAAAAAAGCATTTCTTAAGTCAGTCAGTCGGTGAATAAGAGTGAGAGCACATGCTATTTACTAAGCACTGGGGATGCAAAGACAAGTACATGGTCCCTACGCTCAAAAAAAGCTCATATTATACTGGGGAATACATGCACAAACGTATGTACATACCAATAGATATAGGTAGATGGAAGGAAGGGAAGGCAGCAAAGGTGGGGGGAAGGGCTTGTAAAGGCCTTCAGTAGTTGAAATTTAAGCTGAATCTTAAAGGAAGCCAGGGAAGCCAAAAGGTGAGAGAGGAGAGCTTTCCAGGCAAGGAGAACAAATGAAAAGGCACAGAATCAGGAGATGAAGTATCCTGTGCGGTATGCAGCAGTAAAAAGGCCAGTGTTGCATAAGCGCTTACTATATGCACCGAACTATGCTAAGGATGGAGGATACCAATAGGAGAAAGCAACAGAAGCCTCTCGTACTCCTCCCTACTTTGTGCACCCGGTCGGCTCCATCCTCTGCTTCCTTGCCCACGTTCATGGTACTCGTTGAATAACAATTATAAAAAGAGCTGACATTTATATAATCCCTAAAAGTTGGCAAAGACAGTCTTTGCTCTCAAGGAGGTTTCAGCTATAAATCAAATGGCTAAGCTCAGTGGTCCTTAGGGTGCAGTGATGAAGCAGATGGTGAGGGTCTTCTTTAGTGTCATTTCTGCTGATAAAAGTAGATCAGTCTCTGATCCTGACGGTGCTGAGGACTTTACTGGGGAGAGCTCTTTTGGGGAGATCCAAATGGCTGCTCATTTTAAAGATCTGGAAATAGCCCATCCTTGCAATTTCCTCCCCAACGTTCATAACAGACTGTCCTTTCCTACCAAAACTCGCGTCCCTTCTGGGATGTCCCACTAGAGCCGTAAGTAGGATTTTTGGTGCCTAAGACAAACTCGAAGAAAGGATGGAGGAAGAAGAAAATGAAGAGCATAGTCTGGCTTGGACTGTTGTAATCTAAGACACAATCGAGACTGAGGGCATGGTGTAGTCGTCCTTCAGAGAATTCAACAATAAAAAGTCTAAGGAAGGAAACAAAACTGAGAGGCCTGGAAGTAGAGAAAGGGTTCGAAGTGGGTATGCTCATGCAGCCAGTGAAGGACTATGAAGCTCAGGCATGACGGGCCAGAAATGGAAGGAATCATGTCTTCTTCTCCTCACTGTTTGCACCTTAGGGCAAAGGCCCAGTCGCTTAGCCCTATAAAACATCTCTTTTCCTCTACCAAGTTGTGACTATAGGGGTCACCCGCAGAGGCCTTAGCCCTGTCCTATCTGAAACACTGGAAGCCCCAGGAAACTACAAATTGCAGAGCACATACCAACTTGAAATGATAAGAGAAAAATTCCTCACATTGAATTCCATATGCCAGTGAAAAAACAAGGCTGGTCCAAAAAAATAATTCTTAACCTTCTAAAAATAGGGTCATTTTCATGACACCAGGAGATGTTGATTTAGGACTTTAATTAAAGGTTTGTGATTTAGTACCAAAATTCTCACAGAATTCACATCCCTAAGAACAGGGTTCCAAAGGATAGGGAGGGCCAGGTGGAAAGTGCAACTTCTACATGGCCATCTTTTGCCAATCTCAACACTAGAGCATCATTTAATCATCTTTCTAGACCTTGGTGAAAATGCCTTAGAATTGAATTGATTTAAAGATTTGTTGGGGACTGGGGGTAGGAGAAGAAAGAGGGCTGAACATTCAGACATTTCAAGTCTGAAGTGCCCTTTATCAGGTAAGTGGAAAATCTGATGGTCAGGAAAAGTTAACTGACTTATCTTGAACTTCAGGGAGGGAAACTTTTCATTCCCTACACCTTTACTCACTGTTTCTGTTTAAGGGATTCTTACAAGTCACTGGGGAATTTGGCTGCCATCCAGAAAAAAACCAACAAACAACCCCACAGTAAAGCAGAAAGGAAAATGAGTCTGACAGATTTATTCCCTTCTGCATTTCCTGTCTCTCTGCTTTCCAAGACTGGCTTTCAAAAGAAAGACTTCGTCCCATGTGAATACCTTCTATAGCAAGGCAACCGTCTCTGAGAAGGGGTCTGTCTCTCCCTCTCCATTCCTTGAATTTTTTTCTTAATTTTGTGAGCCAAAACTAGCCCCAGGTGTCCCTTTGTGTCCAATGCCAACATGTAATATTCTCCTTCCTCTGCTTTTTTTTAAAGCCTTAGAAAAAAGGAAGGGGGGGGGGAGGGAAGGGGGAGGAGGGAAGGGGAGAGGCAGTAGAAGAATTGACAGAACCCAAAGGACAGAGAAGGACAAGAGAGATCCCAAAGGGAGAAAAAAAATTGCAAGTACATTCTGTAGAACAAATGAAAATAATGATGTACTAACATTTCCAAGAAACAGAGCCATTCTCATGCATGTGTCTCTTTAAAAATGTATGTGTTGTAAGTACATGTAAGCGATACCCCAAAGACAGATTCGGTTGATTGGAGATAGGCATATATATAAGTGCATATTCAAGCAAAGGATAAAATGAATCCATGGGGGTGGGGAGAATGGTGGACTAATGTGTATTACATGTCAGAGTATCTGCCAATTGGGTATGTTCTTATAAAGAATTAATGTTTCATTCACATTCAGTACAGTTGACTTGCTTCAGCTGAAATGGGCCTGGATAGCTATTTGTTATTTGAATGACTTTAACACAGAATTCTCGACCACTGCAGCTGAGGACTCAAGAGTGCCTAACATGTGGCATTCATTAGCAGAACTCCCGGAGTGTGATTGCAGTAGATTTTCGGCATAAAGTTTCGCAATGAAATACTGCAAAAAATAAATATAGATTTATTTGGATTCTCCTGAGTTCTACCACCAACATAGTGGAAATCACACCAAGCTTCCCCCATCCTTTTGCTCTAAAACATATGTCTCATTGGATTTTTGTGGAAGGAAAATTATTTTAGTAGGAATAATTTGAATTCCTTTTGCAGCCAATTTTTTAATACCATACAAGATATTCTTTCCTGAAAAGTATTCAGGAGAAAGAATTCATTCCCTCTTGGTAGCATAGGCAGCAGAAATTTCTACACATAGTGGTTAGTAATTCTCAATTTAGGAGAATTTGAGCAAAATGAAAAGAGCAAAGTCATTGATAATGACCCAAAATTGCATTTGAAGAACATCTTTAATTTCGCTAATCAGCAAAATTGTCTTTGATCCTCTTTCCCTTTGATGTTAAAATAAATCTCACGACTCACCCACATTACCTAGTTTTTCATGTAATTGTTTTTATGACATGTAATCAAAATTAAAATGTGAAGAGCCTGGAAAAAATAGGAAAAGCTGAAAGAGAGACATTTTTTCCCCCAAGCTATCTTCCCTCCCAACAAAAGGGAGAAAATTTGAATGTATTAATATTTGTAGAATGATGAACAAGGGGCTTAATATGTTTATATATTGCTACCCAGACCTTACTCCCCAAAAATAGTTTCTAAAAGCAATATAATAAAAGAGTTTTATGTGTGCAGCCTAGATCCCTCCATCTACCTTCCAATAGGGGGCCCCTGAAAACACCTCAAGTTGAAGCTACTCTTTGGGTCATCATCTATTCAAAAGCACACTTTTGGAGCCCACACTAACATCCCTTTTTACCAGCCAACCAGAAGACACATTACTTCAAAACAAAAGACATTTATTCAAACAGCATAGCAAAATAAATGACAAAGAAAATTCCTCCCCCATACATTTTTTTTTCCATAACTGGAGCTTTTATTGCATCAAACTGTGTAATTTGTGGTTGGATAAAACTGCACACTGAGAGCAAATGCAATTCCATATGGGAAAAACTGTCATGTACCTCTTCGTCCTAGGGGCTCAATCAGATATCTGGAATGCTAGTCACCTTTATGAAAGCCATTCCTGCAGCTATAGGAAACAAAGCATACCTACACATGCTCTGTGTGCAAAACCCAAATCGAGGGCCCCATCTAGATATGAATCTTTGATCCAAAGAGCAGAAAAGAGCTAAACAGGTGCTAGTCAGAATGCACCCAAGGGTACCTTCTCCCACACATTCCACAGAAGTGAAAGTGAAGGTACATAGGATACGTGTGAAGCCAAAGAATGTGAATAAGAGACCTCTCATGTATGAGAGAGACGCATAGGTGGAGAATATGTATGGAAGAGGGAATATATATAGGAAACAATTACACAAGGGCAAATAGGAAGTCTATATACCAGTTGGAAAAATTCTCTGCCTCTGATGCTGACACTTGCTGCTTCCCAGTAGACTCATTGCCTTGCCTAACTTGAAAGGCTCCATCTTCTACAGGATGTAGAATAAACTGACCTATGTTTGGAAAAATGCCAAAGCAAGAAATAAATTAATACATGAATGAGTAGAAAAGCTTGTCTCAATCAAGAGAGAAATCTACAAAGATGGTAAAATGAAGCTTCAGAAAAAGCAGAAGATGAAACTGAACTGAAAGTTCAGAAAATGAGACATTTCAAAAGTTGTATTTAAATGAAGTGTTTTCCTCCTTTTTATTTACCTACTTTTCTCCATGTTGCTTAGTACAATAAAGAACATTAAATCCTGACATCTCTCAACTCATACTCCCCCCAAATAAAAGTTTACTTCTTATTGCCACATCTCTGGCTTCAGAATTTCTGAAACTTTTACAACTCCAAGTTGAAGCCTCAGATTATGACAAAGTCACAAGCTAAACACCTACTCCAGAGAAATAGACCTACTCACAAATGCAAGGTATCAGAAGGAGGTTATTTAAAGGAGTCTTTGAGAATATATGGAAAAGCAAATAGGGAACCCTATAGGAAAGCTTGGAGGTTGGAGGATATATGGACAGAAAGTTCCACCATGGGACATAGAAAGCTTGAGAAATAGTAGAAAGGATAAATAGTTCGGAGAGTCAAAACAGCCACTACATTACTACTTTGAAGAGTGATATTAATTATTATATGCCATCACTTATTTGTGATCATCATAATGAATTATGTCTGTAATAAAAGACCCTCCACTAAAGTCCTCTTCTGATGCCTCGCCATGGCATAAAGTTGACCCTGGGCCTTTCGAGGCAATGCTATCAGAGGACAAATTCCAGCATACTATCTGAAGTTGAATCCTATAGCTCCTAGTGCTTTTTTAGCTCTTTTGTGAGTCAGGCCTACAGCCAAAGAATTAACAATAGGCTCTGTATCTGTCACTGCAAGTGCCAACCTAGCCACGGCCAAAGAGGTTCATCACCATTACACTTGGTTATCTGCCAAGTGTTTAAGTTTTGGGGAGATCACAGCAACTCTGGAAGATTATTTACCAAGATGGGTAGGCTTTTTGATTTGTATCAGCAGAGGAAGTAACCACAACGCTGAAAATTACTGAACTTTTAAAGTTGGAAATAGCCAGGGATATCTTCAACTTTTCTCCTTCCCTTACCCAGTGCATTGCCCAAAAAATCATTGGAGATTCCTAAATAGCAAAGCTACAAAAAGAATAGTGACAAAGAGAACACATGAGAACCATTACGCCAAGCTAATTTCTGCCTGCCCTGCCAAAGGCAGGATCATGTAGCTTCATAGACTGGGAAGGGTCTTAGAAATCATGCAGCCTAACCCCCTTGCTTTTACATTTGTGGAAACTGAGGCCCAGAAAAATGGCTCGTCCAAGTTCACATAGCTAATTAGAGATAAGCACAAAACCAGAGGCCAAGTAACCTGGGCTCAGAGCTTTAGAGTTAAAAGGGTTCATAAAGGTCATTGAATCCAAACTTCTTATTTTACAGATGAGGAAACTAAGGCACAGAAAGGTTAAGTGACTTCCACAGTGTCACATAGTAAGTATCAGCAGCAAGATTAGAATTCAGCAGTATGCCACCTCTCCTCCTGGGCTCCAGTTTAAAGTTATTTTCCCCCAAATCTTACCAGGTCGTGGGGCCACACTACAGGTAAAATCCCATTACATGAACTTCTGTTTGTTACTTCCATCAACTTGGGGCCCTTAAATGGTGTCCAAGTCAAATAGTCAGCATACTGAATTATGTGCTGTGTTATGTTAAAGTCAGATGTCAAAATAGTACAGACAGTACAGACAAATGGGTCATGTTCCAAAAGTTTGTTTGTAAGTCAGTTCCTAGAACTCCAAACACATTTTCCTAAAAAGACAATGGTGATAAATGGTTGTTAGGGTCTTAGCAGAGCCTCAGAAGCCTATTTAACTCATAATTCAACTCAGCTATGATACAAATGGTTTCAACTTAGTTCTGAGAACAAGGGAGGGGCTACGTGATGCAGGAGAAAAAATATCTTTTTTCCCCTCTTTTCTAGGCTCTGGGCCAGCTCGAAGCTAAATTTGAAATAGGTAGTTTGTCTTTAGTTCCCCCCTCTTCCTTCCTTTTCTCCATTCCTTTCCCTAGACCCCTAGTGGGGTCTTGCACCTCCCAGGACATCACCGTCCCCAGTTCTCTCCCTCTTCATCAAAACTCTTCTCCTTCAGAGTAGAGGCTTTCAATTCAGTACAAGGAAGAAATCAAATCTCTTTTTTTTTAATTAATTTATTTTTAGTTTTCAACATTCATTTCCACAAGATTTTGAATTCCAAATTTTCAGCCTATCTCTCCCTTCTCCCCACCCCAAGATGGCATGCATTCTGATTACCCCTCCCCCCAGTCTGCCCTCCCTTCTATCACCCATCCCTTCTCTTTTATCCCTTTCCCCGCTACTTTCTTGTAGGGTAAGGTAGAGGAAATCAAATCTCTTGTAGTAAATCATATCACTCTATGAATGACTGACAGCCATCAACCCTAGGTATTTACTTAAGGCAGAGGGCTCTTAACCTAGAGTCTCTGACCTTCTTCTTTAAATATTTGGGTAATTGTATTTTTATATAATTGGTTTATATTCTATAATTAAAATATAATTGTAATCTTATGTAGTTTATTTTATACATTTAAGGACATTATTTTGAGAAGGAGGCCACGGGCATCACCAGACTGTACCAAAGGTCTAAGACCACAAAAAATCTTATAGATATGAATCCAAAATGAATTTCTAATCTACAGAATTAAAAACAGTGAAAAAATTCAGGTAGTAGATGGAAAAGAATCAGGGGTGGGGGACCCATGGCCTCAAGGCCATATGTGGCCCTCTAGGTCCTCAAGCGTGGCCCTTCGACTGAATCCAAACTTCACAGAACAAATCCCTTCAATAAAAGGATTTGTTCTGTAAAACTTGGACTCAGTCAAAAGGCTGCAGCCAAGGACCTAGAAGGCCACATGTGGTCTTGAGGCCACGGGTTTCCCACCTCTGGGTAGATACTGGGGCTTGGGGATTTTTAAAACTTCATTTTGTTCCAACAAACATTTATAGGATCATAAATCCACAGATTTAAAGCTGGAAGGAAATTTAGAGGACAACTAGTCCAAACCACTACCACCCATTACATTTTATCGATAAGGAGAAGGAAGCTCAGAGATGTTCAGGTGACTTGCCCAGTGTCTCAAGAATCAGAGTTGTGATTTGAACCCAGGCCTCTGTAGCTCCAAATATAACACTCTAGTCACCTCATACTTCTTCTTTCATTCACTAAGGAATTGCAATGTGCCAAGCTCTTTGCATCCCTAGCAGTTACAAAGACAAAAAGGAAATACGCTCACACCTCAAGGAATATACATTCTACTGGGGGAAGATAAGGGGCCACAAATAAATTCAAAGTACATACAAAATTATTCCAAGAGGGAGCCTGCACAATTATCCACTTGAGGAGTAAAGGACCCACTGACATTCTCAAATCAAAAGTACAGTGGGGAGACGGGGAGGTAATTGGGAACAAACACTCAGAGGCACTACAGCTCTCCTGTGAGTCCACGGATCAATAAAAACAGAGCATCTTGTCCTACTCTGATTCTGAAGACACAGATTCTCTAAAAGATTCACTTATGTTCATAACCGTTCTCTAGACAGCTGCTTGTTCTCTGAGCCCTCGTAAGCCAAGGAATTGCCTGCACAGCTCTATTTGATTAGGAAACATGGGTTCTGTCCAAGGAATCTGATTGCCCATGACTCCAACTAAAGTAACTTTGATTTTTTGTTTTCATTCAGGTGACAGACCAAGTTGATTGCAGGTCCTCACATCAGATGTGATTATCTATTTAAAGCCTGGAGAGACTAGACCATGAGCTCAGTAGGAAACAACGTGATGTACCAATGAGAAAAGCGAATGTGATCCTAGGCCAAAAGTGCCTAGCAAGGAGAGGGTAAATGTTCCACTGCTCAGAATACATCTGGAGCACTGTATATCAATAGAGCAGAGGAATGTACAGAGAAACACGATCAGCACGGTAGAGGGTCTGGAAAGCATATCATATGAGGGTCATTTGAAGGAACTGAGAGTGCTTATCCTGGAGAAGACTTGGAGGGGAAGAGAGGGCAAAAGGAAGGGTAGGGACACAAGTATCTGAATGGCTGTCACATGTATAGACCTGCTCTGCTTGATCCCAGAGGGAGGAACTAGTTGGTATTTGGAAATTTCAAAGAGCCAAATTTAGACTCATGTCAGGAAAATCTTCTGAACGGAGTGGAAGTGGCTACTGGGATAAGTAATGAGTTCCCCGTCATGGGAGGTCTGAAGCAAAGGTTGGATGACCTCTTGGCAGGTCAATGAATTATAGAGTGTTGTGTCACAAGAGGTTGAGAGGAACCTCTTTTTTCAGGTGTGACTAGTGGGAGTAGGTAGCCTCTAAGGTCCCTTAACTCTGAGATTATTTTCTGAGAGTAAACACTTCATCCCGTCTTAGGGATATTTGAACTCGGTTACTTCAATGAAGGTTATACCCAACAAACAGCTGACTAGAGCTCGAATTCATGAAGTATTTACAGAGCCCTTTGCAGGGCACAGTGCTGAGCTCTGGAAAGAACAGAAAAAAGGGAAAGAGTGTAGCAGCTTTCATCCTATTAAGGCGGAAGTAATATGGGCAAAGATAAGAAAATACAAAACAAATTCAGAGAAAACACCAAGTCATTTGAGGAGCATGGAGAATATAATCTAGGGAGATCAGGGAGGACTTCCTGTAGGAGGGGGCATTTAACCTATACTATAAATGAACCTGAACCATGAGAGTGTGGTAGAGCGGGGAAGTTGCATGATCTGGAATCAGAGGACTTGGGTTCAAATTTCTGTTCTATTTAACAGCTTTATGACCCTGGGCAAGTCATTTAACCTCTAATTTTCTCATCTGTAGAAGGCATTGGACTTTATGATATCAAGGTCTCTTTGAGCTCTAAATATAGGATCCCACGATCCTAAGAGCATTCCTGGGAGGGGCCACGCAGAGGCTATCCATTCATATTCATTTGGCCACTTCCTTGGAGTTGTTCAGTTTCTAAATCTCTCCTTGAAAATTACTCCATAGTACAGAACAGCCAAGAGTCCCCAATCTCCTTTGCTCATATCCCTTTTCCTTCTCATGAAATTATCTGCCTTCAGAAAACTATCTACCCTCAATTCTCTAGGTAGTTTAAAAAAAAATCTTTATAAAAAAGCAACTTATGAATTTGACTGAGGGCCATTACTGTATATTGGGTGAGGGAACGTCTGACCAGGTAAGGTTACTGTACATGTAAAACATTTCATTCATGCCTTTTCACAGGGGTCTGAGGAGTATCAAATGCCCAGTTATTCACCAGATGCATTTCATAGCTTTCCTCAGCCTATTTTATACCTCCGGGTCATGATCCAGTGCTGTGTAGAAATACAATGACTTCTAGAAACTGGAGAAATGGCGGGGGGCTTTGGTCACTCAGTCAACATTATTTATTGACTGCCCACAGAGTGCATAGCACTTTTGAGGGTATATTACCAGTAGTCTTGCAATTTCCATTATTCGGAGGCTATCAAATAAATACTGTAACATGAAGGAATGTTTCATTCTGCTTGAAAGATGGACCTTTGAGAATGCGAGACATCAGAACAAATCTCTCTGCTTGACAGCAGGGGGCACTAGAACAATACGTGGGAAACTTGCCGTTTGAAAAGGAACAGAAAACTGTTATTTGCCAAAATGGCTCGTCTTCCAAGGGCTTATTAAAATTGAAGATGATATTTATATTTATATATGTACACACATCAGTCTGTGGACCCATTTGTGGATTTAGAGTCAAAATCTCTCTGTGACTCACTACATCAACCAATATTTAGAGAAGATTCTTCTTAAAATGCTTCAATAAAGCCATGTTAATAGAATTCTTCCAAAATCTTAGAATTGGAAATCCCGAAGAAATCATCTAGTCTGAGCCCTTCATTTTACAAAGGTGGGAACCAAGGGGCAGAGAGATTAAGAAACGACCAAAATTACAGCTAAAAAAAAAGGCAGAGTGGCTGGAGAGGCAAAAGGTCAGCCTTGGAATCTCCCTGGGATCAAGCTCTGTATGACCATGGGGAAGCCACTTAACTAAACCAAATCTCTGAGACTATGAATTGCCAGTCTGTGATGGTGGAGGGAGTTTTCACACTGGGAGTTTTCCAGACTGACAAAATCCTAGAACCAATCAAAAAATAAGCAGATAGTGTTGGAGCTTAACCTCTGTTTGTCTCTGTTTACTGAGCAATATCTTAACTATATTTTTAAAACAACTTATATTTAAAACTTAATTGTATTTGCCTCAGTTTCCTCAATTGTAAAATGGAGATAATAATAGCACTTACCTTGCAGGTCTGTTGTGTGGATCAAAAAAAATAATAATATTTGTAAAAGCGCTTGGTACATAGCTATTGTTGTTTGTCCTTTGTTCTCTAAGAGGACCCTGACATCAGGGAGATGATGCTATGACATGCAAGTGAACTGGATTTAAGTGAGGGAGGGCTGTGCAAAGTCACCAGCCTCACTTTCTCCTCCAGAGCCATCCGGGTCTAGTGCCCAGGTATTATAGATCAGGATGACTGACGATGGCCCCAGATGCAGTGGGAGACCATGGCCTTTTTTAAGCTAAGGTAAAAGGTCTCAGTTTGACTGAGACAATGCTCATTCAGTGGTTAAGGTAAGAAATGAGGCAGAGAATGGCCTCTTTTACCTAGTCACGCACACACAAAAAAAAAGCAATGAGGAAGGGAAAGACTCTTAGGGTTTTTGGCTAAAACCAAAATAATTGTTATTTGCATTCACTCTGAAACGATGACCAAGTGAGACTTGGCCTGGGACCTACTGTTGGCCAATCAGTAAGAGCCAGAGCGATTTGGTTTTAAGGCATGGTCCTTAAGAAAGAAATTTAGCCCGTAAGCCCCAAGATATCTTGTAAGGTTTCAGTGTTCAAAATTTATATTCTTTTGGGCGGAACTGATACCTCACAAGATGTCTTGGTGTTTATGGGCTAGATTTCTTTCTTAAGGACCATGTGTTATTATTAACACCTTGCCTATTTCCTAAATTCACTGAATAAAAATTTTTTTTGTTCTACATACCTCTAATTTCTTAGATTGCTTCTGTTTACGTTTGTCAAATAATAACTGACCTTTAAAGTTTGTAAATATTATTATATTATCTCATTTGATCCTCATGAGAGCCCTATAAGATAGGTCATATGGTAGGCATTGTTTCCATTTTAACAGACAAATAAGCTAAAGCTTACCGAGACTAGATGGCTTAGCTGGGGTCCCATTGCTCATTAATGGCAGACCTGGGATATGAATCAGGTCTTCCTAACTCCAAGTTCAACAATATGCATTATGACATTGAATATCCCTTGATCAATATTTGACCATCTCTCCAGGGCTTGACCAAAGCTTGCACATATCCCCCTGATTTTCAGGTCTATGGAAATGCAATGATAGTAGCAGTTGTGGTGGTGGCAGTATGTGTCTAGGTGCTAGGCTTTGTTTTTGTTTTTTAATTCTTTCATTTGCTAGAGTATATCATGGTTTTCTTTCCTTGAATAATGCAACTAACTGCCCAACTGCACTATCATCCCACTGGTCATTCATACTTAATAACATTGTGAACATAAAGTGTCAGAAATTGTTTTGGACATCTAAGGCTGAGAACCAGGAGCTGGCATCTGGAATTTGAAGCCTATATAGCCTGGGCTCTGCTTTCTGCATTACACCTAGGCCAGTGGTTCATTATCCAAGAGAAAACAGAATGGTCTAGTCTTCTGAATGAATTGGAGGGGAACAGGATTGAAGATTTTCATCCCTAAAAACTAAATGAAGCCTTTTTCCAAAAAAAGTTATTATGATCAATAAACAGTACAGCTGATCTATCTGACCTTGGACAAGCCATTTTTCCCTCTCTAAGCCTCAGTTTCCTTATCTGAAAAATCAGGGAGTTGGACTAAATCATACATCTAAGGTCTCTTGCTCCTCTAAATTCTACGAGATTCTTGAGCTAAAGATCATTGTTGATGTTTGTGCCACTTTTTTTTGTCTTTTACAAATGGATGTGGACCATCTAAAGCTATTATCCTACCTCTTTGCAGAATATACAGAAACTAGATTAGGATCTCATGAAAATGCAGCCCAGTGGACTTTTGAAAAATCAGTTCACTCTCTTCTAAGCTGATCAACTGTGGCTAAAAATACCTCTGTTTTCTAAATAAATGCTGAACAGCTCAGGCATCTGGTTGTTTCTGCAGAGCTAGGTATTTGCTCCACTGAAGATGGATGTCTGGACGATTCATTTGTGGAGTTATTTGATGATTTACCAAAAAACCAGTGGTTCTGAGTAGGAGTGAGTGCTCTTATCAGAAGGCTTTTAGGGATCTTGCTGTTACCTTTGTTCTTAGAAAATGTGCCAGTGGCTGCATATTGTAAGTCAAAATTTCAATTAAATATTAACTGCCATTCAGAGACTCCCTATCTGGCTCTAAAGCTGGGTGGAAGCCAAGGGGGGCTTTTTCCCTTATTTGGAGTCAGCCAAGTTCAGAAACCAGACTCAGGGAAAACACAGCAGAGTTACTGATGTTTCTTGCTCCCCAATAGATGGTTTCTAAGTATTTGCCTACCTAAGAAATACTAACATTTCCCCTAGGTGGTCTAATAGATATTCTAGTCCAGGAGTTGGGAACCTGCAGAACAAGTGAAGTTTGGATTCAGTCAAAGGGCTGCACTTGAGGACTTAGAGGGCCATATGTGGCCTCAAGGTTGCAGGTTCCCTACTCCTGGTAATCTGATAATTCTTTTTTTAAAAAATATCATTCAGTCATAGGAATTAAAAACCAAAAGAATATGTACATAATTAATGTATATTTCTATTTCTGCTGAATCACTTTCTACATATCTGTATATCTAGTGCGTCAAACTGCTACCCTGAAAATAAAGAATAAAGATAAAGAATACTTCTTTTCTTCCCAGTTCCTCACGGACAGGAGAGTCTGAGTCTAGTCTTGTCTTGAGGTGGAGCATGCACCTAGAGATGGAAGGGACCTTAGAGTTTATATTATCCAATGCCTTATTTTTACAGATGAGGACACTGAGTCCAAACTTTGTTGTTTACTCTAATAAAATAGTAATGATGCGTTTATAACTTGCCCCTAGGGGACTTCCAGGAGCCAAGATGGCAGAGTAAGCAGTAAGTCACTCTCATCCTCCCTTATTGAACTTGAAAAATCCAGAAAATACCACCCTACAAAAAAGCCTGGAACAGTAGAGTCAGCAGAAAGATGAGGTGCAGCAGTCTTTTGGCTCATGAAGCTGGGGATATTGACAGGAGGGGTCCCTCTTGCTGTGGCTGATGGGGACCAGTATGGGACAGGTGGTGTCCTGGCAAGCCAGCAGCAAGCCCCACCTCAGTGGACCAGCAGGAGATCCTGAGTCCCAGGGTGGTAGAGCAAGCAAGTTCCAACACCAAGACCGCCACTTGCCTTGGCATAGCCAGGGGAACCAGCAGATGCCAGAACAGATAACTACCACTTGCACTGTCAGATGGTTGTCCACCAGCAACCAAGTCTACCTGTGCTCTAGTGCAACCCTGGGCGAAGAGGTGACCTCTAATGGCCAGACCACTCTCATCCCCCCTAAGCTTCAGTGTAACCCTGGGGAAACTCATAAAAAGCCCACCTGGCTTCAACTCACACCAACCACCACCACCAACTCCAGCTTAGAACCAGGTAAGCTACAACCTCTACAGCCTCCAGCTGCCAGCACCTGAGGCCCCAGTGCACAAAGCCAGTAACTAGACCCCTAGCCCCCAGCACAAGAAGCATGGGATAGTGCCCCCTGTGCCCCAGAAGCACAGATCAACTTTTAAAGCCAGGAAAAAGGCAAACAGCATGAGCAAAAAGCAACATAGAAAAACAAAGATCATAGATTCTTACTATGGGGACAGGGAAAATCAAAACACAAATTCGGGAGAGGACAACATTGTCAATATACCCACATCTGAGACCTCAAAGGGGAATATGAACCAGTCTCAAGCCCAAAAAGACTTCTTGGAAGATTTCAAGAAGGATTTTAAAAGTCAAATTAGAGAGAATAAAAAGTGAACAATTCCTTTAAAAATACAATTGACAGATGGAAAAAGAAAAGTACACTGAAGATAACTTGCCCTTAGGATGTCCATGGAAGGCATCTCATTTTGATGGCAGAGTTGATGTTACTGTCTGCCTTATAGATTTCTGAGAGAATTTATGTGTGTGTGTGTGTGTGTGTTTGTATGTGTGTATGAATGTATATGTATCTATATATTTAACAAAATATTCCTAACATTTTCTCCATTGTGAGGAATCTAATGCTTGGTTTAAATTTCAGATTTTCTCTAATTTTCCTTAGTTTTCATATTTCAATTGCTCTTGTCCCAAAATGACTACAGTCACTAATAGCTCCCACCCTAAAGTCACACCCTACCTCCAAGCACAAACACATGCCCCAAATCATCTATTAGCTACGGAAAAATAAAACTGTAAGATGATACAACATTACTAGGGATAGTTCTTCCCATAAGACAAAGCTGTTGAAATCTGCATCTCAAGAAATTAGACAAATACAACCAGAGAGGAAATCCAAGGAAGAGGAGGAGTAAAAAATGTCATCAAGAAGTTGGATGATAGGAGGAAGAGATGGGCTGGTTGCATAGCAAGGATGAGGGCTGACAGATGACAGGATGACAGTCAAAATACTCCACTAATGGCCAGCTCATGATGTCAGGAGAAAACAAGAAAAGTTTCCAACACCTTGCGTAGACCCCCATGCCAAGCTTCTCCACACAGGTTTCCAAAGTCGGGGATACCACCCACTAAGGGGTGCTAGAGCAATACAGGGGGTGGTAGTTGCCTCTGGAGCAATTGGGGGACATTGAATAAAAATAAGAGGGTGGTGGAAACATAAGGAAAGAAGAGAAGAAAACTTGGAAATATCACTCATACGTGTTTCATCTGTTGCATAACAGAGTAAAAAGTCATAGTAATTACATTATTTTCCAAATCAACATACAAAATGCAAGTTATAACCAATTAGTGGTCAAATCCACTGACACATCTCAAAAAGCAAGTGTTGGCAGGTGAGCATGTTACACATTGTTGGGAAATCTAGCATACATCAGCAGGAATATGTTCATGTAATGACTCGTTTACAATACAATGCTATATGGTTACATGATACAATATTGCATTATCAAAATTTCAACACAAAACCCACACAAATTTAAAAAACATTGCTAAATTTAAGATGTGTCACTTTTTTAAAAAATATACTTTATATTTTTTTGAAATGACACGAATTAAAAAAAAAACATTAAAGGGTTAAAGAAAGTAGATTTCCAGGGGGACACTGAGTAATTTTTTTTTTTAAAGGAGACAGTAGGCCACATAAGTTTGGGAACCTCTGTTCTAGGAGGAAAAAGATGAGTTACACAAGATAGGCAGGCATGTCTGCTTAGCAACCTTCCTCTTTTGGAGAGTCTTCCAGATCAATATCACCACAGAGCCATCCGAGTATTTGAATATATTAATCAAAAATTGATATCATTGAGAAACTACATTGGCCAGGCAATGTAATATGAAGGTATTGCTAAAATTTGAATCAAATTTGAATCTATTTTTAAACATCCTTCAGAAAGGTTTAGGTGATTCTAGCCAAGAATAGCAAACTTTGATAAGCTTGAATTTTGACAGTCTTTGGCAATGTCATAGAAATTATATATTGCATGTTATAGCGGAAGAGCGAAATGAAGATTTCACATCCCAATTCTACCACTTACTACCTTTGCGACTTTAGGCAAGTCATTTTACCTCTTAAGTGCTGAGGACCTAAAGCCAGATGGGCCATCAGAAGCCAGCTAGTTGAACACTTTCTTTTGCTAGTTAAGGAAACTAAAGTCCGGTGCCAGGGGCAAGCTGCTAATAAAATAATAAAAGCTAAATTGTCACTGTGTGCATTTGCACCTGGAAAATCAGCAAACACTACAAACCAGGGCACAATTCGTTGTTGTTTTGATTGTCAGCTCTAGACTTAAGAAAAGTAATGGAGAAAACATTAATAATGCAGTTCAAATTTCAAAACATGTTAGTACCCATTTTTTTCCAGAGAGCTGGTTGTTAAACATTTATCAGCACAATCCTGTCTACAGGTATTAAGTGGTTTGATAGACTGCTGATTATTATACTGGGTGTGAAAAGTAATTTCTCTTCTCTCTGAGAAGCTATGGGAAGAGGCAGCATAGCATAATGGATAGAACACTGGACTTGGAGTCAAAATAGATTTGAGTTCAAATCCCATATGAGGCATTTATGTCACTTACCTTCTTTATGCCTCAGTTTCCTCATCTATAGAAGAAAATTGGACTTGTTCAGAGGTAAGCTAGTAAATGTTTGGCTCTGGGTGAGGGGAAAAAATATACACATATATATTACATACACACACACACACACACACACACACATATCATACACTTTTAAGTTTTAAATGTATTATTAACACTTTTTTAAGCCTAGAAATCAATACAACAAATAATAAAAAAAATCCAACCAATTTGTAGCTGATTTCAGAGATGTAAATGCCCACACTGAAAATTCAACAATCAGCCCTAGCAATGGTTAGAACTGATGCCAGCATATTCCTACACTCACTGGCCTCAGAGAATCCTTCAGCTTTACGTCTACAATACTATGGTGCTAGGATCGCGTCAGAAGGATGTTGGTTGTGGGTAGGAAGGGTTGTCTTATTTTAATAGTTTGTTAGGACTTCTGATTGTGTCGAAGCTCTTTTGGCACTATTTGGAAGTTTTCTTTAAAATTCAATGTGTTGTGATACAAGCTATGTTCCTAGATGGTACTGATCAACTCATATTTCAATGTCCTAGAGTCGGTCATGAATATTAATGTTATTTCCTCCTCCCCCAGCTGAGTATCCATCAGTTTGGCACTGAAAGCAGATAATGGCCACTGGCTGCACTTTGTCTCTGAATGCAATTCAAGGAGATGATCAGAATCATTCCTTATGACTTAGGCCCTGGCTATTTGAGGTCATCATTCTTCCTTGGGTGCTTTACAATCACAATAAAGGACAAAAGGAAGACAGAATAGAAGGTCAGGGTCCTGTGGAACCACAAAAGACTTAAGGAGTCTCTGGAGGTGACTCCAACATGGTGGAATGGAGAGAGCATTGGATCTAGAGTCAGAAGACCTAAGTTGAAATCCAGGCTCTGCTACATAATACTATGTGACTGTGAGCAAGTCACTGAACTTCTTGAGTTAGATGCAGTCCCTTCTAGCTATAAATGCTTGTTCCTGCATGCCCTTGACCCACCCCTTCCTATTTGACCAGAGGTGACAACCTTGCAATGTTTTCCCAGATGATCCTAGGCAGCAGGGTACTTCCCAAGGAGAATCTGAGCCCTTGCTCCTCCCAGTCAGCCCTGATCTGAGAATATTTTGGTTTTATTGACCTTCAGGTCATTTAGCTAGACCAGACTATTCAATAATAGCGTGACTAGAAATGATTCCACTGCTTTAAATAACCACAGAGTGTCATCCATTTTGCTCACATGGATTCCTGACTCTTGGAGAATTTTTAATTGAGCGCTTACTTATGTAAAAATTTTAAAAAGCCTTGCCATTACCCAAGGCCACAACCAGCCCTGTGTGTAGCTAGAGGAGAAAACCATATATATGATAGGATTTGAGTGGCATCAAAAGCCAGAGAGACCAGAGACGACACCCCCACACACATTGATTTCCCACTTTATACTCAAAAATTGCCTGTAATTCCCACCATTAGACCTATTCCTTCAAGATCTTCTGGAGACATGCACTTTAATCAGATTAAAATATAATCTTACACAAAGATGAAATCTAGAGATAATGCAAGCAGAAGAAATGGATTTTCAAAGGCAATACAAAGAAGGGAAGATTCCAAAAGAGTAGAAGAGGTCACAAAAAGCATAATTGTTCCCAAAATAGTTAACAAGAGACATTTTTAATATCTATGCAATGGTCTTTTCCCAGTTCTGTCCTTCCTGACTTCTTTGCTACATTTGAAACTCTTTTTTTTTAGTTCATTTATTTATTTTTAGTTTTCAACATTCACTTCCATAAGTTGTAAATTTTCTCCCCCTCCCTCCCCTATGTCTGAAACTCTTGACCAACTGTCCCCACCCCCAGAACCATCCCTCTCTCTCTCTGGTTTCTGGGACCACCATTCTCCACTGGTTCTCCTATTACCTGTCTGATTGCACCTTGTCGGTTTCTTTTCATCATCCATCTCCCACCCACTAAGTATGAGTGCTCTGTTATTTTTTTTCCTCAATATACCCTTACTCTTAGTGGGCTCATAGGTTTCCATGGGCTCATTAATCATCTTGACAAAGATGACTCTCCATCTATACATCCAACCCTAATCTTTCCTCAATTTTTAATCCTGCTTTATCAATTACCTGCTGAACATCTCCACCTGGATGTCCCATCTCAAACAGGTCCAGAAGAAAACAGGTCATCATTTCCCTGCCTCTTTCAAACTGCTTTTCTGTTGAATGTGCCACCATTGTCCCAGTCACGTGCAACCTCAGAGTCAGCCCCTGTTCTTCACTCTGCCTCCTAACCTATATCCAAGTAATCTCCAGGTCCTGTCAATTTTACTCCCACAACATCTCTCACATCCATTCTTTATTCTCCACCCTATGTCCACCTCGCTATAGTAATAGCTTCCTAATTGGTTCCTCTGCTTCCAGTTTCCAACTGTTCCAATCTATCTCTACACAAAGTTCCCAAAATAATCTTCCTAAAGCACACACTGACCATGTCACTCCCTTGCTCAAAAACCTTCCTTAGCTCCCTATTTCCTTTGCTGGCATTTAAGGCTCCTCTCCCACTCAGCCCTCCATATAACTCTAACTTACTGTTCCTGGTTTATTTTGCATTACTCCTTTAGACACATTCTATCTTGTGCACTCTACTCCTTTGTACAGATTTTTTCCCATGTCTGAAATGTCCTCTCTCTTCATCTTTGCCTCTCGGACTCTTTATCTTCCTTTGAAGTTCAATTCAGATACCAATCTCTGCAGGAATTCTTCCCTGCCCCCACCCCAATTACTAAGATCGTTTTCTTCCTTAAATTATCTTGTATCATATTTATTTATGTACCTGCTATATCCCAAAAGGAGAATGTAAGCTCTTTGAGGGCAGAAACTGTTTCATATTTGCCTCTTTATCCCCAGTACCTAGCCTAATGCTTTGCACTTTAGACTGTAAACTCCTTAAGAGCATGGACTGGATTTTTATTTTGTTTTATTGCCTTTCTTTATATCCCCTGTACTTAAACAGGGCCTGGCACATTGTAAGCACCTCATAAATGCTAGATGACTAACAAAATGCTGGTTGGTACCTGATAAAAGCAAGCAAAAGCATAAAGCAGGAAGGCATATATTCACCAAAGTTATTCACCTTCATCATGGAAGGTGTCTTTAGCCTGTGTGCATCCTGTGCAAAGTCCAGATAGGAGAGGAATCCACAACGGAAGTAGAGGTCTTCCAGATGATGGATGATGTCATCCATCACTTAAAGATGACATTGTAGAGATGATATCAAACCTCAGAACACTACAGATGCTTCTCAATGATGACCAAAGTCACTGAAAAGAAATTTGCAGGACTGGGGACAGGTGAGACGAGAAGGATCTGGAGCATACAGGGGTTGCCCTCAAGTCATGTCACTTACATGGCTTGTTAGTCTCTCTAGCCACATAAGGTTTGCACTAGAGGCAATGGCATGATTTATTACAATCAGGGCACAGGGCCCCTAATGAAAAATTCCCCAAGTCAGGAAACTTAAAGCAGCAAAAATGGATTGCATGTTGTGGTTATTTAAAGTAGCATAATCGGTTCTAGGCATGCTATCATTGAACACTTTGGTCTCACCGAGTGACCTAAAGGTCAACAAGGCTGCAGCTCTGCAGCTGAACACCCTGGGTAGCCAAGGAGGGAGGGGGGAGCATCAGAGGATTTGGAGGGCTCACAGAAGAGGGCTGAAGGGGATGACTGGCATCCTGCCACCTTTCTTCTCTTACTAGCTCATCCTTCAAGTGCCCAGGCTTCTCTGGCTATAGAAATTCTGCTACTGTAGTACACCAGTGGGGTTTAATATCTATGTAGACAAAATGGGGTCCAGCGAATTTAAGATCAGAAAGGCTAGCCTCAAATACTTGCCGGCTCTCTGACCTGTGTGCATCATTTAACCTCTCTGAGTCTCAGTTTCCTTATCTGTAAAATAGGAATAGCGATAGCACCTACTCCCTTATGATTGTTGTGAGTGCCAAGCGGAATAATATCAGTGAGCCTTAGAGGACGATATAAATGCTGATCACTATCATTGATCTTTCCCTCGGTCCCCAGCAAGCAGAGCCCCAACTAGCGACTTTTGAAGGCCAGCTTCACAAAATATGCCTGGCGTACCTGGCACAAAATCAAATTGACTGGGGCAGCTAGGTGGCACAGTGAGTAGAGCGCTGGTCCTGGAGTCAGGAGGACCTGAGTTCAAATGTGGCCTCAGATACTTGACACACTTACTAGCTGTGTAACCTTGGGCAAGTCACTTAACCCCCAATTGCCCTGCCTTCTCCCTCAAAAAAAAAAAATCGAATCTACTTTGTACTCTGCAAATTCAGTTGGGTAGAGGAAAGGACCATAGGGCAACAGAACACCAAAAGACTTCAACTGGGGAAGCTGAAGTGGGGGTTGGGAGGGGCAGGAATAGGGCAGAGGCCAGGCCAAAGAGAGACATATCTGAGGCTACCGGTAGGGGTGGAGCAAAGAGAAACTACAACATCTGGTAGCTTCTCACTTTAACTAATTAGCCTGGCTAACAACTTGCTAAGTTCCTTTGTTTCTACACTGCTGAAGGGACTGTAAGTGCTATCAGAATTCCCTCAATTTTGGTGTCCTGGAGCAAAATCTTAGTTACCTCCCCCACTAAGTATGACTCGGTCAACGGCACACTCTGAAATAATCCCCACCAAAGCCATTTTATTGTGCATGAGGTCATTATCAGCAAATTCTAAGTAATACTTTGTATGTGTATTCACGTGTGTGAACATGTGATATTTAAGACTCAACACCTGGAAATCATTTTTACGTGTTAAAAGCTCATTTGGGAAATTGCACAGTCCTTTCAACTATCCCAAGCTGCTCTTTGACTCAAGAAGTCCAAGTTTTTAATAATCTATATTCTCCCAGAATATGTGACGGCTATGAATCAAAGAATCCCACAGTCTCTGAAGAATCATAGGTCACCTATCTGGAACTAAAAGGGATTTCATAGACCATCTAGTCCAATACCTTCATTTTACAAATGAGGATACTGAAGCCCAGAGAGATTAAGTGATTTTCCTAAGGTCACAAAGCTGATAAGTGTTACAGGCATAATTTGAACTCACGCTCTCCGACTTCAGTGTTAGTTCTCTGTCCCCTAGACCATGCTGCCTCAAATATGCAAATGGTGATGGAACCATGCATGGCAGCTATAAAACCACCAGTGATGACTTGTGTGACCAAAGTGGCATGCCTTAAAACTTCCTATTTCTTACCCAGACATATTGATACCTACTTACTTGTCTTGATTACTTAAAACTGCTTTCATGCTGGATGATACAAGTACCCCTAAAAGGACCTTTAGTCAGTCAGTCGATAAACATTTATTAAAGGCCTACTATGTACCAGACACAATGCCAAGCCTTAAGGATATGAAGAAAGGCAAAAGATAATCCCTGCCTTCAAGGGGCTCACAGTCTAATAAGGGAGACAACATGCAAATAATAATGGACAAACAAGCTATGTAGAGGAAAAATTGAAAGTGATTAACAGATGGAAGTCATTAAAATTAAGAGGAATCAGGAAAAGGCTTCCTGTAGAAAGTAGGTTTTTTGCTGACACTTGAAGGAAGTCAAGTAAGTCAGGAGGTGGAGATGAGGGGAGAAAGCATGAGGGACAGTCAGTGAAAATGACCAGAATCAGGAGTGAGGAATAGCAAGGAGGCTGGAGTAACTAGATTGAATAATACATGAAAGGGGAGGGGTATAAGATGTAAGAAGACTAAAAAGAAAGAAAAGGACTGCATTATAAAGGGCTTTGAAAAACAAAGGATTTTGTATTTGACCTTGGAGGTGATAGTGACTCAATGGAGTTTAGTGAGTAGGAAGGATGACATAGTACTTTAGGAAGCTTATTGGCAACTGGATGGAGGATGAACTGGAGTGGAGAGAGACTTGAGGACCTGTACCAAGGTAGTAAGTGTCAGAGAAGAAGAGGTGTATTAGAGAGACACAATAACCCTCAAATTCTCTTAAAGTCATAAGGGTAAACCAGTTGAACAGGAATACAATCTCCCTACTAACCACCGTACCATTTAAGCCTCTACTGATGTATTTCTACTTACATAACCAGCAAATCATCATAATGACACTTTTAGATCATAAAAGACCATTTGCTAAAATACAAGGTGAAAGGAAAAATAATATCATAGGTACATATATTAAAGCTGGTGCAAAAATGAAGAATAAAATCACAATCCTTGCATAAACCTGGGTCCCATTCTCCCACCAAAACATTCAGTATTTGCGGAGGGAGAATAGACACATACTTATGGAAAACTGGAAGGGAAGCATGTAAGGGAGGAAGACCAATGCACAATTCTGGGCTACAGTTTTGATGTCATTGGTCCATTCAAGAATATCTATACCACATAAAACCACTTCTTTGCTAATTGCTTATTTATTAGTCTTCACTACTCTTTAGCTCTTCTGTACTCCAACAAATGCAACATTTACCATTTAATTTAAATTTTTTGAAAATAAGAAATTTAATTTAATTTACAAATGATTTAATTTAGCAATTTAAATCACCTTTAGAAGAGTATTTATAAAGTGTCGACTCTTAATTTAGATAGTAGAACTGAAAAGCTCCTCAGACAGCTTATCTCTGGGTTATACAGACCACAGTTATTTATTCACCAATAGATTGCATTGCCCAGTCAGCAGAGTACTCACAACAAACAGCTTAGATTGATTCTCTGTACAAAGCAAAACGCTATACACAACTCTTTTCATACAACAAAGCAGCTGCAGTACCTGTATTTCCTTCTTCTCTCCCCAGTTAGAGCAGAAAAGGAGTTACAAACAATTCTGAGACCTCACCTCTCTCAAGCTCTAGGGGGCACTGAAGGACAATAGCTGGAACTGTTTGCTGTCTTTAGTCAGCCACTCAGAACTAGTCACAAAAACCTTCTTGAGAGTTAAATGGTCCTGTTCTCTTAAAATAGACAAACAAGCTGTTTTTGATTCTCTACTGGTTTTTTCCTCTTCTCATCTTCTCCAGTCTCTTCATCACACCAACCTTAACCTTTCTCTTATCTCTCCTATAATCTTTGAATGGCTTAAATCAGATCCTCCTAGCTCTCAGTAATTTTCCTTTCACTTAAAAGATAACTCAACAAAATTCTCCTGTGCAATCTTTAGTTCCTTTTAAAATAAACCTCAGTCTCTACTGCAAAATGCATGTTTTCCCTGTAAAGAAAAAAAAAATTCAAATAAAAAGAAAGTACTGCTAAAATAAATAAATGATACCTCAGCCTCCAAATGCTTATATGATTTTTTTTTTGTTTTACCTTCAACCTAAAATAGTTATATGCAAATGAGAGACCTAATGCCTTGTAGCTCTTAGGCCCTAAAGCAAATCCACCATCTCATTTTCCATCCTTGAAATTCTTTCTTCAAAATTAAAATTGTTCTGGTTTTTAATAAAGAAGTCCTCTCTCTCCACCATTAAACCATAAAACCATTTATACAAAAATGAGGGATCTTTCACAAGAAGAAGAAAAAAAAAGCATCAACCAAAGAGAACAGTTACTTTATTAGTTTTGGCAATGTTTAAGATGATACTTCTTCATAAAGAAAACCTAAAGAGGTATATTTCGAAATACTCCTTAACTGTTTTGATAAGATGTCCCAAGTTGTTCCAACTACTTTTCGCATTTATACATCTTAAGCAAATAATAGTTAACAGACCAGGCGAGGTTGTTTTTTTTTCTGCCCCTGCTCCTCTTCCAAATCTCTCAGGTCTTTGTTCCTAAGGCTAGTATAAACAGTTTTAAATCCATTTTTGTGCTGTTAGCAGAAAAACTAATCCCACTGGTTCAAATCCTGCAGCTATAGCCATTATGTGCAGGGTACTGGTTGGGTCACTTGGGGGAGGGGAGGAGAATCACTGAAGTGATTTAAGTCTTTATATTTATATCACAATTGATTTTCTGTCCAAAACTTCTCAAATCCCATTTGAAAGCTGTGTTTCTTCATACATATCTACATATACTTCATGTACATATATACATATACTGAAATATACACATATTCTAGCAGTTTTATTAAACCAAATTTCCTTCCCTCTATTCAGACTTCAAAATGTTCATCTGTAGCAGCAGTAATACCTTACATCCTTCAACAACTGATTTAAATATGCTTTTCTCTATATACAAGTAACTTTTCTGTCCTTTTCAGCACTAACGTGCTCTATATCAAAGAGTCTTAAAAGGATTGACTGTACCTTACATTTACATAAAAGAAGTGTCATAGAGGCATCATCCATGAAATACACGGTTGTGAACCAGTCCTACAACAAGCGTGAAAGACAACAAACAAGACCTGAGACATCCATTAAGGGAGAGCATTGTACCGTATTCATAAAATATTTAAAGACCCCCAAGAGGAAGATTTCCATCACAGAGAAGAGGCTATCTCCCTGGAGAATCAATGAGAGGACAGAGACAAGAATTCCCAGAATAAGAAGGTTAAGATGAGTTGTAATCTGAACAAATGGAAGGTATAGACATGTCAGTGATATACCAGATTCATTAAAGTCATGAAGTTGAATGAATCAAAAATAGTTTTCTCCTCTTGGATTTCCTTTCCTTCCTTAAACCAGAAAACTCTCAAGCCTCTACTTACTCCTATTCAAATCAATTCATACATCAAAATCTAATTAGGTAAGCATTTTTTTCTTGTAAGTTCATGTTCTGTTTAACTGATTCTTTAAGATTGAACTTTTTCACTGAGAATAGGACAGAAGTTCCTCCAATTCAGTATTTAAGAACTAATTCCAACACTTTATATTTAGAACACTGAAAAAAAGTAAGTTCAAAGCCATGGGTGAGGATAGAAAATTTTGGAGTGGGGGATAGGGGAGAGGAAAAGAATTAGCAATTGCCTTTAGAAGAATATTTATAAAGTGTTGACTCCTAATTTGGATAGTAGAACATATAACATGAGCACAAGAAGTAGGATGAGGTAGGGTAGAGTGGGGGCAAAGGAGAGATAGAGATACAGTGCCTGAAAAAAATTTGTGGACAATAAGAACACTTCTAGCTAGGAAGCACAAGAATGAATAGAGCCTGGGCTGGATGAGCAGAACACCCTGGGAGAGCATTTTCATTGGCCCTTACACTTTCCCCCTCAGGCAATAGGAATGTTCCACCAGGGTATGAGCACTCTGAAACACACACTCAGCCCAACCTCTATCCACATCTATACCAGGCAGGATGACAGCTAGGTGACACAGTGGTTAGAGTGCCAG
>CM053623.1:329278280-329307453 GCA_028646595.1 Phalanger gymnotis | reverse complement strand
CAGGGATCCCCAAGACCCTTTCAGGGAGTCCATGAGGTCAAAATCATTTTCATAATAATACTAAGATGTTTTAATTTCTACTATGGCAAATGTTGATAGATAAAACCCACATAAACAAAAGCTCTTCGGGGGGAGAGGAGGTCCTCAATAACTTTTAAGAGTATAAAGAGTTCCAGAAACCAAAAGATTTGAGAACTCTAATATACAGAAAAAGTAAAGCAGAAGAATGTAAAATAATACCAAAAAGGTAGATCAGAACTGGATTGTAGAGGTCCGTAAATAATGGGCTAAAGAGTTCATATTTTGTCCAATATATTCTATAACGCTATGTGATAGAGGTCACACGCATCTGTTCTTTGCTAAACTCCTAACTGTGACTTAATTTTATCCTTTTCTCTGGTGGGAACTTCTTTTTTTCTTTGCCCATTCTTTGTGCCATATGGCACAATTCTTTACCACATGGCTCTTTCCTTCAACTAAACAATTAGACCACCATTTCTTAAATGCTTATCTTTATGTGAAAGGCATCAGACTAGGCATTGGGGATACAGAATGAAAATGGCATTCTAAACCCTTGAGGTCAAGAACTAACAAGGGAGATATAACATGCAAAAATAGGTTTGATGCGAGGTCAACTATGAGAACAAAAAAAAGAGAGAGAGATCCAAAATGCTCTAGGAAAATTTGAGAAGAGAAAGATAACTTTCAAACAGAAAGATTGTTGCTACTATTGTTGTTTGTCCTTTATTTTTGAAGGAGACAAATGACATATTACAATGATGTCTTGTCTTGAGTGTGTATTGGAGTTAGGTGAGGCAGAGTTGAGTCAAGCCATCAGCTTTACTTTCACTTTCAGAGTCATCAAAGACCAGTGGCAGCACAAAAGTCTAGACTACAGAAGGCTTAATAGGGGAAGTGAGCTCTGAGACTTGGAAAAGGAAAGGATTTAAACAGATAGAGGGTTGGAGGGAAAACTTTCTAGATTAGGGAAGAGGAGAAAGGCTGCACAAATTCACAGAGGTATAAGAAGCCAGGACAAGATCAGGGTATAACTAAAAGTTCTGTTTGCCTAGAATATACCATGCAGGGAAGAATGAAATAGGAAATGAGGCTACAAAAGTAGGTTATGGGTCAGAATGTTAAAGTTCTATCTTTAAAATTTTATCTTATTTCATAAGTGAATATGGATGCAGAAATCCTAAAATACTAGCTAGGAGACTACAACAGCATATCACAAAGACCAAGTAGAATTTATGCCAGGAATGCAAGAATGGTTTAACATAAGGAAAATTATTAACGTAATTGATTATACCAATAACAAATGTAATGAAAATCATATGATTATATCAATAGATGAAGAAAAAGCTTTTGACAAAATGCAACACTCACTCCTATCAAAAAATACTTGGAAACACAGGTAGACATGGATTTTTGCTTTAAACGATAAGAAGCATCGACTTAAAACCATCAGCAAGCATTATCTGTAATGGAGGTAAGCTAGAAGCCTTCTCGATAAGATCAGGAGCAAAACAAGGCTGACCATTATCACAAATATTATTCAATATTTATTAGAAATGCTAGCAATAATGAGAAGAAAAAAATCAAAGAAATCAAAATGCGCAATGAAGTACAGAAGATATGATTATATACTTGCAAAATCCTAGATATTCAATTAAAAAGTTAGTTAAAACAATAATTTAAGCAAAAGTATAAGGACATAAAATAAACCCACATAAATTATCAACATTTCTATACATCACCAACAAAATCCTGCAAGAAGAGGTAGTAAAAGATACCCCATTTAAAATAACTGTAGACCATGTAAAATACCTGGGCAAATATCTGCCAAGACAAACTGAGGAACTACATGAACATAATTATAAAACGTTTTTATATATAAAAATTCAAATTTAAATAATTGGAGAAATATTGATTGATGGAAAATGGGTGGGCAGAGCCAATATAATAAAAATGACAATTTTACCTAAACTAATCTACATATTCAATGCCTTCCCAATTAAATTAGCAAAAAATTATTTTTCTGAGCTAGAAAAAAATAAGAATAAAAATTTATTTGAAAGAACAAAAAGTCAAGAATATCAAAAGACTAAATGAAAGCAAAAAGTAAAGATCAGAGGTTTAGCTGTACCAGATCTTGAACTATTTTATAAGGCAGTAAATATCAAAACTATCTAGTACTGGCTAAGAAATAAAAGAGGTGGAGCAGTGGAACAGAGTGGATGTGCAATGATAGTGAATGATGATAGTAACCTTATATTTGACAAACATAAAGATTTAAGCTTTGGGGATAAGAATTCAATACATATACATATATACATATACATATATTTATGTATATACACATGTATATACATGTATGTGTGTGTGTATGTGTGTGTGTTTGGGAAAACTGAAAAGCAGTCTGGCAGAAATAACTCCATTTACCAAGATAAGGTCAAAACTGATACATGATCTAGATATTATGGGCGATATCATAAGTAAATTGGAATACCATGGAGCATATTACCTAGTAATAGACTTATGGATACAAGAAGAACTTACCAATAAACAAGAGTTAAAGAGCATTGTGAAATATAAAATAAATAATTTTGATTACATTAAATTTTAGAGATTTTGTACAAATAAAACCAATGTAGCCAAGATTAGAAGGAAAGCAGAAATCTGCAGTGTGAGGGTGGGGTGGGGAATTGTATGGACAGTTTCTTGGATAAAGGTTTCACATCTCAAATATACAGAGAAATCTGTCAAATTTGTAAGATTATGAGTCATTCCCCAATTGACAAATAATCAACCAATATAAACAGGCAATTTTTCAATGAAGAAATCAAACTATATGTAGCTTTTTCCTTTAAAATTTTAGATGCTATAGCATTTGGTATATATAGGTTTCATAGTGATATTACCTCATTATTTATGGTACCTTTTATCATAAAATAATGTAGCTTCCCTGTTTGTCTCTTTTAATTAAATCTTTTTTAGATATAAGTCCATATGAAATCATGATTGCTATCCCTGCTTTTTTTTTTTGCATTAGCTAAAGCATAATAAATCCTACTTCAGCACTTTAGTTTTATTCTATGTGTACCTCTCATTTTAATCTGTGTTCCTTGTAAACAACATATCATTGAATTCTGATTTTTAACCCTTTCTGCTATGCATTTCCATTTTATGGGTGAGTTCATCCCATTCACATTCAAAGTTACAAATACTAGTTGTATATTTCCCACCATCCTATTTTTCCTTGCCATTTATCCTTCTCTCCCTCTCTTTTTACCCCATCCTCCTCAGGCAACTAGTTTACTTCTGACCACTGCCTCCCTAATCAGCACCTCTTCTAAGAATCTCTTCCTTATCCTCTCCCCTTCCCTTCTTTTTCCTTAATCTGCTCACTCTTGTAAGAGTCCCTCCCTTATCCTATCCCCTTGCCCTCCTATTTCTAAGTTAAGAAGACTTTTATACCTTTCGAGATGCATATTTTATTCCCTCTTTAACTCAGCTCTGTTGAGAAAAAGGTTCTAACACTACCAGCCCTTCACTTCTTCCTGTCTTCTATTGTAACAGTTCTTCCATTCACATGGCATTTGTATGAGATGACTGCTCCATTTTACCTTGCCCTCTATTCCATTTTATTTTTTAGGATCACCCCATCATACTCAACTCAACCCCAAGCCTTCTATCTATATAAGTACCCTAGTAATGATAACATTCTTAAGAGTTACAGATAATATTTTCCCATAAAAGAGGTAAACAGTTTGACCTTATTAATCCCTTCTAATTGTTCTTTCATGTTTACCTTGTTATATTTCCCCTGATTCTTATAGGTTGAATTTTGCGTTCAGTTCTGGTCTTTTCCTCACAAATAACTGAAAGTGCTTTATTCATTAAATATCCATTTTTTTCCCATGCAGAATCCTGCACTCAGCTTTGCTGAATAAGTTATTCTTGGTTGCAAACCCAGCTCTTTTGGTCTTTGGAGTATCCTGTTCTATGTCCTTAGGTTTTTTAATGTAGAAGTTAGTAAATCTTGTATTATCCTGACTGTAGATCCACAGTTAAAAAAAAAAAAAATTAGTTGTTTGTAGTATTTTCTTCTTGACCTGAGAGCTTCAAACCTTAGCGGTAATGTCCCTGTGAGTTTTCTTCTTGGGATCTCTTGCAGGTGGTGATTGGTGAATTTTTAAAATTTCTATTCTACCCTCTATTTCTAAAATTTCAAGGCAATTTTCCTTCATAATTTCTTTAAGCATACTGTCTAGACTCTTTTTTTGATCACAACTTTCAGGTAGTCCAACAATTTTTATATTGTCTCTCCTCAATCTTTTTCTAGGTCAGTTTTTTTTCTAATAAAATATTTCACATTCTCTTCTTTTTTTATTCTTTTGACTTTGTCTTATTTTTTATTTATGCCTTTATTTAGGCATTAGCTTCCCCTTGCCCAAATCTAATTTTTAAGGAGCTATTTTCTTCTCTAAGTTTTTAGATTGCTTTTTCCATTTGGTTGACTTTCTTTTGGTAATTTTTGTGATTTTCTTATATTTCTCTTTTTTTCCCTAATTTTTCCTCACTCTCTCTTATTTAATTTTTAAAGTCCTTTCTAAGCTCTTCTAAGAACTCTTTTTAGGCTCGTGAGCATTTGACATTTTCCTTTGAAATAAAAGTAGCTATTTTAACTTTACTATCTTCTTTTGAGTTTGAATCCAGATTTTCTCTATCACCATAGTAGCTATCTCCAGTGAGGTTCTTTCTCTTTTGCTTACTTTTTGTGGCTTATTTCTTGGCTACTAACTTTATGTTAGAGTTGAGCTCTAGACCCAAGATGTGGGGGAAAAGGTCTCAAGCTTTAGGGTTTTCGTACTGTCATTTTCTGAGCTCTCTCTGGGGAACTAATCTCAAGTACTCCTTTGCTCCTCTTAGCCATGACCAGGGCCCCCAGCAACACTCTCACTGCAAATGCTCTCACTCCCTGCAATCCTTCCTGCAGTGTACACTTCTTTGTCCTGGAACTGAAACCATGGACTCTGCTTTCCTGTGAGTGGCCACAGCTAGCAGGATCCTTGCCTCTCTGCAACTGCATTCACCAGCTATGCTTGCTCTTCCTCACCTACAGCCATGGCCTGGGTCCATCTGGTCAGTGCTCGTAGGTCCTGCAGTCCATACCTGCTGGTTGAGGGTCTTGCAATCTTCCCCTGATCAGCCTTCTAACCCCAACCCTGTCCATGGGGCAAAAGTTCCTAAAACTGAGGTTGCTGCCTATACAGCTGACCCCACAATTTGTTGTTTCTTGGTAGCTGCCCAGAGGTATGTGCACTTCAATCAGGCCAAACCACTGCCCAGGGAGATCAGGTCTTTCCTAATGTCCTCCCATGTTGTCTTAGGCTGGAAAACTGCTTTACCCTGTCTTTTAATTATTTCTGCCACTCAAAATTCACTTTGAGGCATTGTTTTAAAACGTTTGGGGGAGGATTTGGGAAAGCCAGGTAATTTCCCACTTTATTCTGCCATCTTCCCAAAATCCTCTCCCAAAGTTCTTAAATGCCAGGCCACATTTGTATTTTAATCTAATGGATATGTAATGGGTTTTGAGCAGTGGAGTGACGTGGTCTGAATTTAGTAGTAAGGAGATTATTTTGGCAGCTGTGAGAAAAAGACTGAATTAGGGATGACAGAGAATGGAAACACATCAGTTATGAAGCTATTATGATATTTTAAGTGAGAGGTGTTGAGGACCTAAATTAAGACACTAGCAGCAATAACAATGTGAAGGGAAAGGAAAGGATACATGAGAAAGAACCAGCAGGAACTGGTCAATAAATAATAATAATGATGATGATAGCATTTATATAGTGCCTTAACATTTGCAAAGTGCCTTAACAAATATTATTTTATTTTGTACTCATAGCAATTTTGGAAGATAGGTGCTATTTTAGACAGCATCTATTTTATAGATGAGGAAAAAGAGGCTAAATGACTTGCCCAGGGTCACATAGATGATAAGTGTCTGAGGTCACATTTGAACTCAGGTCTTCCTGACTTCATCACTCTATTCACAGGTGATATGTGAGGATGGTGGTACCAGTAACAGAAAATAGAGAAATTGAGAAATTTGACAGTTTGAGTGGCAAGATAATGAGTTTGGGGCATGTTATGTTTGAGGTTCTAATGGGATATCCAGATAGTAACATCCAGAAGTCAGTTAGAATTGAAGAACTGGTCCTCAAGGGAGAAACTGGAGCTAAAAGTAGAGATTTGGGAAGTATCTGCCTAGCAATAATTACTGAAACCATAGAAGTAGATGAGAGCAACAAAAGAAAGAGTGCACGTTAAAGACAGAGCCTTGTGGGACACCCACAGATGGGCACAGAAAAAAGGAGAATGAACCAATGAAAACGACCAAGAAGAAGAAGGCAGGAGGTTGGAAGAAGCAGAATCAAGAAGGGGTTGTTGATAGTTTTAAATGCTACAGAAAGATCAAGGAGAATAAGGACTAAGAACAGGCCATTAGATTTGACAATTAAGAATTCATTGGTGACCTTGGAGAGAGTCATTTCAGCAAAAAAAAATGAGGTCAGAAGTCAAACTGCAAAGCTTTGGAAGAGACTGTGGGTGGTGAAGCAATGAAAGAAAGAGGAAAAGGACCTGTGCATATAAAAACATATGTGTGTATATATACTCACAGCAGTACTTTTTTGTAGTGTCAAGGATCTGGACATTAAGGGGGCGCCTGTCCATTTGGGAATGGCTAAACAAGTTATGGTGCATGAATGTAACAGAATATTATCATCCCATGGGAAATGATGAAAGGGATAATTTCGGTGACTTATGTGAACTGATAGATTGAAGTAAGCAGAACAAGGAAACCAATTTATATAGTAACAACAGCATTGTAAAAACAAACTACTTTGGAAGCCTTAAGAACTCTGATCAACGCAATGGCCAGCCAAGATTCCAGGGGACTGACAGGAAACATGCCACGGAACTCCTGACAGAGAAGTGATAGCCTCAGGGTACAGAATGAGAGGGATTTTTTTTTTTTGGACATGGCCAATGTAGGCATTTGTTTTGCTTTACTATGAAGATTAGTTAAAAGAGTTGCTTTTTTCTCCCCCAAAGGTAAGTAGGAGAGAAAGTCAGCTTATATTCATTGGAAAAAAGCAAATTTAATTTTAAAAAAGAATCACTGGTTGATGAAGAAATGCAAGAAGAAAGGGTAGACTACTCTGTTCAGACATTGTCAAGGCACAATAGCATGAGGGGTTAGCAGCTTCAAAGCAACATTTTTAGCATAAGGAAGACCTGAGCATGTTGGTGGGCCATGGATTATGAGCCAACTACTGTGAACCAATAGAAAAGGAAAAAATGAGAATTAGAGCAAAAGAATCATCAGTGGAATAAAGCTCAGGAGGAGCTCAAAGGTGCAAGTGAAGGGGTTAGCCTTGGAAAGAAAGGAAGCCAATTCATCCTCTGAGACTGGAGCAAAAGAGGTAAAAACAGAGAGGTTATTAGATGTGGACAATGAAAAATGAGGGAGCACATGATGGATGACCTCAATCTCAGTAAATTAGGAAGTGAGGTCATTTGCTGAGGTAGAAAAGGGTAGAGGAGAGAGGAAAAGGTTTGGAATACTCAGGGTGTAGAATATAATAGGAAATCAGATGTGGATAAAAGAATTGTTATCTAGAAGTGAGGGCCCAGTTAGGTTAGATAGTGTGATTTTGTAGTAGATTTGAACAATACAATTTTGTGATTTCCTTCAGCAACACTCAGTGGCTGGAGGAGGAGGGGAGGTAGAAACGGGCAAGGCAGATAGAGGAGGTAACCCAATGTTGTGGGTTATCAGCATAGGGAAGGACCAGCAAGAAAAGGGGATGCGATATAGCAACATTGAAATATCTAACTATAGGACTAAAGGGGTAACAAACAAGTATTTATTAAGCACCTGTTATAAGCCACTGATTCCACTAAGTGATGTACAACTCATTTTATCCTCCCCACAATTCTGTGAGGTAGGTACTATTGTTATCCCCATTTAACGGTTAAGGAAACTGAGGCAGACAGAAATTAGGTGACATTTCCAGGGTCATACACAGCCAGCAAGTGTCGAATCTGAGCCCAGATCTTCCTGATTCCAAGGCCAGCACTCTCCGCTCTGCCACCTTGCTGACCAAGAGTTCAAAGAGAAAGTAAACTATAACAAGAGGTTATGGACCTGGAAAACATGGAAGGATCCTGAGGCAGGAGAATGAAATGAGAGTAAAGAGTAGGTTCAGGAGAAATTAGGGAGACAGGATTTCAGAGTTGAGAATCTTGGAGGTAGAGCAGCCTCCAGGGTAATCAAGCTCAAGGTATGACCAGCCTTGTAGAGAGGTAAAGCAGAGGGAAGACAGAGGGGAAAGAAACAACACTTCAGAATCCTCGCCAAGGAAACTCCAGGGACACTATGGTCCATGGGGTCCCGAAGGGTTGGACAAACTGATGAGCTAGGATTCCAGGGTGTTACAAGAGTCAGTAACATGACTACAAAAGGCATTAGGAGTCACAGTAAAAAGAGAGGCTGGGAGCTAGTAACCAAAGTCATTGAGGAAGGTCATAGAGTTATTTTATCTATCTCCTCTTCCCTGAGTTACCTTCCATAAAGTTTTATCAAATCTTCCGACTTCTCTTGAACTTCTGACCTCTCTTTCATTTCAGTTCTTGTGGCGTTATTATTTTTTCATTTCATGGCAGCCTACATAGTTATAATTACTACATATTTCAGCGATTCTAACACAGTGTTTGCAAAAATCCATCACATGGCTCATACCACAAATTCTACGAGCATGTGATTTAAGGGTTTGAGAGGAATCTCCTTCTACTTCCTCCTATTACCCTTAGGTTCCGTGTGGCTATTTGGGGTAATCAATCACACAGCTCATGGCTTAAATCCCCATCCAATCTATTCTCTATTGCCAAACCATACAGGGGACACATCAATTCAATAACAAAAATCATTTAAGAAATGAAACTATCTCAATAACAGTGAAGGGAATCGACTAGTAAAAACACTCTCGACACCTATATACAAATGTCAACAATCTCCCACACCGCCAATGGAGTTGTAATCTAATTCCTCTCTAATCCCTCTGATTCCCCAGCTGAGTAAGAAGACACATTCATTTCAGAAATCGTGGTTAAAATGGCAACCACTTAGAGTATGATGCTAGCTGTGCTTTGGAGTGGCAGCTAGGTGGGGCAGTAAATACAGCTGGAGCTGGAGTCAGGAAGACATAAATTCAAATCCTGCCTCCCTGGCTTTTTATTAAGAATTCTAAATATCCTAGCAATAGTTTTCAGATATCCCTGCTCGCAGATATTTGCAGCTTTCGGCTATGCAAAGTTGTGAACTAGAATCCAAAGAAAAATGTACACAGCTTTCCAACATACCAGAGTGTTGAAGCCTATAATCTATAATCTTAGAAGCCTATGTAATCTAAGAAGGAACAGTTTTATAAATTGTTTCCTACATGGTGGAATGAAGCCTGATCTCACAAATACCAAACGAAAGATATTTGGGATTTCAAGAGGTTGAGGGTTGTGGGGTATGGGGTGGGCAGGTGGGGAAAGATCAGAGTAGGAGAGAAAGTTAAGAAGGAGACTATCCAAGGCCTACTATGTGCAAATCATTATTAAGTAACATGAAGATGAAGTGTATGTACAACATTTTGTGACTGAAGAGAACAAAATATTTTCCGAATCTTACTTGTATACAAAATAAAACTGTAGACTTTTCTGTCTGAGATCACAGGAGTTCCTAGGATTTAGAGCTGGGAGGAACTTTAGAAATCATCTCATTTTTTCAGAAGATAAAACTGATAAACTATATTGGCCCAGAGGAGAGCAACTACACTGGTAAGAGACCTTGAGATCATTCTTAATGAGAATCAATTGAAGAAACTAAGGATGTCCAGCTTGGAAAAGGGAAGCACAGGGGGCACATGATAGATATCTTCAAGTATTTGAAAGATCACCTTGTGGAAGTGAGATTGTTGTTGTTCAGTTGTGTCCAACTCTTTGGGACCCCATGTACAATACTGTCCCTGGAATTTCCTTGGCAAAAATACTGAAGTGGTAGGCTATTTTTTTTTCCAGCTCATTTTACAGATGAGGAAACTGAGGCAAAAAGGGGGAAGTGACTTGCCCAAGGTCACACAGTTAGTGAGTGTCTGAGGCCAGATTTGAACTCAGGAGGATGAGTCTTTCTGGCTCCAGGCCTACTGCTCTATCCACTGTGCCACCTAGCTGCCCTTGGATCATACTGTCCTTAGGGGTCTTCTTGGCAGAGATACCAGAGCGGATTGCCATTTTCTTCTCCAGTGAATAAAGGTAAACAGGGTTAAATGGCTTACCCAGGGTCATACAGCAAGTAAATATCTGAGGCCAGATTTGAACTCAAGTCTTCACAAATTCAGGCCCAGTGCTCTATCCACAGAGCCACCTAAGTGCCTCTAGAAGTGAGATCAGTATTGTTCTCTTTGGTCCTAGAGGACCAACCAAAAGGAGCAATGATTGCTAAAAATTGCAGAGAGAAAGATTTAAGAAAAACTTAGTAATGAGTAGAGCTATCCAAAAGTTTAATGGGTAAAAAAAAACCCAATACTTTCACTCAGCATTGGGTTACAGAGACCAAGATCCACAGCCAACTGAATAAATTGATTTCTGCTCATTCCAAATGGGAAAGCACCTAGGGATTGTGTTTCCACCTGGAGAAATAGACCAAAATATACGTGTGTGTGTGTGTGTGTGTATGCATATGTATATGTGTATGTATGTATGTATGTATGTATGTATATGTGTATTGTGTGTGTATGTATACATGTATATGTATGTGTGAGTGTGCATGTGTATATGTATGTGTATATGTATGTGTATATGTATATGTATATGTATGTGTATGTGTATGTGTATGTGTATGTGTATGTGTATGTGTATGTGTATGTGTATGTGTATGTGTATATGTATATGTATATGTATATGTATATGTATATGTATATGTATATGTATATGTATATGTATATGTATATGTATATGTATATGTATATGTATATGTATATGTATATGTATCCAACTCCACTATAGCTTCGTCCCTGTATAGGCCTCTATTCAGTGTGGTATTTTTTCTCCCTAGACAGACAGAAACCACCGCAGGGGAAGGTCTTAGCCTCAGGAAAGCACACTTAAGAGGTTTAAAGCTGCCACCTTTTGATTCAAAGGAGAAATCAGGAGGTGAGTCTGAAAAGATGGACCTCAAAGTATTGCTAAGTAAATTTAAATCACCATCTCGTCACAGTTTCTGCCACCCTGAGATGCTAAGTGAGCTTACTTAAAGCTGATGCTACATTCAGTCGTTACCACCTTGCTCGAGTATTTTCATGCTTAGCGAGAAGAATGGCCTACATTTTTTAAAAATAATTTTCCATGTTCGTTCTGTCCTTTCTGTGGCTCATGCAGAGAATTCAGATTGACCTCATTTTAGAGATGATGCGAAAATACAGAAAGACAATTTTGCCTTTAAACATGTAAGCAAGAAGCAAAGGCACATTTTATTGTAGCAAAAGAGTTTACAAAGCTCTCCACTGTTCACATAGCAGCTTTGCTACTTACAAGACACGGATACAAACCTCTAATATGGTAATAGGATCCTAGGGTTTAGAGCTATAATCACAGAATTTTAGAGTAGAAAGAGACCTCCATGGCCATCTGGTCCAACCCACATCCCCCGAAAGAATCCCTATTGTAACACACCCAGAAAATCTTATAGATCGCCATTGATGCGGAACCCATTATCTACCAAAGCGGTGGCCCATTCCTTTTTTTGGATAGCTCTAATTAGGAAGTTTTTCCTGACTTCAAGTTTAAATTTGCTTCTCTGCAACTTCCACATAGAAGTTAGAGGTACAATAATACTTACATCACAAGGGTCTTCTGCTAAATGTTATAACAAATATAAAGTACTTTGCAAACCCTAGAGCACAATTTAACGCAAACTACTACTTGTAGTAATAGCTGTAGTAACAGCAGCAGTAGTAGTAGTGGTAGGGTAGCGGCGGTGGTGGCAGTAGTAGCGGTAGCAGTAGTAGTACTAGTAGTAATAGTGATGGAATAGTAGCAGTAGTTGTGGTAATGGTGATGGTAGCAGTAGTAATAGTGGTGGTGGTGGTAGTATTGGTACTGGTAGTAGTAGTGGTGGTAGTAGTAGTACTAGTAGCAATAGTAGAAGTGGTACTGGTAGTGGTAGTGACGATAGTAGTAGTGGTGGAATAGTAGTCGTAATAGTGGTAATGGTGATAGTTGTAGCAGCAATAATAGTAGTAACAGTGGTAGTAGTGGTAGTAATAGCTACTAAGAGTTTACAAAGAAAATAGAAAAGACAATATACATTCAAGAAATAACCAGAAAATCGAGACAGAACAGGTGACAACCAAGAATGACTAGAGTTGAGAAAAGAAAGAGAATATACCCAGCTGAATGGAGATTTTGTTAATATATATTTTATGTATACACTTACACATATTGTTGTAGTTGAGAAAACCCTGTTTGTTTTTTCTGGCCTAATTCAGCCTCTTCTCTATCACTCCCTACCTACACCACCTTCTCCTAATGGATAGCCCTGCCTTTTTTCTAGATACTTCCACTCCCAAAGCTGAAATATTTTATTCTAGGCTAGAAATTTCCAGTTTTCTAGATAACGAATGTTCCTCTGCCTGATTTTGTAGGAGGAAACTAATACCATTTGTCAGAGCAGGACCCCATCCCTTTCTGTAAAACATTCCATCTGTGATCAGTGAGCTAGCAACAGCTCCCTGCTGGACCTCCAGCTGAACTAGTTGCTCTGACTCTGGAGCTGCCCTGAATCATAGACTCAGAGGACTCATTGAGAGCTTGGTGTAATCGTGCACCCTGGAGAATAGCTTTAGCTAGACCATTGTGGGCCCTGTCTTCCTGCTATGGCCTAAAAATGAAGGCAAATATTTTCTCCTGCCAAAAAGACGAAGCACACAAAACTAACCATCTGTGGGGCTCAGTGACCTTTGGGATTAAAAAAAAAAAAGATGAATTGAATCACCCTAATGTGGTTAGGGATGAAAAATAAGGACTTCCTGGTTAAGTGGCAAAAATTGTATATTCTTAGAAGATGCCTGATTGGCCCTTTTTCATGCATGAGTGGGTGGGACCGAGGCCCAGTGAACTTGGAAATGTTGGGACTAGCCCTGAAGCACATTGTCTCCCTCTAAAAAGAACTGACATCCTGAAGAATCAGAACCTTCAGCTACAGCAGCTATAGAGAGAGAATTGTAGGTTAGCTAGAGCGCCTGTGTTCAGCAACGACACAGAAGCATAGCAAGGATGCTTACAAGCTTTGCAAGGAAGATACCTGGGAAGACAAGCAGCCGTGAAAGGTGAGTCTCATTCCCAAGTCCTATGGAAAAGCAAATGCCAACCTTGACCTTGGCTCTATTAGTCATATAGACTGTGAAAGTCCTGACAGAAGGTGGGTACCTTCCAGAGGGGAGAGTTGCTGTCCTCTCTAGCAAGCCCAAATTTTCATGCCATCTGGGGAGGTGGGGGCTTAACTCCAGGCTAGTGCTAAATCTGTAGTGATGGTAAAGGCCCATGAGAAAAGTAAGGATCAAAAACCAAACTGTATATAATCGAGATGGACAGTTTCAAGTAAAATCTTTTTCTGTTCTTTTTATATATAAAAAGGTTCGTGGTTGTTGGTGTTTGTCATATTTAGAAAAACCAAAAATTAAAGGTTTGGTATTGTTTTTTAATAAGAAAGTTATGGCTTTAGCTTACCAAATGGGAAAGTTTTCTTGGCTAGGTATGGATACAAGTCCTTTTTGTTTTCTTTATGGCATGTAATGAACTTATTCTGTGTTCCACACCTTATTAGCTTATTGCTTTCAATGGAACTAACAACACCTAAGGTGAGAGCTTTAAATGAGCTAACATCAGAAGTTCCCAGGGGAACTCTGCATATGTGTTCCATTATATCCAACTCTTTGTGACCTTGTTTGGGGTTTTCTTGGTAAAGATATTGAATGGTTTGCCATTTCTTTCTCCAGCTCATTTTACAGCTGAGGAAACTGAGGCAAACATGGTAAAGTGACTTGTCTAGGGCTGTATAGCTTGTAAGTGTCTGAGGCCAGATTTGAACTCATGAAGATGTGTCTTAACTCCAAGCCTAGTGTTCTGTGCACCATGGCGCCACCTAGCTGCACAGGAGAACGCTAGATGGGATCAAGAGCCACAGAATATGATGCCATTATTAACAGTTGTTCCAGATTGAACTAGTCTCTCTGCCCTCTACTGATACATGCTTTACAACAGATTGGCCCTGCATGGAACAACTAGGAAAAAAATATATCCAAGACATGATAGAAGTACATTGTTTACTAATAGCAGATGATTGCTAGTCCCTACCCACCTGAAAATGTTGACTTGTGAACTGAGCTGTAAGACTCAAAGCTCAGTCCATGGTGGAACAGGCCAGAGTAGGGAATGTCGGAAGAAGTGACAAACCTTAGTAGAAGCTATTACCTTCAGTCCAGCCAGAGTCAATAAGTGAATGTCCCAGAGGAACCTAGCAGCAGTGAAGGTTCAGGTAGGTAAACAGTGATCACTAGAAAGGTTTATCAATGGGCACCTACTGCCAGATAGTCAGAACACAGAGCCAGAGCATCAAACAATACATTTATCTGAGTAACCAAGAAACTAGAGTTTGGGGTAGAACTCCAGTTTAGAGGAAAAATTGGGACAAGATTAACCCCAGTCTCACAGTGGGTAAGCTACCACTCAGGGAGCCAATTACTAGGAAACTGGAATACCAGGCAGGGAGCCTGATCCCAAGGTATACAATAGACATTAGTTCCTGGAATTGAGCCAGCAGAAATATACACTTATTTCCAAACACCTGATCTATATACTTCCCTTTCTCAAATGGGTCCCAAAAACTGGGGCAAAAATAAGCCACCAGGTGAGGCCAAAACGCTCTCGGTGGCAGGGCAGAAATATTATCAATACTAAGCCAATACGGTCATTACACTAGCTGTCCTTGGTTTCCAGTCTACAGCTGGCAGACCACTACAAAAGTCCCCATCTCCCTCTTTTCATGTCTGCTAACTAATCCTCCACAGGCAAGTCAAGAGCAATTAAAAAGTAGTTCCACTGAAGATAAATAAATAATATTCCATGACTTACTGGCAAAGATAACAAACGAAGGGAAACTATAAAGTAGCAAAACTCTTGGTATGTGGCCAGTTGCATTACTTTAATTCAAGCCATGTCTGAGGTTATATGATACTACAAAGTGACCACAACTTAGCCAAAAACTGGAAATAAAATGGGGTTCATTGATTGGCAAACGGCTGAACAAATTACTTCATGGGAACATAAAATAATATTTGAGAAAGGAGGAACATGAGGAATTCAGAGAAACACGAGACTTACATGAAGTGAGTCAGAGTGAAGAAAGCACAGAACTGAAGGGGTCATCTAACTCAAGTCTCTAATGTTACCAATGAAGAAACTGAGGCTCAGAAAAGTGACTCACCCAACATTACATAGGAAGCAAATAGCTGTATTGATAACTAGAGTGGGGCTTTTTTTTAACCGGTTTCTCTTTTGGAGCATTGTTGTAGTCAAGTGCCTTTGATGCGTCTGGCCTTTGTTTCTTTGATTGAATCAAGAGCCTTTGACCTGCTTAAAAAACAAGAAAGCCTAGTTCACATAGGTTTGAGTCACATGGTTGTGACACCTGAAGAAGCATCACTGGTTTTAAGTGACACCCTTTGACCCTGAACAAAGTATATAAACTCAGAGGTTAGTGTTTTGTTTGGGGCTCTCACTCACTTGAAGAGTGTCATGTGATTTGACCAGACAAGACTCTGGGTAGTAGTTGCTGGACCCCCCTGGCTTTGAAAACCCAGATGTTGGTGCTTCTCTGCTAACTATGTATTGCTATGGATAGAGTGATTTGTGCTTATTTGCTCTGTTTATATAATGTATGTTTGTAATTTCCGTTTGTATTTGCTCTGAAGTTCAGGGTGCTGGATTTTTCCGCTGAACCAAGTGAATGATTTATATATGTTTAATTAAAATGAGATTGTAAAGCCTTTAAAGTTGCTTTCCTTAGAAAAGCAGATCAAAGAACTTGTGCTAGCAGCCCTTCTGTGTGCTGGTGTTATCAGTCTTTCGCCCCCACAACAGCTGCTAGCAACATTGTTACAATAGCTGAGCCAAGTCCTCTGAGTCCAGATCTGGCATGTGAACAGTAATATAATAACTGACATTTCTATTGCATTTACAATTATTATCTCATTTGAGCTTCACAACAACTCTGAGAGGTAAGAGCTATTATTATCCCCATTTTACAGATGAGTAAACTGAGGCAAACAGAGGTTAAGTCTGTTTGTCGGAAGAAGTTGCACAGCTAGTAAGCTTCTGAAGCTAGATTTGAACTTGGGTCTTCCTGACTCTAGGCCCCTGCTGCTGCTCCGCCCAATATATTCTCTACTATATTACTTAATGATGACAATAATATAAATAATAATACAAAAAGCAAATTGATGATCTATATGAATAACCTCGGTATTGGAGAGCAGAGAGGGAAATACATCTCCTTCCTCCTAGCAGAGAAGTGGAGATTGCAGATGGAGAGAGTGGTGTATGCTCATGCAGACACGATCCCTGTTTTGACTGGTTTTCCTTGAATGTGTTTCTTTATTGCAAAGAAAGGTTCAATATGTGTATGGAGGGGGAAGGAGGCAGGATTAATGAGAAATAAATGTATTGGGAAAGATATCAAGCGGTCATTAAAACTTCAATAAAAAGAAGTAAGCATGGACATTCATAATTTATCATTTAATAAATTACTTCCTTGAAATAAAGAAATTGAACATCTGCTATAGGTGGGTATGCCTATACACCTAGAATGATCTTCCTGCCCACTTCCCCCTTCTGGTTTCCATGGCTTCCTTCAAGTGTGGGCTAAAATCTCACTTCTACAAGAAGCCTTTCTTGCCTCCCTCCGCCAATATTAGTGCCTTCCCTCTGAGAGTATCTCCAGTTTATCCTGTATATATCTTGCAAGAACAAGGTTCTTTGCCAGTAGCCTTCCCAATTAAATCATGAGTTCCTTAAGGGCAGGGACTATTTTTGTCTTTCTTTGTATCCCCAGTACTTAGCATAGTGCCTAGCAAATAGTAACATAGTAAATGTTTGTTGGTGGACAGCCTCTGTGTGTAGTAAACAAAATCACAACGCACTAGGTAACTTTACAGGAAATTGTGAGCACTGTCTTCAATACATCCCATATCCCTGACTTCACTTGCCACTAAACACCATGGAGAAACTTTCTTCTTGAGAATATTTCATTCCAGGCCTCATTCATTTGAGAAGTAAAGAGAGAAATATTACTTACACAACCAGCTATAGGTTGTGATCAAATAATTTCTGCAAGTCAAATAATCTGCTCACCTCGGGGTTGGTTTTTTCTTTAACATTTCTATTTTTTCAAAAATGCTTCAAATGTCTCTCTGCATTGAAAATCTTTTTTTTTTTATTGATGATAAAGGTGAGGTTTGTAGGATATGTCATTTAAGGTTTCCATGCTTTTTTAAATAGATTGTTCAGTCGTTCTGATGAGGTCAGGGAATCATGTTTTTAGGGGTTCTCGAGACCCCAAAATACCAGCAAGTCAGGGCCTGCTCCAATGAATTTGACTCAAGCCTTCTTAGCCAAAGTAAAACAACGTTTATTAAAGATTTGCCATAATGGGTAGTCTTGAGAAATTTCACCATTTGTGAGGCTCATTTTCACAAGCAGGTCAGATTCAATCTAGCTAGACTGAATCTGAGCACCTTCCTGGAGGCAAGATAAGACTTATATACAGAAAGGCTGTAGGAGAGATCTAGGGTGGTCCTGGAGTGATGGGAGGAGGGGTTTAGGGAGGGTCTTAAGGAGGAGTCTAAGGAGGAGCTTGGTGGGACTAGGGTGAGGTCAGACTCTAGAAACCAAGAGAATGAGATTAAGGGTGGGTTGGAGACAACAAACAATATAAGGCTAGACTAATCTAAGGGTAGCAGATTTGGGCATAGATATTTTGATAGGATCAAAGGTGGGAAGTAGCTGGATAACTGGAGGACTAGGCTAGGTTAAGAGTAACCTAGAGATTTGGGCCTAGCAATGAGAGACTTATGGCCTCAGACAAACTCCTCATCAAGTAGGAAGATTCAAGATTTCAAGGGGGCTCCCAGAGTGTAAACCCCATCAGTTTCAATCATGTCTGATTTGGGGGTTTTTTTGGCAAAGATACTGAAGTGGTTTGCCATTTCTTTCTCCAACTCATTGACAGATGAGGAAACTGAGGCAAACAGAGCTAAGCGATTTGCTCAGGTCACATTGCTGGTAAGTGTCTGAGGCTGGATTTGAACTCAGGAAGATGGAGTCTTCCTGACTCCATGCTCAAGCTCTCTATCTGATGGGTCTGGGATCTGAACCCCCAAAGAGGAAAAGATCGTGTCTTTGAGATCTGGACCCCCCAAAAAGGAAAAAACCCCTGGACTTTCCCACTTGGCCCAGGTCCCTGGTGTTCAACTAGGGCACCCGACCCTTCCAGGTTCTTCTCTGTTACCTCCCAGTCGAGGCAGACTACTTGGCCATTCCTAGATCTTTTCCACAATCTTTCTATATATAAGGCCCATCTCGCCCGTCATTAAATTACTCAGATTCCGTAAGCATTTAGCCAATGCTCAGATTCAGTCTGGCCTGCTTGTCAATACAAGTGTCAGAATAGTGTAGGTTCTTAAAATCTCACTCACCCTTAAGGTTCTAATAAACCTTTTCTTTGGCAGAAAAAAGGCTTGGGTCTGAATGGGAAGGATAAATTGTGAAGACTTCACAGGGTAAAAATCCAGGGATTACACTCTTCTCATAATTCCCACTTGATCTGACTTTTACCACAGGCCATAGGTTTTCGTTATCTGTTACCCTTAACCTAGCCTAGCCCTCCATTGTCTGTTATCTCTGGATTGCCTTTGGCTACTTCCCACCCTTGATCCTATCAAAACTCCATCTTCTTGGTTTCTGGCCTCCAACCACTAAGTCTCTCCAGCCTACAGATCACTCCCAACAAGATCCTCCCTAGACCCTTCCAATCTCCAGTCACCCCAGACCACTTGGCCAACCTTAGATCCCTCTCACAGTATCTCTGTATATAAATCCATCTCATCCTCCATGAAGATGCTTGGATTCAATCTGGCTAGCTGGCATTAGTGATACAAATGTTCAGATTCCTTAAGAGTCTAGCCAATGCTGAGATTTCTTAAGAGTCTGGCCAATATGATAGACTTTTAATAAACTTTGTTTTTCTTTGGCTGAAAGAAGGCTTGGTTTGAATACATTTGGGCAGGACCCACTTGTCTCTATTTTGGGGTCCTAACACCCCTAAATCTCAACACCAGCACCCCTAGACCTCAATATTTCCACTGTGCCACCTGGCAGCCCCTTTGAATTTATTATTCTATCCCTTTCTCCAATTTCTCTTCATTGTAAAAGAATCCTGTATTATTTGAATTGCTTTCCTTCATATATAGAAGTCTTTCTGCTAACCACTTGCAAAATGTATTGTTTGTCAGTGACATTGTTCACTGTCACAGTGACAATATCACTGACATTGTTAAAACTGCTATGAATCCAGGAGTTTGAAGCACGAGGTTTCTTTTCAGGTGGTGATCTATAGATTCTCTTGACTGATAGTGATGTGGTATAGGCTCTGGGGACCCCTTTGAACTCTCCTTGAATCTTCCCACTTGATCTGGCATTCACCTTCCATTATGGCTAGGCCCAAATCTCTGTTACTCTTAACCTAGGCTAGCCCTCCGTTGTCTGTTATCTCCAGGTAGCCTTCAGCCGCTTCTCACCTTTAATCCCATTCTCTTGGTTCCTGGAGTCTGATCTAGTTACCCCAGTCTCATTAAGACCCTCCCTAGACTCATCATTAAGACTCTCCCTAAACTCCTCCTCAAGACCCTCCCTTAACCCTTCCTCCCATCACCCCAGACTACTTGACCACCCTTAGATCCCTCTCACAGTCTTTCTGTATATAAGATCCATCTTACTTCAGTGAAGGTGCTCAGATTCAGTCTGGTCGGCTTGTCAATCATCATAAATGCTCAGACTCTATCCAATATGTTGAATCTTTAATAAATTTTGTTTTTCTTTGGCCGAAAGAAGGCTTGAGTCAAATTCATTTGGGCAGGACCTGGCGTGTCAATATTTTGGAGTCCTTGCACCCCTAAACCTCAACAATAGAATATTGTTAATATTCAGAAGGTCTGAATACTTTTCCATTTTTATTTCTTGCATTATAATATTTTCTTACAAATGTATCATATTTTTTTCTGAAAGATCTATGATCCTTAAATTTTCTCTTTGCATTTTTGTCCTTGTGGTCAGTCACTCCAGCTTGTATAGAGTTTATGTGTTGTTGTTGTTTTTTTTAACATTTGTTGCCTTTTGTTTCTCTTCTGTCAAATTTTCCTCCACTTCAGCATTTTTGCATTCCAGATCTATAAATCTCTCTTTTACTTCTTGAGAGAGATTTTCCATCATGGATTCAATAGTTCCTAAACCGTTAATTGTGTTTTTAAAACTCTTCATCTGTGGTCATTTCTAAACCCTGAACTGGCTTTTGATACTTATTATGAACTCTCTGGAAATGACAAAGCCAAAGCAGACTCTTAAGAAATCTCAGCATTGGCTAGACTCTTAAGGAATCTGAACATTTGTATCACTAATGCCAGCTAGCCAGATTGAATCCAAGCATCTTCATGGAGGATGAGATGGATTTATATACAGAGATACTGTGAGAGGGATCTAAGGTTGGCCAAGTGGTCTGGGGTGACTGGAGATTGGAAGGGTCTAGGGAGGATCTTGTTGGGAGTGATCTGTAGGCTGGAGAGTCTGATTGAAAGTGACAAGGTGCTCTCTTGGAGCCAAATGAAAGAGTCAGCGGAAGAAACAAAGGGATGAAACTGGACTTGTGAGACTGAATAATTAACTCAGTGTTCACAGACCTACATTCACCATTACTTTGCAAAAGGCATCTAAAGGGAGTCTAGGGAATAGATGGAAGTCAAAACAAACACTGAGGAGAGAGGAAGTGTGGAGGCCGAAGCTCAAAATAACATTCCTAAGTGCTACTGCTAAAAGCACTGTTATAGCACAACGGGCGAGGAGACGACAAGGTTTGAAAGCTATTCCCAAAGGATGTAAGCCTGTGAGTTAGAGGATGTCAAATGTCACAGAAATAACAAAAAGAAAAAACAACAAATGACTAGCTTCTTGAGAGTGGGATTCTGCCTTTGGATACAACCAGAGTGATAGAGAAAAAAAAAAAAGGCAGCCATTGAAAAGCTTTTTAAAAATGCACAGAAATGAACAGACAGAAGTTCAGAAGGAAGTACTGACAAGAAGGGCAGTTTTGAAAATAATTGTGTAAAATGTATTATATGCTTTTTTTAAAATAATGAAATGGAAATTTGTGCTCTCATTGAGAATTCTTTTTGTGTTCTGCTGTGTTTATAAAAATGCCCTTTGGTGTTTAAGTTCAAATTAAAAAATAAATGCTTGAAAGAAACTCACTATTTCAATTATTATTAGCTCCTAGAACCATCTCCTTACATCATCTGACAGCTAAAAGCAGAAACAAAGATACCTGTGTTTAATGAAATGTGATTTGTGAGCTAAGTAGAATAAATAAATCCATCTTTAAAAAAATGCCCTTGAGCTGGATCATTTGGAGGTCTGTATACTTAAAAGAGGAGAAAAAAAATGTCATTTTCTCTAGAATATGATTAATAGCTTGAAAATCATGAAGAAATGGGAAATAAAACACAAAGCTGATACCCAAGCATATTTCTTTTAAAGAACTGGAGGTCACTATGGAAGGATTGTAATGGAGAGAGCTCTGTAACCAGAGGGTGTTGATCTGACCTGAAAAATAACTGCCTTTAGACACACCCTGATCTAATTTGTGTATGCAAATCAAGGTGACTTGCTGGGAAGCCTTTTGTAAAATGAGGCCAGATTTGCAAATACCTGCTGTAGTGGCCCTTCTCCCTGGTTGTTGTTGTAGTTGTCCTTTGCTCTCCCAGAGGACCAAAATGACATCACTGTGCTAGAGTCAAGTTTCTATGTGTCCTACTGTGGCTGATCAGACCAATATGAGCTCAGGATGCTCTACCACAGTTTGAGCACAAATAGTCCGTGTGAACATTTGGGGTGGATACTCCAAAATTTCTGCATCCTGTGTTTCCTTTTAGCTGTTTCAGTTCTGCTTTGCTCATAGAGCACAGCACCTTCTCTGATGTGGGCACGCCATGTCCTTGTGTCACTTCTTCTGACCACCATGTGAACGCTTGCCCTGTGTGTTTTCTCCATAAAATGGTCTTTTTGGCAAGCATATGTTTTGCATTCTACACTTGCCGGTTTAGTTAGAGTGAAGACCTCAGTGTCTGGTAGCTTATCCTGCCAGGTGATCTTCAGAATCTTCCTAAGACAAGTCAAATTAAAGAGATTCAGTTTCCTGGCATGAGGCTGGTATGCTGTCCAGGTTTCATAGGCATACAACAATGAGGTCAGCACAATGGCTTTGTAGAACTTCTCCCAAAAAAGGGCCTCGGAGGACTGAGCCAGACCAGCCTGCCTGGGAATTCTGGATCCTCACAATAACCAAGCAAAGTAAGTGTTTATTAGCATTCCATTTTATAGTGACCAGGAAGCTATGTCAACCTGACCTGCACCTACCAGGAAGCTTCACCCATGGTAACATTTCTTGATCCTTAAATGCCCTGGGCCAATCAAGTCTTGGGAATAGCTTCTTCTTAACTTGTAGGAAAAGAACTACTGTAATCCACATGAGAGTGGGATAACCTTGGTAGATATTGATTCTACCACACCAACGAAGAGAGACACATTGAAGATTTATCCACGTGAAAAAGTAACATGCTCAAATCAATTCATAAGAAAGATTTCTTGAATGTTCCCTGATCATGAGTGTTTTCTGTTTATGTGCACTCCCTCAATCAGCAGCGATGTAACAAATGAAAGAATGTACTTCTGTGGAGATGGGAAGAGCTTGTCTGGCTATACTATTTGAAAAAATACCTTTTGCTTTGAACTTATATGTCCTTTCTGATTGGCTTAATAACAGTAAACATAGGTAGGGGCTCATGAGCTACAGTTTCAAGAGCTGCTTTTCCGCAGTGTGTCTTAAGTATGACTTCTGGAGGCCCACATGTGTGGTTGAAGGAGAGGGGTGCAAACACTACCTTTAACAAATAGAAATTAACTATTGTATTGACATTAAGGAGATAAAACTATGAGAACATTGGATTTACTTCTGAAGTCTAGAGTAGAAATATCACATAGAAAACTGATTCTACTATTCTATACAGCAATTTGGAACCATGACCAAAGGGCTATAGAACCAGGCATACCCTTTGAGCTAGCAATATCACTATTAGGTCTGTATCCCCAAAGAGAGAAAAAAAACAAAAAGACCTCCATATACAAAAATATTTATAGCAGCTCTTTCCTGGAGGCAAAGAATTAGAAATTGAGGGGATGCCCATCAATTGGGAAATGGCTGAACAAGTTGTGGTATGTGATTACAATGGAATATTATTGTCCCATAAGAAATGGTGAGCAGGATGCTCTCAGAAAAACCTGGAAAGACTTGCATGGGCTGACGCAAAGTGAAATGTACTGTGTACAAAGTAACAGCGGTATTGTAAGATGATCAGTCAGTGAATGACTTAGCTATTCTCAGCAATATGATGATCCAAGACAAGTCTGAAGGACTTACGGTGAAAAATGCTGTCCATCCTCAGGGAAAGAACTGATGGTGTCTGATTGAAGCATACATTTTTTACTTTATTTTTCTTGAGTTTTTTTTTTCTATGTCTTCTTTCACAACATGACTATTATGGAAATATTTTGCAAGACTACACATAAATAATCTGCATAGAATTGCTTGCCTTCTCAGTGCGGGTCAGGGAGGGAGAAAGGGAGAGAATTTGGAAGTCAAAGTTTTAAAAACTAATGTTAAAATTGTTTTTGTATATAACTAGGGAAAAATAAAATGCTAAATAAAAAAATTTTAAAAAAGAAAAACTATTAAGTAGGGTCATAGATTTAGAGCTAGAAAGGATTTGGGGGTTGGGTTATCTAGTCCAACCCTCCCACCCACCCCCTTCCCCACATTTTACAGATGAGGAAACAGATCTGGAGAAGTTAAATGACTTGCCCAATTTCACACAGTAGCAGAGCTAAGATTCAAACTCCAATCTTGTAATGCTACATTCTCCCAATGAGACCTCCAGTTTCCACTCTGGGGCCACATGAAGTAGTGAGACTTCTCTACATCTGGCCAGTTAGAACCTCTTCCTCACTGCCATCTTTCTGCCATGAACACATGCTGGCACATTCTCACTCTTGCTCCTGGCTCTGAGAAAAACCTTAATGTCATAACAACCATTGCTTTTGGAAAAAAACCTGATGATCGACTATTGTATGGTTCCATTCCCTAGACCAATGAATTCACCCTTTCCTAGATACTACTTCTTTATACAGGGTGTTTCAAAAGTCTTGGTGCCATTTTAAGCTTTAGTATCTTACTAAAAAGTTGTGTGTTTTAGGGGGCAGCTAGGTGGTACAGTGAGTAGAGCATAGGCCCTGGAGTCAGGAGGATCCGAGTTCAAATCCAGCCTCAGACTCTTGACATGTTTACTAGCTGTGTGACCTTGGGCAAGTCACTGAACCCCAACTGCCCTGCCCCCCCCTAAAAAAAACCCAAAAAAAATGTATGTTTTAATAGTTTAAAATGGCACTAAGACTTTTGTAACACCCCGTATATGCATTGTCTCCTCCTATTAGAATATACACTCTTTGAGGCCAAGAACTATTTCTCTTTTTTATTTTTCTTTCCAGCACTTAGTACAATGCCTAGCATGTTAGCTCTTGTTTAGTCTTTTCAGTAATATCCAACTTCTCATGACCCCGTGATCATCTGTCCATGAGGTTTTCTTGGCAGAGATACAGAAATGCTTTGCCATGTCCTTCTCTACTGGCAAACAGAGGTTAAATAATTTGCCCAACATTACACAGCTAGAAGTTTCTCAGGCTGGATTTGAACTCACATCTTCCTGACTCCAAGCCCAGCATTCTATCCACTGCACCACCTGGCTGCCTCATCTAGCATGTAGTAAGTACTTGATAAATCCTTTTTTTGTGTATTCATTCATTCAAAATACAAATCCAGCATTCTTCCCACTGTACCGTGCTGCCTCTAATGCTCCAAAATGGAGCCAGGATTAAAATGTTTAAAAACATGGCAGGTGCCAAGGTGTGTGGGTGTATTTATTTGAACAGAGGGAGACAATTCTCCCCTTTGACAAAGAATCATGGAACCTTACAACGAGCATGACTCAGATCAAATCCACAAAGTCTGAATTGTGGGTTTTTTTTCATCTTTTAGCAGAAATTATTCGTTTTTTGTGCCCAGTGCTGTTGAAGTCAGTTTTCTCATCGGCAAAAGGAATCTAAATGAAGTTTTTGGCAGTCTCTGTAATTTTAAATTGTTCCAACAAGGACTTTGCATTGGTAATATGTTCTGTCTTGTCATTCTCTTGACAACCAAGTCTGAGTGGATGCAGTTTTCTAAAAGGGCACATTAGCTGCAAATGTGGAATATTTTTATTCAGTTACCTCTGCTAAGTCCCCATTCCAGTGCCTACCTCATCATGGTTTAGAGGTGACTGAGCTCTCAAATGTTATGCCAGTAGGACACAAGCTCTAGCTGGTTGATGCCAAGTTAAGAAAGGCTTCAAATAGGGGCCAGGGGACAACCTGTATTTTTTTTTTAATCTGAGGACCAGTCTGGCAAATCTGGAGATGCTCACAATCGTGGTCAAGTTACTTCATATCTTTGAGCTCAGTTTCCTCATCTCCAAAATGAGGATTATAATACTTAAAGAAATCCAGATAGGAGAATGTATATGCAGTGCTTTGCACCATGTAAATATCAATTCTTATGATCATTATTATCACCAGAGGATGAACCACTAAAGGATACATTTCTGGGACACAGGAAATCATGAAGACTATCTATTAACACCATAATGCAAAGAGGAGATTGTCTCAATTTTGAATTTATATCCTTGGAATCCAGCACAATTCCTGGCACAAAGTAGGGGATTGTTGTGGTTCAGTCGTTTCAGTCATGCCCAATTCTTTATGACCCCATTTTGGGGTTTTCTTGGCAGAGGTACTGGAGTGGCTTGCCATTTCCTTCTCTAGTTCACTTGACAGATGAGGAAATTGAGGCAAATGGAGTGAAGTGACTTGCCTAGGGTCACATAGCTATTAAGTGTCGGAGGCCAGATTTGAACTCAGGTCCTCCTGACTCCAGGCCTGACACTCTATCTGCACCACCTCACTGTCCCACAGGTGCTTTAATAAATGTATATTAATTAATCAGTTCATTGACAAACAGAGATCTTTATCTTTTCCTTCCTATATGTTTTGTTAACTATTTCACTTTAAATTTTTTTTTTAACTCTATGGACATGCAGCATATCATGAGTTACAGATGCATTGCCAATTGGATCCCTGAAAGGAATTTCCATGCTGGGCATTAGCCCTCACTTATGAAATCCCAGATCTGGACCAAAGGAACAAAAGCATCCGTTATACAGGCAAGCATTTCAAAATGTCGAACCTCATTTAAAACAGATGGAGGTTCCTATAGGCTTTAATCATTTTGAAAATGTGAATTTTCTGTAATAAGGATTCAAATACACACGTTTTCACGTCTGTATCTCTTCTATTATCTCTAAGGCATCACTAAGCCATGAGTTAAAAGTCCCTCCTCTCTAGAATTCCAGGTTTCAATGGCAGCGAGTGCTGTGGGAGGAGGGGTGGTTTTCTCAGCCACTGATTTGCCTGCTTTTCTGGGACATGGAGGTAATGGGGTGAAGAATCGGGGTCATTCAAGAGTCAAAGTCAATACTTACATGGCTAGCTCAAGCAAATCTGAGCCCATCAAATCTGCATAATTTTTCATTTCATTGTCTACTAATTTTCTTTTCAAAAGCAAAACATATTGTGTGGCAAAGTGAAAGCGGTTAGTAGTTCTTTTTGCACATGAAGTTGCAGAACATTAGGAAGAATGTTCGACATTTATCAAATATAGATGTTAAGTCATCCGTGTTAATGCTCAAATTCTCCAACATCTTCATTTACTCTCTTGTGGTTTTGGGCACTCTTTGGAAGGGGAAAGTTGATTAATCATACGTAGAAATTAAAACATCATACGATATTTTTAAAAATGTTTAATGTTAACCTTTTTTTTTCCAGACTTATAGAAATAGTTTTGGTTTAAAACAAACCATAGGCCAAATATCATTGTAGAAAGAAAAAATGAGACCCAGAGCCAAAAATCTTTGATTCCAGGCCTAAATCTGACAGTGCACAAGCTCAGACTAATAATCCCTGTTTTAGCTCCAAGACCAGATGGATAGACACTTGCTCTACTTAGTAATGGGATAGATATATTGCAGAGATATGCAGGGGAAATTGAGGCACTCAGGAAAGCCCTATCTGGCAGCCCTTTTAGCATAGTTAGCCATAAGCATGCTTCCAGGTGTGGGATGAGGCATGCTTTGTTAGGTTGGCCCTTGGGGTGGTTTGTTTTAGATTAACTACCATTGTTGTGCAGTTGTGTCTGACTCTTTGTGACCCCATTTGGGGTTTTCTCGGCAAAGACCTGGGAGAGGTTTGCCGTTTCCTTCTCCAGCTCATTTTACGGATGAGGAAACTTGGTGTGAATGTATAAGTAGAACCAATATCAGATGGCATGCTGCTTTGGGGAGGGGGAGAGGGAGGCAAACAGGGTTATCTAGCCTTTTAAGGTTCGCAAACTGCTTTTTTGATCCTCACAACTCTGTGAGGAAGGCACTATTATCATCTCCATGTTACAGGTGAGGAAGGCAATAGCAATAATGAAAACCAGCAGTATTTATATAGGGTTTTAATGGTCAAAAAGTGCATTATAAACGTCTCAATTCATCCTCACAACAGCGCTGCATTTTGTAAGTACTATTATTATTTCTATGTTACAAATGAGGAAACTGAGTCTGAGGTTACACATGCCTAGGGTCACATAGCAGCTAGGTGGCACAGTGGATAGCATCTGTATGAAGGCAGGAAGACCTGAGTTCAAATTCAGCCTCAGACACTTACTAGCTGTGCGACCTGGTACGAGTCATTTAAACCCTACTTGCCACAGTTTCCTCATCTGTAAAATGGATGCTTCCCAGGGTTGTTATGAGCATAAAAGGACTTAATAATTATAAAGCTCTTAGCATAGTACCTAGCACATAATAAGCACTACATAAATATTAGCGATTATTTTTGGTGGTCGTTATCATACAGCTGGCAAGGGTTTAAATCAGTGTTTAATCTCGGGACTCTCAAGTTCAGCATTCTACCTACTTTGACCGCTACCTGTATCAAAAGTGACAATAAGGGGAAGCTAGGTGGCGCAGTGAGTAGAGCACTGGCTCTAGAGTCAGGAGGACCTGAGTTCAAATCTGCCTTCAGACACTCAACACATGTACTAGCTGTGTGACGTCGGGCAAGTCGCTTAACTCCAATTGACCTGCCCCCAAAAAGACCAAGAAGTAATGATAATTTTTTAAAAGACAGAATAAAATATTTAATTTTTTTAAAAAGAAATTTACAGCACCTGGAAAAGCATAGAACACAGAAAAGAATTAAATGCGATACTCCAGTTATAACAGAAGTCAGTGTAGTTCACATTCAATCTAATAAACATTCTTCTATTTCAGTCATGTCTGACGCTTTGTGACCCCATTCGAGCTTTTCTTGGCTGAGATCCCACTACTAGCAGATAATCCAAGGAGGTAACTGATAAAAGAAAGTCCCTACACACATCAGAATATTTGAGCATCTATATGTGTGTGTATATATGTTATTCAATCATTTTTCAGTCATGTTCTACTCTTCACGACCTCATTCTTTTGGCAAAGAG
>CM053623.1:329221391-329277780 GCA_028646595.1 Phalanger gymnotis | reverse complement strand
TCTCACTCCTGATGGTACTGATGCAGAGATTCTGGCAGCTATAGCTAAGGGCCCTCCAGCTTGTAACCCAGATGCTGAGACTTTGTTAAACTCTGGTAACGATGTATTGGATTTGAATCAGACAAGGTCTGTCTGTTGATGTTTGTAATTTGTTTGTATTTTGTTCTGAAGTTCGGAGTGCTGGCTTTTCCCCCTGAACTAAGTGAATGATATTTATATGCTGAATTAAAAGTAAGTTTGTCAACCCCTTAACGTAGCTTTCCTTAGTTAAGCAGATCAAAAGAACATGTGCTTTTGCAGCGTGCTGGGAGAGTTCTTGTTGTTGGGCTTTCACCCCCACAACAGCTGCTAGCCGGATTGTTGAAACAAACTGAAAGTTTTTCCTCTACTGTAGAGGTAAAGAATGCCTCATACTTACATTTGGAGGGACATTAGGACTGATAAAGTTTACTATTTTTTCATTTCAATTTAGAAATAGACAATGGAACCCAGGTGAATCCCGATTAGCCTGACTCCAAGCCCAGTAATTTATTTATTGTACAGCATGTCGGCAGCTAAGTGGCACAATGGATAGAGTCCCTGGCCTGGAGTCAGTAAGACTCATCTTCATAAGTTCAAATCCAACCTCAGATACTTACTAGCTAGGCAAGTCACTTAACCTTGTTTGTCTCAGTTTCCTCATCTGTAAAATGAGTTGGAGAAGGAAATGGCAAACCACTCCAGTATCCCTGACAAGACGACCCTACACAGGCTCATGAAGAATTGGACATGAACAGCAACAATTAGCTGCATCTGGGCTACTGACCTGAGGAAGGACAATAGCTATGAGGAGGAAGCACAATATCCCCCTCCCTCCATCCATATAGACACCCTTGGGCAAAGATCCACTTAGTGGTGCTGCTAGTCATGTAACCTTAGGCAGTTTATTGGATATCATTGGGTCCTATAGATAAAATGAGAGTTGCACTAAGTCAGGGCTTGTTTTTGTTGTTGTTTTTTTTTAAATAAATGTTTATTTACATCTTGAGGTTTTTTTTGTTACATCACTATAATTTCCCCATAGTATTTCTTCCTCCTCTCAGAGAACCATCCCATATAATATTTTTAAAGAACAAAAAGAAAAAAATAATCAGCATAACTCATCCATACATTGAAAAAGTCTCAAAATATATGTAATGCACAATATTTGTGGGTGTCTTCTTGTATCTCTTCTTTTGAGCCATGTTCTTTAAAATTTTGCAAAATTCACCCTTTTTGTAGGCGATTGTTCTATTTAAATCATTATAGTTACAATTTATATTGCTTTATTGGCTCTTGCTTACTTCACTCTGCATCCATTCAAGTATATCTTTCTGTGCTTCTCTGAATTTATCATAGCCATCATTTCTTAACAGCAGTATACTATTCCACTATATTCGTATATCGCAATCTATTTAACTGTTCCTCAATAGATGAACATCTACTTTTTTTCCACTTTTTTTGCTACTAATATTTTGATGTACATTGGGACTTTCTTTTTATCACTGGCTTCCTTGGGATAGAACCTTAATATGGAATTTCTGGGTCAAAGGGTATGAGCATTACAGCCACTTTATTTGCATAGGTCAGAGGTTTTTAATGAAGGCTTCCAGGAACTTGTTTTTAATTTTTTAAAACAGCTGTATTTTGATGTAATTTGTTTCCTTTTAATTCTATATATTTTACTTTAGGCATTTAAAAAATTTCTGAGAAAGGATCAGTTGGCTTAACTAAGACTGCAAAAGGGGTCCATGACAGAAAAAATATATATATTAAAAACCTCTAGATGAGATGATGTTTCAGTTCTAGCTCTAATATTTTAGGATCACAAAATTACTATGCTTTGCATTCAAGATGTGTGGTAAAAATTCATTTGTGTGTGAGGTGCATGTAGCGGGGGACTGGAGGTTGTGTGTTCAGATAAAGTGCTTTGAGAAGCACAAATGAAAAGGAGAGCAAAAGTTTTAAATAGCAGCAACAGGAAGAGAGTGCTTGCCTGTTTGGGTCTAAGTCCTGTTTCTAGTATGTAAGAGATGCATGTGTGGCCTGACATGCTGCATGGGCCTCTTATCTCTGCTGTTTTGCTTTTTATTCCCTCCTTTCAAGACTAGTTTGATAAAAGTGGGATTTGTCATCAAGAAAGATAATGATATGAGTGATTACTACTTTGTTTTAATATTTAAGCCTACCCATGGTAACCAATTCACTCCCCCTTCAGACTGAAGATAGCTGACTCATCACTTCCATTTCTCAGGGAAGAACTTGGCAGAGGGTGAACAATGGCTGGAAGCATGAGATGGCAAAAAAATAAAGCTTCAGCATTTTGCAGTTTGGAAAGGCTACAGGATGCCCTTTACATATTATATAATGGAGCCATTGGAAAGCTGCCTCTGAAATCAAAGGCTTCTTGCCTAAAGAAGAGTGTGTGTTTATTCCTTTAAAAAAGAAAAAAAGCGCTATATCATACAAGTTATAGTTTCCTATAAAATCTTTCTGTTGTTCTTCGTACATTAAAAATGTTGGTGTTTGTTCATTTTTAAAGTCAACAACAAAAAGATTTTTAGGAATATGGAAGTATGAAAAGAAAGAAACAAGACTGAGAGGAGATGCTTAGGGCACATTGCATATAGCAAAGCCCATACTAGAATATTTAATAAAGTTTCTTTTGAAGGAGCTTACCTGCTAATTTGTTAATTTCCTTATCTATTTAAAAAAATATTTGTAGAAAAAGGCAGTGAATATTCTCCTAAGGGAAGCTTCAGGAGAAGTACAAAATTGTTTCCTGCCCATAATAATAATAACTGATATTTATGTAATACTTTATAATTTATAAAGCTCTTTTCATAAATTCTCCTATTTGAGCCTCATAACAGCCCTGTGATGTAGGTACTGCTATTAGGTATTGCTATTGTCATTTTTTTACAGATGGAGAAACTGAGATCCAGAGGTTAAGTGGCTTGTCTATGGTTACAAACTTGGTATGTGTTTAAGATAGGATTCAAACTCAGATGTTCTTGACTCTATTGCAGCACTCTATTCACTCGGTCACAATGCCTTACCACAAAACAAATAATTCATTTCATTTCAGTTCCAATCAATATGCATTTCTTGAATTCCTACTAAATAATAGTAATAATGTTTGTATAGCAGTTACCACATAGCAGGCACTGTGCTAAGCACCTTATAATTATCTCATATGGACCTCATAACAACACTGGGAGGTGTTATTATTATTATTATTATTTTACAGATGAGAAAACAGAAGCAAGCAGAGTTAAGTGACTTATCCAGGGTCACACAGCTAGTAAGTGTCCAGACTGAATTTGAACTCAGATTTTCTTGACTCTATGCTCAGTGCTCTAGCCACTTCACCACCTAAGTATCAGGCACTATACTAGGCCCTGGAGGCCTAAAGACAACTGTGGAATAGACCTTATCATTAAAGAGCTTACGTTCCACCATCCACTCCCTTTAAGATATATATGGGGAATAAAATTAAATAAATAATTTTATCTCTGTCTTTGATACCACAAATTGTTAATCAACCTAAGTAAGCATCTATTTTCAAAACCATTTTAAAGTTCTACTTAAGAACTCAAATGAATCTGTTTTCTTATCAATGTGAATATTCCCTCTAAAAATGCAGACTATAACCCAACCATGCCTAGGTGGCCCATTGGATAGAGCCCTGGGGTTGGAGTCATGAAAGCCTGAGTTCAAATCCAATTCCCAGAGACTTACTAGTAACCCTGGCTGCCTCAGTTTCCCCAATAATAAAATGTAGATCATAACAGCACTTACCTCCCAGGGTTTTTGTAAGGATCAATGAGATAATATTTGTAAAGCATTTAGCACAGTGCCTGACACATAGAAAGAGCTTAATAAATATTTATTGACCACTTAATAAATACTTGCCCCCTTCTCCTTCATGCCCGTCTATTCTATATTATTTTTATCCATATGCACCCATAAGTTTGCCACAAGGAATCCACTTAAAGAGGGAGACATTCCTCCATTTCTCCTGACACTGTAAGGAGGAGATAGCCACCTATCATCCCTTGCCATCCCCATGGGATCAGGATAACTTCTCTTTCTTTCATATGTTTTGTAAGGTATCATCACTGTCAAATCTTCATATCAACTAAAGGTTAGAAAATATGATTATAGTGTTGATTCATTTGCCTTGATTATACTTAGTTATTACTAGACATGCTTCTTCATCAGTGGAAGAGTATGTGGGTAATGATGGTGGCACGGTGTAGGAGGAAGAAAAGAAACAAGAGTTTCAATGAAGTATTTAAGAGTAAACAAATGAGAGCAGAAGGAAGTTCAGAGACACAGACATGCAAGATATTTTTGTTGCTATCCTATTAAATTTAAAATACACTGTAAAAACTACATGAGAGAGCTTCATAGTCTTATGTACTACACAATCTTTTTTGTTGTTCTTTGTATGTTAGAATGTTCTGCTTGCTAAGTTCACAAGAGAGAAAATATGACTGTGTTACACTACTGATGCCTTCTCTCTTTCCCCAATTAAGATAATGACCTGATTCCTTAACCTCCCCCTTTGTTTTCACTTCTTTAATTCATTTATCATGCAATCATTGCCCACCTGTCTGCTTTCCTGGACTTCTCCAGAAACTCATCCTTCTGCAAGATGAAATCGACTCTGAAACTCTCAACTCCTCAGCACATTTCTCTCCTCTACTTCAGGATTTCATCATGCTCTTGAGACCCAGGTAACCTCCTTATCACACACACCCCACCCTCACTCTCCATGTTCCTTCCCTCCCTGCTTTTCAGCTTCTTTCTATGTGTTGTCTTCCCCCATTAGACCAGGAGCTCCTTGAGATCAGGGACTGTCTTTTTGCCTTTCTTTGTATCACCAGTGCTTATAAGGCACAGTGCCTGGCACATAGTAGGTGCTTAGTAATTCTTTACTGACCAACTCTAATATTGCAAAATATAGTTGAGATTATGTTGCAGCCCAGTGCTAGACTACAAAGACAGGGACATCTTATCTAAATTTTGTTTCTCCTCCAGCATTAGCACAGTGCTCTGTCACATAGAAAGTACTCGATAAATTTAGATTCTTCGAGGTAGTAGAAAGGGTCAGTTTCTAATCCAAAAACTAAAAGAGCTAGCCTGAAACTAGACTTTGCAATTAATTTCAGCAGAGCCATGACAGCTAGGAAGTTTCGCACAGCATAGGTTTGGACCAAACTTTGCCCTGGCTAAGTGGCATAAAGTGGGCCCTTAACTGGAGGAAAAGGGACACTGAATTCTGAAATGTTGGCAGAGAACAGGAAACATCAGTATGAATCCCCTATTAGGAAGAATGCTTAGGTAGTGGGAGAAGTTCATCCCAGGATGGGATAGGGAGTTCATCCCTGCTTGAGGATCTGATAGCATCGCATACATTAGCCAAATACTCTTACTAATTAGGTGATGCTCCTGTTACTGGTGGATTGAAATTATTGTCAGCCTCCTCTAAATTAGGTGCCCTGGGGCAAAACTCTAGTCACCCAACTTAGTTATGGTTCTGGATTTTAATAGGCAAAATGAAGCCATTGTGGGGTTGATATTTTTTTTTTATATACTGCAAAGCTCTTTCCTCAGATGGTATACTATAAAACTCACAAGCAAAGCAAAGGATAGCAAAATAAAGGAGAGTTTCTACCTCGTGACAAACCCTGGGAGAATCACAGCAGCTGCAGCCTCTCCTGAGGAGGTGTCTGTTTAAATCAGGAAACGACCCAGGTGGCAGAACTTGCAGTGTCTCAGGATAGTTAGGTCCCACCCCTGCCTGGGAGTAAGAGATGTATCTCAGGTCAAGCAATGCTGTTCAAGTGGAAAAAAGTATCAGCTGTATCGAGAAAATGTTGGTGCTTAAGGCTAGATTAGGAATCTTTGGTAACTTAGACCCTAACTAGGAGGATTTACCTTGGCTGTTAAAATGTTAACTTGTGAAGCAGAGCCCAGTGAGACTAAGAGTCTCCTATAATTTTTAATTCAATAGCATACAAAACACTGGATATACAAAGATAAAAACAAAACCAATCCCTAAACTCAAGAGACATGTTCTAATGGAGTGACAGATAGATAAATGTTACACAGATGAAGAAATACAATATAACTTAGGGAGAGACAGAATACCTGCTATGTGCCAGGCACTGTGCCATGGGTATCCTGGTAGGAGTTGAATCCTGAAGGAAGCTAAAGATTCTGAGTGTTGGAGGTGAGTAGACTATGCCTTCTGGGGATATGGGATAGCCTTGGCAAAGTCATGGGAAGAAGGGAATTAAATGTCACAGATTCAGATCTAGAAGGGACCTTAGAGTTCAACTAGTCCAATTTCCTCATTTTGAAAACGAGAAAATTAGCCCGGCAAAGTTCAGTAACTTACCCAGGTCCCCCAGGTAGTAATCATTTGAGATATGATTTGAACTCCAAAGCTAAAGTTCTTATCTTTCCATCATACCTATGGCCTCCTCCTCTAAATCAGTTTTGCTATTAGTATTGGAATGAGTTTTTCTATATCAAATCCATTTTGGTCAAGAGAATGCAGACAGACTCAATATGTCCCACAATCAAGAAAAGGCTCATTTTATGACATTCCTTCCTTCACTTAACAAACATTTAATTTAGTGCTTTACTATATGTAAGTCATCATGCCAGGTACTATTGTGAATTTCAATTCCTGTATGTGAGTGACTGACAGTATTCTCCAGGCAAACCATTTAACTTCTCTAGGCTTCAGTTCCTCATCTGTAAAATGAGAGGATTGACCAGGGTGGCCTTGGGAGAGCTTTCCAAAGAAAAACCTAAGATTCTAGTCCAACACTTTAATGTTACAGGTCCAGAGCTGGCAGGAACATCTGATGCATCTGGTCTAACTCTCTTTTTAAAAGTGAGGAGGCTAAGACCCAGAGAGCCAGGAAACTTTCTCAAGATCACTTAGGTGGCAAACGGCAGAGCTGGATTCAAACGTGGATCCTCTGACCCAGAAATCCAGCATTCTTTCTAAGATATTATGCTGCCTCTGAAATGTCAAATTGTGTCACGTTCCCAAAGGGCAAAGACAGATACTAAATGCGTAGAAATTTTATCTAATTTACAGGTTCCAAACCACCTAGACAATTTTCTTCAATGGGTCTATCATTTACTCAGAAAGGATGCTGTCTCATATACGAATAGGACAATCCCAATATAACTTAGGTCTTTTGAGTTTTGCTATGGCCAAAAAATTAATCACTTTGAAACCAACTTGATGATAAATGTCTTTGAATTTAGCTATACAGGTCTTTGGACAACAGAGCTATAGTTGAAGTCTTCCCAGCTTCACCTCCTTGGCCCTCAGTTTTCTCATCTGTAAAAGGAAGAGGTTCAAAGGCATCCATGTAAGAAAAGAAGGACCCACAGGTACAAAAAAATTATAGCAACTCTTTTTGTGGTGGTGGTGTTATTGTTCAGCCATGTTCAACTCTTTGTGACCCCATTTGGGTTTTTCTTAGCAAAGGTCCTGGAGTGGTTTGCCATTTCCTTCTCCAGCTCATTTTACAGATGAGGAACTGAGGCAAGCAGGGTTAAGTGACTTGCCTAGGGTCACACAGCTAGTAAGTGTCTAAGGCCAGAATTGAATTCAGGAAGATGAGTCTTCCAGACTCTAGACCTGGTGCTCTATCTCTACTGTGCCACCTAGCTGCTCTTTTCTGGTATTAAAAACCTGAAAATTAAGGGGAGGTTCCAATCAATTGGACAATGGCTAAATGAATTATAGTATACAAATGTAATGTAATACTACTGGGTCATAAGAAATGACAAAAGGGATGGCCTCTCTCCCACTGACTCTTCCTTTATTCCTATACCTCTTAACCCAACATCCCCACTCTACAAGCTACCTAACCCAAATACTGTGCTCTCTGGAATGCATGTTTCATAGGCAACAAACTAGAATTTGTCTTAAAACTTTTCCTTTCTTGCTCATTCCATATCCCTGCACTCACTGAAACCTAGATCACTCCTGATGACACAGGTTCCATGGTTACCCTTTCTAGCACTGTTGGCACTTTGACTCCTACCCAATAACTAAGAGGTCATGGCAGGGGAGTTGATTGCTCCTTGTTCCCCACTGCTACTTCCTGGCTCTCCCTCTAACTCAGTAATAACCTCTTTCTTTGAGGTTCATTCAATTCAAAATTATCTCCTAATCAAGATTCTGGAAGCTATTGTCTACAGACCTCTAGAACACTCTTTCCATCCTCAATAAGTGCAGTGCCTGGATCATAGTCTTTTCTCCCTAACTCTTACCCTCACACTAGCTGAGTTCAAACTACATATTGATACTCCCTCAAACACACTAACCTTCCAATTCCTCTACGTAATCATTTCCCACGATCTACTCCTCTACCCTACCTCAGCTACATACAGATGATAATACCCTAGATCTTGCTATCACCCGCAAGTGTTCCACATGTTCATGAACTCTGAAATTCTTTGATCTGATCATAATCTGTTGTCATTCTACCTCTCTCTTCTGCAATTCCAAACCTTGTTCTTTGTCACCCCTACTACATCTAATTCCTCTGCCCCTCAGTTCTTTCTTGGTGATCACCCTTGCATTGGCTTAACTTTGTTTTTGCTTTCCCATCTTGACTCTTTGGTCAACCACTTCAACTCTACACTGTCTTCTTCTCTAGAGGCCCTTGCCCTTTTATCCTTCTGAAAATCTTAACCTTTCAAGACCTAGCCTTGAAATATTCCCATCATCTACAGCTTTTGCTCTTCTTTCTCATGTGCTGCTGATGGAAGCTGGAGAAAATTGTGAAAGTGCCGATTAGTACTACATTACATTAAGTTTACATTACATGATTTTAGCTGGCTCCCTCACCGCAGCAAGGTATTCCTTTTATATCTCCCTAATCTATTCATTATTCCACTCACTGGAGCAGCTTGTCCACACTTTTCATCCCTTCTCCAACCTCCCACTGCCTCCCTGCCCCACCTCTCAACTGAGAACCTTGCCTAACCCTGAGGGTCTTTCCCCTCCCACATTGATTTTTTTTTTTTTGACTAGGCAAAAGAGGCCATTCTCTGCCTCTTTTCTTACCTAGCCTTAATCACTGAATGGGTGTTGCCTCAAACAAACTGATACCTGTTGAAGACCTTAGCCTAAAAGGACCAAGGTCTTCTACTGCATCCAGGGCCATCTCTAGTTGTCTTGATCTATGTCTTGCTACTGGACTCAGATGGCTCCACAGGAGGAAGTGAGGCTGGTGACTTTGCTCAGCCCTCCCTCACTGAAATCCAATTCACTTACATGCCATGGCATCACTTGCATGTCATGGTATCATGTCCCTGATGTCATGGTCCTCTTGGAAATGAATGACAAATGCCACCACCAACAAAATACTTTGTGGAAAAAACAGGCTATTTGGTGAGGATTTCCTCTTTTCCCCTCTTCATCTCATATCACTCAAATGCCTTTCGCCACTCTCTCCTCCTTTATCCCTGGTCCACATGAATAGGTAGACCTTCTCCTTGCCAGGCAAACCCCTCTACATGCACAAGTGGTCCCATCCAATCCTGTCTTCTTCAACAGATTGCCCCTTCTATCATTCCTATTCTCTTACTACTCTTCAATATCTTCCTGTTTACTGGCTGTTTCCCTCCTTCCTACAAATGTGCTTGTCTCCCCCATTCTCAAAAAAACCCCAAATGCTCAATATATCTGTTTATCCTTGCTAGTTATCATCCTATACCTCTCTTCCTTTTGTGGCTAAACTCCTTGAGTTAAACTCCAATGGGGGGGGGGGTTGGGGGAGTCTCCACTTCCTTTCCTCTCACTCTTCTTAACTTACACTGATCTCATCATTATATTGACACTGATCCCCCAGGTGACCAATGATCTCTTAATTGCCAAATCTAATAGCTTTTTCTTAACTCTCATGCTTTTCTAGAGCTTTCTGCATCCATTGTCTTGATATTATCTGTTGATCAGCCTCTTCTCCTGATGCCAGGTTTTCATCACACTACTTTTCCTGGTTCTCCTTCTACCTGTCTGATCACTTCTTCTTTGCTGCATTTTCATCTAGGTCATGCCTATTAACTGTGGGTTTCCCTGGGATCTTTTCATTTTCCTATATACTGTTTCTCTTGATTTCATCAGCTTCCCTAGATTCAGTTATCATCTCCATATTGGTGATTCTTATATCCCTTTATCTAGCCTTATCCTATCTGCTGACCTCCAGTCTCATATCTTCAGTTGCCTACTGCATATTTCAAACTAGGTGTCCCACAGACATTTTAAACTCAACATGTCCCAAAGCGAATTTATTATCTTTCCTCCCAAAACCTCCTCTCTTCCTAACTTCCCTCTCACTCTTGAGGGAACCACCATCCTCAGTCGCCTGGGCTTGAAACCTAGGCATTATCCTTGACTCTTCACTCTCCTTCACCTTCCATATACAACCAGTTGTCAAGATCTGTCATTTCTACCTTCACATCTCTCCTATATGCCCTCTTTCTCCCCTCTAAAAGTGCCCTTGTTCTGGTATAGGCCCTCATCATCTCACATCTGGACTATTACAAATGACCTTCTGGTTGATCTCCCTACTTGAAAGTCTCTCCCCACTACTACCCATCCTTGTTCTTCCTAAAACATAAATCTTGCCATATCACCCCCTCCCCTTCAAAAAACTGAAGTGACTCCCTCTTACAGCCAGGACCAAAAATTCAATCCTATGTTTAACTTTTAAAGGCCTTCATAATAATCTCCTCTCACCTTTGTTTCCAATGTTCTTATACCTTCCTCCACTCCAAATGCACTGGCTTCCTTCCTGTTTCTTGAAGAAAACACTCCATCTCCCTACTCAGAGCATTTTCGCTGGCTGTCCCCCATGCCTGATATGGTTTTCCTCCTCATTTCTACCTCTTGCATACCCTGGCTTCCTTCAAATCTCAGCTAAAGTCTGACCTTCTGCAAGAAGTTTTTTCCTGTCCTTAATTTCTTAGTATCTTTCCTATGAGATGACTTGGTTGTACATAGTTGTTCGCATGTTTTCTCTCCTATTAGAACAAGCTTCTTGAGAGCAGGAACTGGTTTTTTTGTTCGTTGTTTTTTGCCTTTCTTTGTATTCCCAGCACTTAGCACAGTGCTTGAAATATAGAAGGCACTTAAAACTGTTAGTGAACTGGCAGGAAAACTTATGAGGATTTGTATGAACTGATGCAGAGGGAAATGAGCAGAACCAAGAGAACAATCTATATAATAACAACATTGTAAGGACAAACAACTTTGAAATGCCTAAGAACTAAGAATTAATGCAATTAGCAACCATCATTCCAGATGATTCAGGGTGCAAAATGAGGAACGTGATTTTTTGCATGGCCAATGTAGATTAATTTTGCTTTACTATATGTATTTCTTCCGAATGATTTTATTTTTTTAATGGGAGCAGGTGGGATGGAGAAAAAAATTGATTTTTGTTAATTGAAAAATTATTTTTTTGCAAAAGGAAGGGGTTAAATGGCAAGATATCATTCAGCTCTAAATCTTATGGGTATTTTTTTTTTTTACTAAAGTCAGAGTTTGCACTCTTTTGGCATAGCCAAGGGGTACCTCCCTGACAAAACGAGGGCATCAAAATAGGACTGCGGTGGAAAAGTATTAAAAGGATTAAGAGCTTATCAGGTCTAATTCTGCAAAGCTAAAAAAAGAGGCATCGGAAAACAGTGACTTCCTCCTTTAAAAATGAAATAAACGCGACAATCAGAAAAGATTTTAGGGAAATTGGCAATGAACTTATATATGTGATATATATGCATTATACATATAAATGATTCAAATCTTCCTCTGAATCTTTGTCATCCTTTTATTTACAAATGGATTCTGTCCTAATTCAAATACCATCTTTTCTGCTTGCTGGGCCGCTTTTGAGATCAGTTAGTTCCTCCGCTGGTGCCTAGCCAAGGGATGTGAGCCCTGCCCTTGAGTCTCCTTCCTTTGTAGTTGTGTGTGTATGTGTGTGGTTGCTTTTTTTTTTTCCTTTTTCTCTAATCCGAGCTCTTTTACGCTGATCCGCTGGAGGAGCATGTGCAGCTGCTTCTGCGCTCATTACAATGCTGAGCTAGATGTCAGAATAGGAGGCGTGAGGTTTCCTAGGACCCAGGAGAAGCCCGTTCCTCCGGCTCTGCATTGCCTTTAGTGCGGACCGGCGTGCGGCTTCCTCCTCCTATCGTAGCCTCAGCGCGGGCGGGCAGGCAGGCGGGCACCAGGGCTAGAAGCCGCCTCCAGCCTAGACCAAGGGTAGCCGTGGGTGGGAAATCGCGAGCCAGAGCGGGGAGGGAGAAAGAAGGGGGAGGGGGTGCGTTTGTTTGCCGGGCCATGCCCTTTGCATTGATGCTCGTCTGGAAATCAGCGGGATTTGAATTTCATTATTCCCTCTATTACCGGGGTCTGTTCATTTATTTATTTCAAGGGGTGGAGAGGTCGTGGGGCATTGCCAGGGCTGCAGGTCTCTCTAGGCTTGCACTAGAGGTTGCCCCGCCCCCGCACCACCCAGGCTCACGCGCCCCAGGGGAAGGACTGTGAGTGAAGGTTGGGTGGGTCAGGCCGCGGCCCGCAGACATTCCCGGGGTGGTCTGAGGCCCTGGGGCGCTTGCCACGCCGGGTAGCCGCACGCCACAGAGCACTGGGATTGGGAAGCTGAGCGGGCGTCCCCGGGCCGCGGTGAGGTGGGCGGGGGTGCGTGACGCGCTCGCGCGCGGGCACATTGGATGCGTCTCTCCCAGGACTCCCTCCCCTCCCTCCCATCCTCTCCAAAGAGCGGCGAATTGAGAGAGCAGGGTCGTTAGCCAGCAGCCGTAGCTTGCAACACCCCGTGGGGGCATTGTGTTTGTGTGCCTGCGTGGGCAGGGGGCGGAGAGGGCAGTGAGTCGGGGGTCAGCCTCGGAAGTTTGTAGCCTTGCTCACAGCAGCCTCGCTCCTCTGGAGGCTGTTGCAGTCAGCGGGAGTTAGGAGGCTTTGGGGAGTATTGTGTATGCGTGTGGGGGCGTCAGGGAGACAGGGAGGGAGGCTACAATGGGCACCACCAGGCACAGCTGGCACTTGTAGAGCAGGGCCGCATCCTGAGTCAGGCAGGCTCGCCTATTTGGCTGCAGCTCCGTTTACACCCCTCAAAGCCATTACCCAGGAGAGAGGCGTAGCATGCTGGACCTAGGGGCCCCAGAGCCTTAAGGTGCATTCAAACAGAGTGCTGAGTCCCATCTCCTTTGTGACTTAAGTGTCTGAGGAGATTTGGTTGGCATATTTTTGGTGAGAGGCTTAGGGGCTTTCCTACCATTTCAATGGCCAACACACGGAGTATTGAGCTGGAACATTTTGAGGAGAGGGACAAAAGGCAGCGGCCAGGCTCCAGGAGAGGGGGGCCCAGCTCCTCAGGGGGCAGCAGCAGCTCAGGCCCCAAGGGGAACGGGCTCATCCCGAGCCCTGCACACAGTGCCCACTGCAGTTTCTACCGCACCCGGACCCTGCAGGCCCTCAGCTCCGAAAAGAAAGCCAAGAAGGCCCGATTCTACCGGAATGGGGACAGGTACTTCAAGGGCTTGGTGTATGCCATCTCCAGCGATCGCTTTAGGTCCTTCGATGCCCTCCTCATGGAGCTCACCCGCTCCCTATCAGACAATGTGAACCTGCCTCAGGGAGTCCGAACCATTTACACCATTGATGGCAGCCGGAAACTCACCAGCCTGGAGGAGCTGGTTGAAGGTAAGAGAGTGGCAGGTGGCGGCTCTTCGGGTGCTGCCCCAGGATGCTATTGTGGAGCAGGTGGAACAGCAGGGAAACTTCTATAGTGAATTCTTTCCATTTGCTGGCTCTCCATCCTCTCGTGTGGTGTTTCCCCTAAGACTTTCCCAGCTATTGAAGCCTTGTGTGTGCTCCTTTGCATACTGTGTCTAAAACTCACATATGTTCTATTTGCTTTAAAGTGCTTAATTATGTTTCAAAGATCAGCTCAAATACCACCTTCTATTTCCTGATTCCCATCCTCCCACCATAGGTCCCTGTGTTCCCCATCCCCCCCTCCCATTACCTTGATATATTTTGTATATATACACACTTAGATGTATACATGTTGTTTCTTTCCAGTAGAATATAAGCTCCATGAGGGCAGGGACTGTTTTTGTCTTTGTATCCCCAGGGACTAGCACAGTGCCTGTTACATAGTTAAGTGCTTAATAAATGCAGAATGAACGAGTGAGGTGCAAACCAATACAGAGAAAAAAGCAACTTTCCCTGCAGAGATAAGTACATCCCTTAATACCATTCAGTTCTTTCACTGGGCTAACACTTGAGTGACTACTATGCCATAGTCGTATGCTTGGCATTGGGGAGATTAAAAAATTAGAAAAAGCACAATCCCTAGATTCTCTTGGAATTTATTCATGGGATCAAAGCCTGAGAACTGCAGGAGGTCTTCAAGGTTTTCTAGGTGAATCAACTTGTTTTCCATATGAGGTTAAACAGCTGGGATACAGCTAGATACAGTGGGAAAAGCACTGGATTTGGAATCAAATGGCCTGTGTTCAAATTTCAGTGTCCTCTGCCTATTTGTGACCTTCAGCAAGTCTCTTAACCTCCCTTCGTGGTCACTTTGCTCATCTGTAAAATGAAGGGATTGGATCACATGTCCTCTTAGGGATCTTCCAGAGCTACATCTGTGATCTTATGATGACAAAACTGAGGTCCAATTGGGGTTACTTATAGTGAATTGGGGCATATGACACACAGATGACTGTAATATACAAACTCATATGATAAGCATTTTTGGTTGTTTTGTTTTCAGTCATGTCTGACTCTTCATGACCCCATCTGGGGTTTTCTTGGCAAAGATACTGGAGTGTTTGCCATTTCTTTCTTCAGCTCATTTTACAGATGAGGAAACTGAGGCAAACAGGGTTAATTGACTTGCCCAGGGTCCCATAGGTAGTGCCTGAGGCCAGATTTGAACTCATAAAGATGAGTCTTTCTGACTCCAGGCTAGCAGTCAATCCAATGTGCTACCTACCTGCCATAAGCATTTTAAAGAAGTACAAAATAAAGTTGTATTTAAGGTAGAGGAGAATTGAAGATTTCATTAATGAGATGTCCTCTGATGAGTAATGCTTTAATGTACTGTACTTGGGACCTGCTTCACTTATTTGGAAGGACCATTGTCCTCAAAGCTCTATGGTCTGTCTTTTCAATGGAGCATCTGTGAGTTAGAGAGGTATGATTTTGGAGCATGATGCAGGTTTTTCTGAGTAGAGCCATTTTATTTGTGAGTAAAGATAAGTGTCTACATATCTCTGTATTTGCAGAAAGTAGACTGGTGCAGTATTGTAAGTAAAGACCATTGGAGACAGTAGATGATGACTCTGAATCAATAACCTCTACATTTTCAACTTCACTCAACACAGGGATCCCTTGAGTACACACACACACAAAAAAAAAATCATTTTATTTTAGTAGAAGAAGTGTTTGGTTTTTTTTTTCAGTTCTTCAACAAAAGGGGAATATAGTGAGGAAGTCCCTGCCCTCAAGAACTTTGCTATCTAGAAGGGAAAATAAGATAATCTTTAAACATTTATTAAGCACCTACTGTGTACTAATGCTTTGGGCTAAGTGAGGAGATAAAAAGACCAAAAGTGAAAGTCTCCACCTTCAGGTAGTTTACATTTTAATATGGGAGATGGCATGAACAAAGTACATACAAAATTGACACAAAGTAGCTTTGGGAGGGGGGGTCCTAGGAATTGGGGAATCAGGAAAAGCTTTATATAGAAGGTGACATTTGAGCTGAATTTTGAAGGAAAGTAGGGATTCCTGAAGTCAACACCAAAAGTTAAAGATGAGGAGAAACTGCATTCTGAGTATGGGGAACAGTCATAAAGGTATGTTGGCAAGAATGGAATATCATGTTTGAGGAATGGGAAACAGGCCAGTATGGCTGGACCAACGACAGTAATACAAGCTGTGAGTTCATTGGAGAGATCCATGCCTGTGGTTTGAAAGATATGAGAAGGGAAAGTTTTTCTTATTCTCGGGGGACACATGGAAATTCAGGAAGACCTAAGTTGAGCCTTGGAGGAAGGAAGGATTTCAATAGGAGGGGATGGGCAAATGTTCCAGGCATGGTTTACTATCTGGGTAAAAACTGGCATCTAGACGGGAAAGGGATGATGAGTAATCCAGTTTAGCTGGAACTGTTGTGCATGAAATGGAATTAGAAGTTTGACACAATGATATTGAGGGGTGAGAACCTGGTTCCATATTTATATGGCATCCAGGAAGATGAGACAGAGCTAGATTATATTGATCCTAACTCCAGTGTGGAATGGTGGAAAGCATTGAATTTGGACTCAAGTACTTAGGTTCAAATCCCATCTTGTTCAAGTCTTTGGGCAGTTTCCTCATGTGTAAAATGGCAAGATTGGACTAGATGACCTCTAAAGTGCCTCAGATCTCTTAGTCTAGAAACCTAAGATCCATGTACTTACATTTTTGTATATGTTACTGTTCAGTCATTTTTCAGTTGTTTCTGAGACTCTGTTGACCCCTTTTGGAGTTTTCTTGACAAAGATACTGAAGTGGTTTGCTGTTTCCTTCAGCTCATTTTACAGATGAGGAAACTGAGGCAAACAAGGCTAAGTGACTTGTTTAGGTTCATATAGCTGTAAAGCATCTGAGGCCAGATTTGAACTCAGGAAAATGAGTCTTCCTGACTTGAAGACCAGCACTCTATCTACTTTGCTGCTACCTAACTGCTCCTTTCTATATATAGTAAGTCAACTCTTGGTTACTTGTGAGTAAGGAGAAGGCAGAAATGTTCATAACCTTTTGGCAGTGTCCAAAATCCAATTCCTTTTCACTCATATTTCTTGGAAGTCACATTTGAAAATAGATGTATCTTGTCTGAGAATTCGCAGCACTTCTAATATACTTATTAAAGATCTGCTTAAAAGTTCTGTTTCAGAAGTCAGTCAAAAAGCACAATATTAAGTGCTTACTATGAGCTAAGCTGGAAAATTGTCCAATTTATCCACTCAGTGATCTGCTTTACCTTCTTCCTTGACCACCGTGTCTTGAAGGGAGACTAGCCTAAACTAAGTTTCACTTCTGCTTTCTAAACCCACTTTATTTGTGATCCCGTCCCTCCCCTTTTGGTTGGGGGAATTAATTATGCATTTTGGATGAAGGCCCTCTTTTGTTGGGCTAAAAGCTGTAGGAGAATAAAAGTAAAGCCAAAAACCCAAGAAATTGGTCATTTCAACAAAGGATTTCATCACTTCAACTCAATTATGTTGATAAGAAACTGAAAAAAGTTTATCGGGGTAATCACAAATTGGGAGGTAGGATGATATAGTGGATTGGGAAGCAAGGGAATCTGGATTGGAACCGTACCTCTGTTATTGCTACTGGTGTGAAATTGCACAAATCACATTCCTTTTCTACACCTCAGTTTGCTATCAGCAAAATAAAGGGGTCGAATTAGATGACCTTCAAGGTCTCTTTCAGCTATAAACAGAATTTATGATTCTATGATTTGATTGTGAATTAGCCTTTGTTGATTAAATTAATTGATTTGGGAAGTTTATAAGTCTATATAAGGTTTTTCTTGCCATCTATACTTCCCTCCTATTTGGCTGATTATACACATCACTAATTTTGATGATGGGATGCAATTTAATTCGAATATTATTACAAATGTAGCAACAGCAGTGGTATAGTGCATAGAGAGCTGGCTTTGAAGCCAGAAGACCTGGGTTCAAATCCCATCTCTGACAAATACTGGCTTAGTTACCCTGGGTCAGTCCCTCAATTTCTCAGTCCTCTAGTCTGCTCTCTAAGACTACATAGTACAGAGAAAGCTGCATTGGTAGAGGGAGTTTACACATCTGGCAGTTCCCTCCAGCAATGAACTCACAGGCCTGGTTTCCACCTTTTATTATCACTAAATAGAAATTTGCTGTTTGAAACTTGTGTGATGTAGAAAGACCACTGGACTGAGAGTCAAAAAACCTGGATTAGAATTCTGGCTAAGCTACTTATAAGCTATTTGACCTAGAGCTGTATCTTTTACTTTCTTCAGTTTCAGTTTTCTTATTCATAAAATTGGGATATCATTACATGCTTTACTAATCTCACAGAGATGTGTGAGAAAAATGCCTTTTAAGCCTATTGTTATGTGTTCCAGAGGTGAATGCAAGTCCCATTAATTTGTTGTTGTTTTTTTAAAGTGGGTAATCATATATACACAGTGTATATGGGCGCACACAGAGGATCTTGATTTCCTAGGAAACTCAGTATGTGCGGGAGCACTTTCCACCAGATCACAACCTCTGTTTTAGAATACTAGGTCTTAGTTAAGTGACTTGCTCAGGGTGGCAGAGCTAGTCAGTTTCAGAAGTGGGATTTGGACATCTTAAGTCCAAACCCTGCATGATATCTGCTATACCATGATGGCTAACTTCCTTGTCTATTCAAATTTAAAGCATCCAATAGCTGCCTAGTTCACTGATAGAAGTATCAGACTGGTTTGTTGTAGAAGAAAGGGATCTGAATTAGGAAACAGGAGGCCTGGGTTCCATTCTGTACTCTGCTACTGTCTGGCTTTGGGAAAGTCAGCAACCCCACTATGGGCCTCAGTTTCTTCATCTGTAAGGTGAGACTTACCAGATAACATGGCATCTAATATCCCTTCTGGCTTTAATGTTATGTGTTCTAGGCTCTCAGATCAGATAACAAGTAGTGCTATCTGTATCAAGTAGTAGCAAGACCCTAGAGTGTTACAAAGGGAACATTTCTGTAATCAGAAGGAATTCTTGGTTCCACTGAGAATTGAAGTTTTGAGGAGGGAAAGTTGAGTTAATTCATTTGAAAAGCCACTGTCTCAAGCTTGGCATGTTAGATTAAACTAGACACACTCTAGGAAAGCCAACCCCTGGTTTTTCTCCCTGGAGATTGAAAGGATATGTCTCTGAACTGTCAGCATCTTCAGTTTTCATTAAAGTTGCATCATCAAACAGTGGGATGTAGTTAAAAAGAACTGAACTTGGGAGTCAGAAGACCTGTTTTTGAATCCCAGCTCTGCCAATTACTACCTGGACCTTCAGCAAGTTACTTCTTCCTCTCAGGGCTTTGGTTTTCTTATTTGTAAAAGAGCCTTGTGAAACAGGACACTCCTGAGAGTCAGAGGAGACAGTAGTGTGGAAAAATGTTTTGTAAATTCTAAAGTGAAGATGGTGCTATTTTTTTTGATTTATTCTTGACTTAAGATTAGTGGTATAAATTAATTTATTTGGAGAGAGTTCGTGCATTGGGAGAATTTTCAAATTAAGGTGAGATTTTCAAATTAAACTCCTATTAAGTGTACTATTGGTAGTTTTAATAATAACTCTTATTTGTATAGTGTTTTAAAGTTTGTAAACTATTTTGCTTATATTATTTGTGCTTAATAACAACTCCATGAAGTAGGGGGTTGTTGTCATTTCAGTTGTGTTTGATTCTCCCTGACCCCATTTGGGGTTTTCCTGGCAAACGTATTGGGGTGGTTTGTCATCTCCTTTTCCAGCTCATCTTACAGATGAGGAACTAAGGCAAACAGGGTTAAGTGATTTGCCCAGGGTCATACAGCTAGTCTGAGGTCAAATTTGAATTCAGGTCCTTCTAACCCCTAGGGCTAGGACCCTATTCACTGCATCACCCAGCTAAGTAATAGACTCATTTTACAGAGAAGGAAAGTGAAATGTGAATTAACTTGCCTATGGTCACATAACCACTAAATGTCTAAGGAAAGAGGTGAACATAGGTCTTCCTAACTGCAGATCCAACATGGCTTCAAAGTTTAATTGGGTTTACATACATAGTGCGTGTAAGTGTATGAGTGTACATGTGTAGAGGTTAAATCCCACTAAAATACAGTAAATACCACGACCGTATCTATACACACGTATATATCTACACATACACATAACTCTATATGTATACATACATGCAAATTAGACTTATCCAAATCTAGTTTTCAGCAATACTCAATGTAAACTAATTCTGGGTACACCGAAGAATTAGGACAATCTAATGGCATTTTTTGAGGCTTATTCGTATCGTAGATTTTGTGTTAACTGTAGAATGTACTGTCAGTAATGAAACATACTTCCCTTCTCGTGACAGGGGTAGGAGACTATTCAGAAAGAGTGTTAAATGTGGTAACTTAATGTTTTTTTGTTACCAGGCTAGTTAAATAGGGTGGGAGAGAGATTATTTATATAGCTTAATTTTTAAATGAAAAGAAAAGATAAAGAAATTCACCATCACCAAGTACTGTGTAGGAATCTGTTGAAAGCATGATTTTTGAAGAAAAATTGTCTAAGTTTTGTCTGAAAATGGAAACTTTTGAAGGAATCAAAGACAAAAACTGGCTTTTGAGTATTTGAATTTCATAGCCAGTATAACAAACTTAGGTCTATTGTTTTTCTGCAGTGACACCCTAGGAAGGTTATTTAACATCTACACTTTAACCAGCTATTTATGAAGTGTTTGGGTTTCATACAGTAATGCTAAAAGTCACTCTACAGTGTTGCCTAAATGGAGACTTCAGTTGACCTGATTCAATTCTTTTTTTAAGCAAGACAGAAGTTTTGTTTATCTCCCTCATTCTGTTTTCATTTGTCCTCTACTCTGTTTCATCTGTCCCAGGAGATGTTCAGTTTGGTGGATATTGTCTTTCTTAAATGTCTGCGATGGAATAGAAAGTAACAACCCTGGAGACAGTGGCATGGCCTGGAACACTCAATCACCAATTCCATTGTACTTGAATAACAAAGGCAATGTGTATGCCCCAGTTTTCTTTTTTTTTTTTTCAAACTCTTCTGTTCTTGACCTCTCAGGTAACTAGGAGAATCTTTAGAAATGGAAATCAGAAGTCTAGTGTTAATCTGTATTTACACATTATATTGTAAACCACCATGACTCTTCAGTCTCTCCATTTATTACCACTTATCTGGAAAATATACCTCTTGAATTGACTGAGGATCATAGGATTGGATCATCATAGATCTAGAGCCAGAAGAGACCATAAAGGCCCATTCTTCCCATTTTATGGATATGGAAACTGAGGCCTAGAGAAGTTAAGTGACTTCATATATGTGTTTCAGTTAAGCCTGTTCTAGCCACTAAAATTAAATGAAAACTTTTGTGTTGTAGAAGCTGTGCCTCACAGTGAGGGAGAGGATGAACCATCGCAATGGGTGACTAATACTGAATTTGGCCTTCTGAGAGTCATGATGTCCCATATTGCTATTTGGAAATGTCGTTGCTTTTGGCTGCTGTAACTAAGGGCATTTAATGTGCTCAGTTACTCTGTAAGTTTTAATTCTTCAGTGCATTTCATCTCATTGATGTGATGACTCCTGGCCTTGTAGGTCACCATCTATCCATATGGGCCTGCTCATCCCTCTCTAAGTCTCGTCTCTGCCAGTCGGTCAATAAACAGCCTGTATTGCTCAGTAGACCTGCCATAGGCCAATACAGTATAAAGAGAGTTACAATAGAATGTTTAACAAAAATGTAATTCACTTATGCTGCGTTAAGGTTTGTAACTTTAGCTTCATATTAATATGAGATATGGTATTGTTAACTACTATCCAATGCAAAAGCATTGGTTCTGGGGTCATGAGGGCTGTGCTCAAATCTCAATTCTGACAAGTACCTGTGTGACTTTGGGAAAAATTACTTTAACCTCTGACTTCAGATTCCTCATTTGTAAAATAAGCAAGTTGGACTTCTTCTAGCTCTGAATCTGTGGGCCCTATGTTCTCTGTAAGACTCATTTTCTAAACTTGGAATTGTTCTGCCATTTGGGTCTGATCAGTGATCTTTAATGGCGTTTTCATTTTCCAAATATTTTTTTCCCTGAGAAAAAGGGTCAGATGCAAAATGATCATTGTCCCTGAGATTTAATTACTAAAATCAATCTGTTGCAGCTATCTGTCAAGAGGAATAAGTCATTCCTCTTGCCTCAGTCTCCTTATCTGTGAAACAGAAGGGAAGAGAGTTGGATTAGATAATTTCTCAAGGTTCCTTTCTTCTTTCAAGTGCTGTGATTCTATTAAGGTTGAACTCTTGGGGTATTTGTTCTTTAAGCTGGGTTTGCAGGACAAGTCTCTATTATCTGAGAGAGCCTTACTTATATTTCAGTGATGCTATTAAAGAGCTGTGATTTCACAAATTGGAGCTCCTTTCAAATTTAATAGGTAAGACTCCTAGAGAGATGCCTGAGGATCAGAGACATTACATAGCTTGTCCAAATCTTTTAGCTAGTATCAGAGATGAGATTGGAATCCTGGCCCAGCCTCTTATCCATCCGACCAGACCAATATAGAAGTTCTCTAGGATGCTCTACAACTACATGGCTGATACATAGTAGGCATTTGTTAAATACTTAATTGAATGATTATGGCAAATCAAGGACCAACCAGATCCTGGCTTTAAAAAAAAATAGGGTCAAATGTCAATTATTTGCGGGTATGAGTAGGTACCTTCATTTTATTTTGTTTTACTTTATACTTTTTGTTTTTATATCGCGTTTATTTCTGAATATATGCCTCCTCTTCACACTACTCAATGAGGCATTCCTTATAATAAAGGAAGAGAGGACAGGAAAGTGGTTTAACAAAACTAATACACTGACTATATACAGTAGTATTTGCAGTATTTCACATTTAAGGTCAGGTCTCTCATCTCTGCAACGAAGGGAGGAAGGTACATTTTCTCAACTTTTCTTCTCTGCTAATTCATTCATGTAAAAGTTGAGAAAAGGTGAAGTGACTTGTTAATTTGTGACAGGTTAAATAGCAGAGCCAAAACTCGAATTCAAGTATCTCGTCCCCGTCTAGTGTTCTTTCTACCATTGTCTTAAAGCAGCAAGGTGTAGTAGAGGATCAGATAGACTTAGATTTAATCCATTACTCTGTATACAGATGAAATCACAGGTTCCAACCCTGCCCTTCAATAACACTAACTTATTAATAATTATCTTCTCCATTCTAAAAAGTCATGAAGCATAAATATTATATTTGATATTATCTGTACCTTTGTCATCCCCCCCCCCATTTTAGGTAGCATAGTAAATTGAGAATTGACTGAATTTTATGAAATGTAAAATCTTGGCTATGTTTGATTTTTATATTAAACCATGGACTTCTAATTTTGTAATTTGTTGTATTTTAAAGAATATATTAAATGTACCATGATCATAAAACTTCCCTGCTTGTCTGTGTCCCCTTCTGAATTTCCCTCTGCCCTCTTCAGTTTTAGATGTCTCAGTGATTCTCTTTTCTTTCCTTTATTTGCATCATTATTGCTACCCACCAACTTCCTCATGTATGACCCCTCCTCCCCCAAATAAGATCCTTTCCTTGGAAGACATAAGCAAAACATATGTACATATTGGTGGTTCCTGAAAATGTATGTCGTATCCTGTCTCAAGTATATCACCTCTCTGAAAAAAGCTTTGTCATCAGTCTTCAGAAGTCATGATTGATCACTGCAATAATCAGAGTTCTTAAGTCTTTCTAAGTTATTTTCCTTGCCATTATTGTAAATAATCATATAAATTGTCCTCGTTCTGTTGACTTAATTCTATATCAGTTCATGCAAGTCTTGCCAGGTTTTTCTGAATGTGAATGTTTAACAGTTGGTCCTTGTGCCTGGTTATCTCCTAAATGCTTAAATACTTCAAGGATTAATGATTTCTAGAGTGAGTATACTCCCAGCAATGAAACAAATCATAACCCTTCTACTATGGGTGCTATGGTCAAGACTTCATCACTCAGTGGCCAGACCTGGGAGATATGCCATTCTACACTGATTCTCAGATAACACAAGTTCAATTCAACAAATATTGTCAAAGTACTTATTATGTGCTGAGCCACTCTGCTGGATGCTGGGAATATGATTTTTATTTCCAAGAAATGAACTGGTCTCTTCCTCATTACCTTATACTCTGGGAGTGGGCTGCAATCAGCACTTCTTAAACGGTGGGTCATGACCCAATTGAGATCCACAGTTCAAGAAGTACTAGAGGGATCATGAGTGGAACAGGTTTAAGAAGCCCTGGGCTATATGACACAGATTAAAAAAAAACCAGAAGATAATTTGAAGTGGGAGAGAACACTAGCAATGAGATTGAGGCTTTGTCTATGGATGCGGCACCTGTACTGAGTCTTCAATGAAGCTAAGGATGCTACAAAGTGGAGGTGAGATAGGAGATGGAAAGTCAAGTTTGAGATGAGTCAAGGAGTCCAATTTGTATGGAGTGGAATGTGCACGAAGGCAAGTAATATGAAGTCAGTCTGGAAATGCAGCTTGAAATCAGATTGTGGAGGGTGGTCAATGCCACGCCAAGAAGTTTGTATTTTATCCTAGAGGTCAAGAGGCATAATAGTGAAATAAATAGAGAATTGGCCTTGGAATCGGGAATGCCTGAGTTCAAGTCCTCCTGCAACATGCTAGCTGTGTGGTCCTGTGTCAAATCATTTAACCTCCCAGTGTTCAAGGCAACTCTCTAAGGCTGTACATTGCCTTATTGGCACTGGGAGTTTCCCAATCCAGTGATAGTCTAATGCCACTGAAATCACAGGTCTAATCTCTATCCCTATTCCAAACGTGGACATTATAGAGTCCACCTCTGGACTTGTACTCGAAGCCTTCCTAGCTTGATAGAACCTGTCAGAGCTTTTACTCCACCAGCAAGAGGAAATACAAAGCCACTACATACTACAGTGAGACAGCAAAGTACAGTTCAGTGAAGTTATCTCTCTAAGCTCAGAAAGAATTAAGCTTATCCTACACAATTTCAAAGTGAGAGATAAAGTTCTGTAAAAATTAAATTCTTGAAGTTTTTGAGGTTTACCTCATTTGGTAAGTGGGTGCCAGTGAGCCAAGCTTTTACTCATTGTATGGCTCAATTATCTATCTCATGGCAATAGTTTCTACCCTGTTTGAGGCCAGATATCCCTGAAATGGTCCCTTTGTAAGTGCTGGGTAAGAGAGGCAGCATAGTATCATAATGGATAATGGGTCAGTTTTGGAATCAGGAATACCTAGGCTGAAGCCCTACCTCTGACATACTATCAGTGTGACTGTGGGTTAAATTACTTAACCCTTCAGTCTCTAGACAACTCTCTAAGATTGTAAGATACAAAAGTACTTTCGATCCATAGAGGGGTGTGTGTGTGTGTGTGTGTGTGTGTGTGTGTGCGTGTGCGTGTGCGTGTAGGAGCCTTAATACCAAGAATTCACATTAATGGTTGTGATGTTTGTTACTCGATTTGGAAGTCAAGTGCATATGATCATAGCTACAAGTTCTCAGAGCTAGGAGAGATCTCAGAGGTTACCTAGTCTAACATGTCTCAGAATTCAAATCAATTCAAAAAAGCTTGTATATATGTTAGGCATGGGGAATACAAAGACAAATGAAAGGTTTCCTGTAGGGGAAGGGACCACATTAGTTGAGCCTGGAAGGAAGTTGAGAATTTCTAAGACTAGGTGGTAAGGTGGAAGTGCATTCCAAGTGTGGGGAGCATTCAAAGGATATGGAAGTCCGAGTTCAGGAAACAGGAAGCAAGCCAATTTGCATAGGGTATGCCAAGAGCAATAATATGAAATAAGTCTGAAAAGTTAAGTTCTAACTATTCCGAAAGGCTTTATGTGTCATATTCTGTAGTTTATATTTTAGTTGAACAATAATTTACGTAAACCTGACAAGTATTCAACCAGCCTCTGCTTGAAGACCTCCATGCAGGGGCTGTTTTCTAACACCCAAGGTACTATTCAAAGAGTTGTCAGATTCTGGATAACTCTTAATGATTAGCAGTATTTTTTTTCCCCCTGAATTTTCTCCCCATCATTCCCAATTTTACTTTGTGGAGACAAGGAGTAATAGTAAAACATTCTTCTGCATGACTATCCTCCAAATACACAAAGTCAACCGTTGCATCCCTCCTAAGTCTTTTTTCAGATGAGGTGTGCCTAGCTTCCTCTTTCCTTCCATCCTGGTTGCCCTCCTTGATGGACTCCCGTAAATCAGTGGCCTTCATAATATGTGGTATCCAGTTGAACTTGACATTTCAGATATGGTCTGATAAAGACAGTTGGATTATCACTTCTAAGCCTGAGCCTCAGAGTCCTAGTTGGCCAGTAGTATCATTACTTTACCCTGTAATGATAAAGTTAGAATCATTCTGATAACATTGCTTTGTATTTAGTATTAAAGAAACCAAGATATTTCTGGGGTAGATTGAAATGCCCAAATCTAATCTAAATGTTAATTTTTTTGTATGTTTCTGATTGATAGTATGGGGATTCTCCGAAGCTATGATATTTTAAGATATTATTTTCAGAAGAGACTATGAAGCCCATCAGTTATAGAACTGCATTTAAAAGTGTTAGTTATTTTTGGATGACTTATAATGGTGTTCCTGACCATGCATAAAGAACAAGAGAAAGTTTCTTGTGTCAAGGGCATATCTGATCAGTTAACACATGGTGATTTATATATTCAATTCAAACTCTGAAAACACCATTAAATGAGATGTTTGTTTCTCTTCCTACTCTTCTTCATGTTATATATTTTTTCTCTATATATATTTCCAACAGAAAAATTTAGGACAGTGCAGCCTGTTGGTGTAAGAGTGAAGAAGTTTAGGGCTTTTTTTGTGTGTGTGTAAAAGCTTAGGAAATTTATTTAACATCTATGTGCCTCTGTTTCTCTGACTTTAAATAGATGAGAAAGATTGTAACTCTTAGAAGGGATTTGTGAGGGTTACACTTTAAAACAACCACCCATGATTTGTTACTGTGAATAGTCCCTCCAGTCTTCTTGGATTTTCTTCCCCTCCATATACTCTTTATCAGTCCAGTGGTACTGGCCTTCCTCACACAAGACAATCCCATCTAACCCCTCTGTGCATTTTTACTGACACTTTCTCATACCTTAATGTTTTTCGTGTTCATGTGCATCTTTTGTCTTCCTTGGCTTCCTTCAGGTGTTGGCTAAAATCTCACCTTCTGCAACAAATTTCCTGGATGTTCTAAATGCTTTTCCCTCTGAAATTACATCCAAGTTATCCTATGTCTTGTTTGTACATACTTGTTTGCCTGTTGTCCCCCCAATTAGACTGTAAGCTCTGTGACAACAGGGGACTGTTTTGCTTAGCATAGTGCCTGGCATCCATTAAGCTCTTAATAAATATTTGTTGATAATGCAGATTGCTACTTCTCTTTCACTTATGCCAAACATTCCTTGCCCTACAGCCAAATGGGTGATGTGTCTCTCCAAATTTAACTAGCCCAGTTTCCAGAGGACAGATATAATCTGTTGCTGTTGAATTGTTTTAGTCGTGTCCAGCAATTTGTGATCTCATTTGGGGTTTTCTTGACAAAGATACTGGAGTGGTTCACCATTTCCTTCTCCAGCCCATTTTATAGATAAGGAACTGAGGCAAACCTGGTTAAGTGACTTGCCCAGGGTCACCCAGCCAGTAAGTGCCTGTAAGGCCAGATTTAAACTCATGAAGATGAGTCTTGTTGATTCCAAGCCCCGTGATCTAGCCATTGCAGTACTGGATCCAGAAACCTTTCTGGTCTGTTACAGCTCCTGCGAGCTTGACCTTCATTTGCACAGCTTTTGAAAACCAAAGGTTACTTCTACACTAATAAATCAACCAAGCCACCATGAGGTATCAGGAAAAGACTTTAGAATTGTAGATTTAGCTCTAGAAGGGACTTTAGAGATCATTTAGAGGAGGAAACTGGAACCCAAAGAACCAAAGTGACTTGTTCAGAGTCAGACAGATAATAAATATCAGAGTTGACATTTGAACCCAGGTCCTATGATTCCAAGTTCACTGCTCTTTCCACAGTGGCAGCATTATACCCCTCAGTGCAATATATTTGAGTCTGGACAAATTGCATATATATTGAATGTTCATGTGTTGAATACTCTTTTTAGACAAATTAGAAGCGTTTGCTACTTAGAGGCATCTTCTGGTAATCCAGTTGTCATGACCCTGTCCTTTTTTGGTTGGGGATTCATCTGTATGTTAATGCTGTAAGTGTGAAATGGTCATTGGTCCCAGAATGAGTCTGCTATCCCAGCTGTGACAACAGGCTTGCAGGAAACAAGAGTTTGATAGGAAGTCCAACAGCAGCCAGATTCAGAACAGGAAAAAATAGTTCAGTTAACTTGGGACCCTTGCTGAAGAGGCCAGGCTCAGAAAAGTGGACCATGGCAGTCTAATTATCAAGGAGGATAAGGAGTTTTCACTGAAAAACTAGGTAGTGGATTTACTTAAAAGAAATTAAACAGGAAAAGAAAGTAATGTGTCAAGATCAAGTTAGAACTTTAAGGTCTAAGCCTTCAAGATCTTTAGAGGGGCAAAGGAAACAGTTGCATGATCCTCTGTAGGCCATTCTGAAGATGCTTTGGGGAAGGGGCGGGGGGCAGACAGTAACTTCCATATCTGCTTTTTTCTTGAGTCCAAATGGTTTTTACCCCCATTTCACATAATATTATCCCCATCTACTACCAACATCAGGAGTTTCTTCACTTTCACAAAGTCCAGTCCACAAAGCAAGCTTGGGTGAGCTTGTTGACTATATTCTTATTTGGGTACAAGTTGGACTAGATGGCCTTTGAAGTCCTTTCCAGATCTGAGTTTCCATGGTCGTCTTCAGAGGTTGTGACTTGAACATGGTCACATAGAGAATAAGAGACTTTTAAGTGCAGCATTCCTTCAATTAGAGATAAGAAGGTATAAATACGTAAGCTGTGGTAGTTGTCAGAAAGGATTACAGGGTCATAGATTTAGAGCTAAAAGAAAGAGATTTCAGGTAATTGAGTCTACTCCCTAATTTTTTTTTTTTTTTACAGCGAGGTAACTGAAGCCCAGAGAGAAAAAATGACGTAGCTGAAGTCGCACAAATTGCAGAGTTGGGATTTGAACCTAGGCTCTTTGAATCCAAATCAAGAGCCCTTTCCATTAGTTCTGGTGATGAGTCTTTATGATAATGTGGAAAGTGAAGTCAAAAAGCAAATTGAATGCCTTAGGTTATTGGGGAACTTCTTCCAGCTTGGTCTTAGTATGAGTTGAATCATTTGTCTGCCTTCATTGAGCAGAGAGACATCCTTGTTGTTTCAGATCAGTCTGTTACTTATTGGGGATGCCATTCATTTGGGCCTGTTGATATAAAGACAACATCAGTATATTGGGCAGTATTCCTAAACTGTAGAGGTAGTGTCCTATAGTGGATAAAGCAGTTATAGTGGAATGAGAAAACTTGGGTTCAAATCCTACCTCATTCACTTACTAGCTGTGTGACTGGGTAAATCACTTAACCTCTCTCTACCTCAGGCAACACCCTGGGACGTAACTACTGGATGGTGCTGCCTTTGTTGAGGTAGTCTCCTTACAGACTGTTCCTGTGATGATAAATTCATGTTCCTAAAGCACCATTAGCATTTATAATATGTACACATATATGATTTTGTGCAAAGAGTTCAACTCCATCTACAAGTTTCTCATAGCACTTTGTCTGGCTCTTTTGTCCCTCCCTGTCACTCACTTCAACAAGTATTTATTAAGCAATTACTATGTGCCAGAAATCATGCCAAGCACAGGGTTACAAAAGTCAAAATAGAAACAGTCCATATCCTTGCATCATGATTATTTGTGTGCATGTCTTCCTTTCTTCCATATTAGAATATGTTCCTTGAGGTCAAGGATTGTTTTTCATTATTATATCATTGGGTACTTAATAAATGCTTGTTTCATTAAATTGCTTTAAATAATTTTTTAAGAATTTACTTCTGCCTGGGCCCATCATTTGATCAGCTTGCCAGTTTTCAGGATTACTTAGCCACATAGTACTTGAGTAGAACTATTCAGTTATAGACAAGGAGACTTTCTTCCAACTACATGGAAACTGACTGACATCTTAGTAGGGGCCAGTCCATTCAGAGAGGAAAATAGAGTTCCCTGATATTTAATCTCAGCAGAAGCTACAACCTTTCTTCTCTTTCAGACTTTCTTAGCTCATATTCAAAATGCCCCAATCGTTCTGTGATGTCAGTGATATGAATACTCTCCTAAAATGCAGCTTATAACCTATTCATGTGTGTACTTTCTGTAGCTCTCTTGTCTATGGCTTCCCATAAATTTTCCCCAAGAGGTCCATCCAATTTGCTGGGGATGCTCTCTGGGTTCTTTTTGACATCAGGAGGATTCTGGAGAACACACAGGCTGTTCACTGATTATCCCTTTCTCATGCCACCTGACTAGCCTCTTCTTTTTCACTCCTATGTTTCTTTAATGACATCTTTTGTTTTGGTTCTTCTTTGTAATTCTTTGTAGATAATAATTTGTTGCAGTCTTCTTATGCCCACCATGTTTTTTTTTTCCTCCTTTGTTGGTAATTGAGTATAGTGAGTTCTGGAAACACAGAAGCAAAGAGAACTTACTTTTGTTTTTTTTGGTGTTAACACTTTTATTTTACTAGACTTCAGGGTTTTATATATGCAAAAATGGATGGAATAGAATGGAACTCAATTCTTTTAAATATATAAAAGAAAGATAATTTTATAAACATTTTGAGATAACTCAAAACAGTATATTTTAGAGACCAAGGAGTAATTCAATTCCATTATTCAGCTTTCTGTTTTTTTTTTTTTGGTGGGGGGAAGGCAGGGCAATTGGGGTTAAGTGACTTGTCCAAGGTCACACAGCTAGTGTGTCAAGTGTCTGAGGCCAGATTTGAACTCAGGTCTTCCTGACTCCAGGGCTGGTGCTCTACTCACTGCACCACCTAGGTGCCCCAAGAACTTACTTTTGAGGCAAATCTTCCCAGGCTTTTCTACTTAAGATTTTGGGGGGGGGCGTGCATGGGAAGGGGAATGTCTGTTTTTTCTCCCCTTGAGGACAGATCCAATGGAACTTTTTACTGTATCAGTTTCACTGATGTTGATACTTTGCTTTTACTTATAATATTGAGTGGATATCCTGCCAAAGTTTTTATTCTTTCATTTCCTTAAGCATTTTAAAAACTTGTCATCCTGTTCCTCTTTCCCTCTTGACATCATTGGCTTGGAGTTTGTTTTTTGTGTCTTGTCAGTGCTGTCTAAGCTATTTTTTTCTCCTTGGTATTACTTTCTATTTTATTTTTTTCCTGAGAGAATTTAAGAACTATTTATAAGTCTGCTTTAAAATAGTTTGTATTATTAGGAAAATTTTCTGAAGATAGAGCACAATTGAATTCTCACCCCTTCTCTGTCGGGAAGCAGGAATGGTCATCTCTCTGATTGCTACTGCATTTTATCCTCTTAGCCATGTGGCATGCTGCCTAGGACAGGGAAAGGATCCTGTGTTTTTTAATACAGCAGATTATGTTGCATTCAATATGATGGCATCATCTTGTTTATTTGGATGTAAGGTGAGACTTATGGGTGAATTCAACTAGAGAAACAAATTTTGCCTAATATTTGCACATATTCAATTGTATCAAGAGGATACTGACACAAACACACTAAAGCTGAAGGCGAATATAAATAAGCTTCTTTCTGCACCAAGTTTTCAAAGAGGTTTTGAGGTTAAAATAAGTTACCGCAGTTGTTACCACAGTGGTAAAATTGTAAACATTGGACCCAAATGTCATTTCACTGGTTCTGTCTGGTCCTACCACAATTGTTGGGAAATTGGCATCAATTCTGCTCTTATCTCTCTATCTCAATCTCTCTCCCTCCCCTCCCCCCTCCCCCCTTTCCCTCTCCCTCCCTCTCTCTCCCTCCCTCCTTCTCTCTCTCCCTCTCCCTGTCCATCTATTTCATTTCCATCTTTCTTCTCTTTAAAAAAAATGAAGGAAAGCTGTCAAAGACATTAACCTAGAAGGGGGAAGAATTCTGACTACCCATTCTGAGACATATCTCAGAAAAGCAAGCCAAATTCATGGTCAGCATTTGATATCCTCGCTGTCCCATTCGTTATTATAAAAGCCATTTGTCCCGATAACAGGTTTCAGTGGGTTACTTGGTGAAGCATCCTTCTTTAGAGATCTGTGAAAATGGCAAAGGGCACAAATATACCTCCAGAGATATTAGGGGATAACCTTTCCAGGAAATCAATTAGATCATGAAATATTGGAGTTAGGAAGAGGTCATCTAGTCCAAGGGTTTACCTGAACAAGAATCTCCTCTATAGCACATCTAATGAATGGGTCACTCAGCCTTTGCTTAAAGATCTACCTCTGAGAACAGCCTATTCCACTTTCGCATAGCTGTAATTGTTAGGAGGTTTTTCCTTGTGTCAAATCTAAGTTTGCCTGTTGCTCCTAGTTTTTTCCTCTAGCCTAGGAAGATTAAGTCTTTTTCAACTCTCTCTTCTCCATGCTGAGCACCCCAAATTCCTTCAATAAATCCTTGTGTAAAATGGAGGTTCTTTACCATCCTGGTTGCCCTTCTATTGAACTCTAGGTGGCATTTGGGGTCCCTCAAGTATTCGATTTTTCTATCATTAATCCTACCCAATGGCATTCCCTTAGCACGTATCACTATATATATGTGTGTATGTGTGTGTGTGTTCATATATATGTATTATATATTACCCACACTTAATTCCCTCCATGCACTCTACAGTCTAGCCATATTGTCCTCTTTTTTTTTTCCTGACATGAAGATGTGTGTCTGTCTTTACATTTGCTGTCCCCTGTGCCTGAAATGTTTCCCCTTCTCACGTCTGCGTCTCAGTTCATTCCCTTCTGCAAGAGGCTGTTCCTGGATCCTACAACTTTGAGTTCCTTCCCCTGAATTCTGTATCTTGTATATATCTATTTATGTACATTTTATTTCCCCCATTAGAACATAAGCTCCTTAAAATCAGGAAATTGTTTGTTCATTGTTTTATTTTCTTTGCATCCTTAGCATTTAGCATGGTGTTTGTCATTTAATAAGCTAGTAAGCCCTTAATAAATGTTTGTGGGGGTGTATGTATATATCACACACACACAATCTTTACTGGCTAAAAAATTTTTTTATCAGCAACTTATGTTGGTAAACTTTTAATAGCAAAATGGAATATCAGGGGTGCATTAACTTATTGTATTTGGGGAGTACCTTCTGTTTTTTGGTGTCTGACCACAGTGGTAAAATTAATCTCTACTACACCACCCTTATTATTTTCTATGATCTTCTGCAGTGTGAGATATTATCGTCACCATTATTTACATTTATATAGTTCTTTAAGGGTTACAAAGTGTTTTACATTTGATCCACAGAACAACCCTGATTCCCAAAGAGGTTAAATGACTTGCTGGGGGTCACTCACGAGTGTCTGAGGAAAGATTTGAATTCAGAACTTTTCGACTCCAAATCTGGAGCTTTATCCATGATGCCATGCTGATTCTAGGTAGAATTATTTATTTTAAAGGAAGAGAGAGAATTTGGAATACATTGGTGTAGTCATTTATGGTTAAGGAGGAGGAAGCATTTCCATTTTATGTGTGAGATAGCTGAGGCTTTAAAGAAGGTTAGTTACCTTCCCAAGTTCCTACAAGTACTAAATGGTAGTGCCTACTAAGAACCCAGTCTTAAGCCTCACACTTGTAATATTCTTTCCACTATCCCATTTTGCTTTGTATGAGTTTAAATTCTGACTGCCCTACTTGTTTGGTTGCATGACACAATTAAGTTGTTTGCTCTAACAGAATCAGTCTTTTGCTTTCTCACCCTATATTTTTCTTAAGCAGCTGGGTGTGAAAGCTAATTTAGTCATGCCTTAGATGGAGATATGTATACTGTTAATCCACACACAAGACATATCTCACAATTCTGGTGTACTTGATCCAAAAATTCAAACTGAGATTTCTGGCTTTTTAGAGAGTAGGTACCTGAGATCTTTATCTCCTTTGGTTTACATTATTCAAGAAGCAGATCTGGGGTTTAGGTGTTAGAAAAGTGTGAAGGATTCTAAGTTTCTCAGTAACTAACAGGATTTCAATATAATATCACCTAGCTCCAGAAGCAGCAACTTCTACCAAGAAATGAATAAAAAAGCATTGATTAGGTCTACTCCATGCCAAGAACTGTGTTTAGCCCTTCGGGTGCAATTTCAAAAGAGAGACAGTCCCTGCCCGTTAGAAGGGTACATTCTAATGGAGAGGACAACATTTAGGGAGAGTGATGACCAGGAAGGGAGTTTTTGTCTGCCGTTACAGGAATGGTAAGTGGAGCCATAGGCAGTAAATAACCCTTTCCAGAAGCAGCAGTTTTGTGATTTGATTACTGTTCTCAGAGCAAGAGGTAGAAAGGGAAAAGAAATGCTCTTTTTTCCATATATCACCCTGCTCTTCCCTGTTCCCTGCAGTTTCCCATTTTCCTATATTCACTCATTCAACCAGCAAACATATGACTTTTGCTTTTTAAAGTGTTGCCATAGACAGTTGGTAAGATAATGCTCAATTGAAACCCTGAGTGTTCTGAATCATGTCAGACTTTGTTGTAAACAAGCATCTACCACCTACTTTGAATATGGTTACTGCCTAAATTATCTCACTTAAAATTAGTATTGCTTTTTTCTGCAGGATGCCGTTTTATCCTGAACCTCTAGTTCAGGTTAGTGTTAGGAACATCATCCCAGTTTGGAGTTAACTGCAGGTCTTTCGGGTCAGCTTACAGACATTAAAGACCTCCTCATGGCTCAAGGGGATCTAAGGATAGAAGGATAAACACAAAGCAGTCTGTGATGGGGATTTCCCTGTGTTGTGGGGTATATAACATGCACACAGATAAGAGTTTACAAAGTATTTAAGACAATACAATCAGAGATTTAGAGCCGTAATGGACCTTTGAGGCTAGTAGTTCAACCTCATTATTTTATGGCTGGGGAAAGTGAATATACAAAATAATGCAAAATATACAAATAGAATAAAATATATAAAATAATACAAAATAATTTCAGAGAGAGAGTGAGAGAGCTAATAACTGAGGGACAAGGAAATGGTACTTGAGCTGTACTTTGGAGGAAGCAATTCCAGACGTGGGCAACAACAGCCTGCGAGAGACAATCTTTGCCAAGATTCTTCTGCAGTTTTGAGTTTCTTGGCTGAATAATTTGGCTGACCAAAAGAGGAGAAAATATTCTTTGATATTTAATATTATTCCTCCCTAATGGGTTCTTTATTAACAGCTTTTTCTTTTCATCACAAGAATAATAGATCAGAGATTTAGTGATATTAGGTAACTGTGAGGTCATATAGTCTAGCCCCTTGTTTAACAGTTGAGGATACTAGACCCAGAGAGTTTGAGGGAATTGCCTAAAATCACACAACTAGTAAATGACAGAGCCAGAATTTGACCTTTGGACCATAAGGATTATTCATTTCAGTTGTTTTCAGTCATGTCCAACCCACTTGAGGCTTTCCTGGCAAAGATACTGGAGTGGTTTGCCATTTCCTTCTCCAGCTCATTTTATGGATGAGGAAACTGAGGCAAACAGGGTTAAGTGACTCACCCAAGGTCACATAGCTAGTAAGTGTCTGAGGTCAAATTTGAACTCAGAAAGATGCCTTTCTGATTTCAGGCCTGGTGCTCTATCCATTATGCCCCATAACTGCCTTGTTTATAAAATTACTCTACATGTATGAAGACTCAGATATTCTTCCTCATCAGTCATTATGTTTTTCAGTCTTTATCTCTCAAGTTAAATGTACCTTTAGACAATAGAATAATAAAAAAGGGCCATATAATTTTCTCATAAAAGGATACTTTGTAGTCTAGCAAGCTGAGTACTTAGTGGCAAAAAGAATCATCCCTGCTGATTATTTTAAGACTGGAGAGTTTTCATATCTTCTCAACATGTTAAATTTGAAGTCAGATCATAATGTTTTTAGATAGTTCAATTCATAGGATCATAGATATAGATCCTTTAGAGATGTGTGATGTCTAGTTCAAACTCCTCATTTTACAAATGAGGAAACTGAGGCCCAGAAGATTTAATGAGCTGTCCTAGATCACGCAAGCTGTTAAGTAGCAGAGGTAGCATTTGAACTCAGGTCCTTTGACTCCAGTTCCAGTAATGTTAGAACTGTACTACTTGAGCATAGGCCAGTTGGCTATTAACGTAGAGAAAATAAGCCAGTGATGCAATTAAAAAATATTTACTAAAGGCACTCCTTCCTTTTTTGTGTTTATGGGGAATTCTTGGACATTTTTATTACAAAGGGATGCTTATGGAGAATAGCAAAGAAGTTATTGGGTGTGGTTAAGCTAATGTGGTTTTTCAGACTGGAAAATTTCCTTTGTGGGTTTAAAGGAATTTTGTTTTTAGATTAAATTCAGAGCTTCTTAAAGTAGAATGTTAACCAACTGTCAGAGCTGCAAAGTGAAGTTACATGCATAAAGTTGAGATTTGGACTTGTGTTACCATTTGGTTGCAAAGTTGTCTCTCTTTACAGACAAACTTGATGATACCAAGATTTTGCTATATTGAAAAAGTTTGGGGAAAGGCCCAGGATGTTCCTAAATGAGCTCAGAAATTCCTTAGTTATTGACTAAAGCTGTGTCAAGATTTTGGCTAAAAAATTGGTGAAACCCTACTTTGTCTCCTGTTTTTCTTTTAATCTCTAGAGTGGTAGGGACAGGGAAAACACTTATGTATGTGCATTTTCGATGAATTATTTTAAACTCTTACTTGAATTTGAAGAAAAGTGGAAAACTGAAGAACTTATGCAATATGAATACAGAGAAACACGGGGAAACAAGCTCTTATTTCAGACAATTTTTTTAAACTGATTTTTTGGAAGCCAGTTAGGGGAAATGAGTGTTGAAAGGAATGCAAAAAAAATTTGGAAAGTAGGCCTTAGCTCTTCTGTTTGGCCTCTTGCTTAGGTCATTGGAAATCTTCTGTGCAGGGAATACAAAAATCCATTTAGAAAATCCATTGTTTTCTTCTCTTCTTTCTTTTACCATCTTCGCCTGTTCAGTTCCCCTGCCTTCTGCTGCAATAAAGGCCTATCCCAGCTGTCTTATTCTTCTCTATTATCTTTTGGCCACAATATCTCTTCCTTTCCCTACCATTTCATTGATTTTGAGGCATTTTGGACAAAAATATGTTTTTAATATTTAATATTAAAATTTAAATATTTAGTATTCATGTTATTTAGAGATAATATTTAATATTATTTGTCCCCAGTTAAGACTTTTTTTCTTTTTACTATTTCCTAATGGGCAGTTTACTTTTTGCTTAAAATCAAAGGAAGATTATAAATTAGCTTAGTTATCGCGTACCTGTTCAAAATATATGGTCACCTTTTTATTGGATTAAATTCAAATTAGATCTCTTCTAGAGTATGAACCAGAGTAATAAGTCAGAGCTGAAGAATTTCTGCTACAGACACACAAAACTGCATTGCAACTCTTTACTGACATTGAATAAAATTCTGTATTTGGGCTAGAGTTCAGATTTGGCTTCTGATCCTTCTGTCAGCTGTCTTCCAGTTTTTTGAACAGTGACCTAGCTATAAACTATAGGCATAGAAACACTTTTAATTTGAAGGCCTAACTAGTTTTTTGCAATGAGTCTTAGTTTTGCTACTGAGCCAACGAATTATTCAATAAGCATTGATTAAGTGCCTACTATATGCCAGTTACTAAAGAAAGTAGCTAGGGCTACAAAGGCAAAAACAAAACAGTCCTTGCTCTCAGGAAGCTTATATTCTGTGGATACTTGTTATGTACTCTAGCCAAGTTTTCTCATGATTGATTTTCCCTTTTTTGAATAAGAAAATTATGTTTTATAACAACTGCAGAGATATTGTAGCGATGAATTGTCTAGTTCTTATAAAAGTAAAAAATATTTTGTGTCTTCCACATGAACACCTTTTTATTACTATTTTAATTTCTTGTGCATATATTAGTATCAATATGGCCTAGTAAATAGAGAGCTGGTCTTGGAGTCAGGAAGATTTAGTGTCAAATCCTACCTGCTGTGGGCATATATTATCTGTGTGACCTTGAACTAGTCACTTAACTTCATGGGTACCCCACGAAACTCTTTTAAGTCTATAAGTTGTAGAATTGCATCAGTAGAGGGAATTTCCTCAGTAAGAGTTTCCTGTTCTAATTTTCTCACCCATCTAGAACCCAAAAAAATAATAGTGGCAGTTTGGCATAGGATAGAGTGCTAGAATTGTAATCAGATCTGAGTTCCAGTCCTACCTCTGACTATGGGCAAATCACTTAGGCTTATGTAATTATTTACTAACTTATATAGATTGTGATCTGCCTTGATGGAGATAACATCATGTCCTACCCCCACCCCCACACAGTTACTTAGATATGAGGCAACATGGTATAGTATGCCAAGGATTCACCTTGGAGTCAAGATCTGGGTTCCAGTTCTGTCTATGTGACCATGGATAAATCACTTAACCTTTTGGTGTCCTGAGACACTGAAACTTTAATCTAACAATGAGTTGCTGATTTGTCTTGGCGGAAGGAGTTTTCACATCAGGACTATGCCTGATAATAAATCATAGATCTGGAAAATATCTATATATGTAATGTATATCGTAGCATATGTATGACAATGTATATTGAGTAGATACAGTATTTGTTTAACATGATGCTGATATATTGTTTTCTACTTTAAAGTATACTACATTTAAAAGATAATAGAATTATAGAATTTTAGAGACTGAAAGGACCTTAGTGTAAGTTGAGCCTCAGAGAAATTTAGTGATTTGCCCAGTCACAGAAATAATATATGATATGCTTGTACAAATCTAAAGTTTTTTTTCAAAATTTTAGTGTTCAGTTACTTATTAAGCAAGAACTATTTTAAAATATTATAGATTCAATGATGATTGTAAGGAAAATTAGGCAGAAGTTATCAAAAGATTTGAATGGATAATTTTATTGATTACTTAATGACCTTAAGCATTTTTCAATAGACATGTGGAAAGTTGTTTCTTCTGCAAATCTCATTCTTCAGTGAAAAGAAATCTCACTGAGATTTTTGTTTCTTTGCATTATCAAAACTTTAAATTCTTCATTTGCATAATCCATCAATTTGTTGTGTAAGTGGTCATTGAATTTTATTTAGTCAACCCTGTGAATATGCAGTGTTCTATTTGAATTGACTTAGGATCTTTGGTGGTGGTGGTGGTGGGGAGCAGAACATGCATAGCGTCAGAGCTATTTCCTCAATTAGCATAAAATAGATAAACTAAATTTATTTTTTCTTTCCAAAAAGAAAAACCTTTTGTAGATTGGAATCATAGATTTAGAAGTCAAAAGTGACCTTTAGGAATCATCTAGTCATCTAATCATTTAATCCAGGGTTTTAATTTTATTTGTGTGTGTGTCTTTGACACTTGTTGAAGCCTCTGGATTCTGTTTCAGAATAATGCTTCTAAATCCATAAAATACAATATGTAAGATTACAAAGGAAATTAATTGTATTGAAATACAATTATAAAAACATTAAAAAAAACATTCACAGAGCCTAGGTTAAGAATTCCAGTTTGACTCTGGAGTCAGGAGGATCTGAGTTCAAATCCAGCCTCAGACACTTACTAGCTGTGTGACCCTGGACAAGTCACTTAACCCTGATTGCCTTCCTCTCTCCCTTCCCCCCAAAAAGAACTCCTGCTTTAGGCTAACCAGCTTTACTGATGAGTACCTTAAGGTATTTAAGGGCTTAAAAGGAAAAGAAATTTTCCCTGAAGTCACAAGGAAAGCAGTAGAGCTGGATTTCCAGTATCCTTTCTTTATCCTTCTGAAATGACCTGACAAGGTTACAGAGTTAATTTGGAGGTCAGGGCTAGGATCCAGGTTTCCTGAATTGTATTCCAAGATTCATTCTTCTATTACCATATTGCCTCGAATTGAGCTTATTAAGAAAAACTGTGGAAGTAACCTGTTTTTCAATAGTGGAACATTTTAAATTGTTACAAATGTTATTTCTTGGGACAAAAAACAGCTTCCATAGTGAGGAAAGGTGTTAATAACACTTCTGTTGCTTTTTCCTTAGGTGAAAGTTATGTATGTGCATCTAATGAACCATTTCGCAAAGTTGATTATACCAAGAATGTTAATCCAAACTGGTCAGTGAACATCAGGGCTGGGTCAGCTCGGCCAGTGACACCGTTAGCTTCTACAAAGAGTGAAGTGAAGGAAAGCAAAGATTTCATCAAGCCCAAATTGGTGACTGTGATTCGGAGTGGAGTGAAACCCCGAAAAGCTGTGAGGATCCTGCTGAATAAAAAGACAGCCCATTCGTTTGAGCAAGTCTTAACAGACATCACAGAAGCAATTAAACTTGATTCCGGTGTTGTCAAGAGGCTCTGTACCCTTGATGGGAAGCAGGTGAGTGGTATTGACACAACAACATCATTTTATAAAAGGATGTTAAACTTGAAAAGTAAGACTTTACAGCTTTATTCCTATTTTGGTGTACATCTCAAACCAGGAGATAAGTTGGAAATTAACTCAGTAGTTTCTAAAAACCTTTTTTTAATTCCTAAAAAATTATTCTTGTACTAGTCCATCCTGGTTTTTCTCCAAGAAAGGAGGACAGTATAGTGCTTTCATAAACCCCATCTGTATAGAATTTAGTTGACCTGTGAACTGTCTTCATTTTTTTTCATCTAAGCGTCTCAGAAATAAACACAGCCTACTGAAATGATCTGTCTAAGGTAACACATCTAGTAAGTTACAGGATCTTTTTCTGAGGAAGCAAGGAGAAAGTGTTAGAAACTTGGAATGTATTAATTTCCACTCAATTTGTACATTAGATGGATGATTATTCTTTTTTTTTTTTTTTTGTATTTTCAGCTTACAGTAGAGTGGTCCTTGTGGGTTTTCTTCACTCCAAAGGTGATTATCACCTACTCTGTCAGCCTCAATGTTGGCAATTTATGTATCAATGAAAAAGATGCTTCTATATAAAATTTAGAGCAATAAAGGTGCTTGACAAGCATTTCTGAGAGAAGAGCAGAAACAGTAAAAAAAAAAAAAAATGCTTTGCAAATTGTGGTGAGAGTAACAACATAAGAAGTTTAAGGAACCTGTTGGAAAGGAAACATTATGGGACCAAAGGAAACATATTGCAATTATACGTGAATAGCTCTAGTCTGTGCCTTCTGAATTTCACCATATTTGAATTGTCAATCATCCAAAAAAAGCAAGTGATTTCAGAATGTACTTCCATTTTTTATTTTAACTAAGTTGAATTCTATTAATTCATCTTGTCTTAGAAGTCACTAACTTTTCAATAACCAGTTTCCTGTGTTATGTTTTTACATACTTCCACCCCTTTGCTCTTCTCACTATATTTATAACTAGTCAATAAAAATGAATGTTTGGCTCCAATCCCACATGGAAGGTTACAATGTAGAGTATTTTTTAGAGAGATATGTGGTGATAGACCTGACAAGCTAATGTATCTGTGTAACTGAATTAGTGTCTTCTGAGAGGAGAGAGAGAAATATAAGTAATTTCCTACATCCTAAGATCAGGTTTAGTTAGGAGCTGGAGTTCTGGGACATACTAACAGACTTGCAATAAGTTTCAGCCACAGTGGCCTGCTAGCAGTTCTGTGAACTTGGCCTTCCATTTCCCACTTCTACACCTTTACCTAGGCTGTTCCAAGAATACACTTTTCTCTCCTTTACCTCTTAGAATCCATTGATTTCTTCAAGTATCACCCACTTTCTTCAGGTGCCAGTTCAAAGGAAAGGAAAGTTCAAAGGAAAACTTTATCTCCCTAGTATTTTCTTTTGGTCTTGCTTATTAGAAGTTATCTTCTATTTACTTATCTACATACATATTGTTATTTCCCTTGTAATTTTTCCTTGTAATTCCCTTGAAGGCAGGGACTGCTTTTTGTAGTGAATAGAATGAGCTGGCCTCAGTTTTCCACATTGATTAAATCTAGCATAACTGAGACCTCCCTCAGCAACCCCCTACAAAAAAAAAATAAGCATATCTTCTATAGAATTGCCATAGAAGTAAATTCGAGTTAACCGATTTTACTAATGCCACTCTGTAGACTGTTTTTTCAGGCACCTGCACTGTGGGTGCAGCTCACTCACAAGGCTGCATTAATAGCTTATTTACAATGCTGCCGCCCACATACAATTTCATGAGTGAAAGGGTTGGGGGAGAAATCTGTATCAGTTCCTCCCCTCCTTCAAATTTACCCCAATCTCTCTCAGATGCGCACACTCCCCAGCACTTTGGAGGGAGTAGCTGGCGAGCAAGAGAAAAAAAGAGAACAAGAGACTGCCCATTTCCCCAAGGAAAAGGTTTTACACCTGCTCAAAAGTGAAGGGTTAGAAAGGGCCTCCCAGAAGAGCCAAACCAGAGAGCACTGTTTCCTCTTGCTGTTCTCTTTCACATCCGACTGCTCCCTGACTCCTTCCTCTCCACCACCCCGTTGGGGGAAAAAAAAAACACCTTAAAACATCAAGCTCTTTCTGGTTGAGAAAGGAAAACAGACTCAAGAGTTTAGAAATGGAAACAGCTTGCTAACAATTAAGTCTCAGGATCTTTGAGCGTGAGTGTGAAGTATTTTTAAAGAATAACAGAAACCTGTTACTGTTCTGGGAAACATCAAGCAGTTGTTTTTGCATGTACAAAGGAAAAAATGCTTTGAAAATATTTCAAATAAAAATTTCCTTTGGAACCTTTACAAGTTCAACTTTTGATAGCCATGACTTTGGAGACTGGGCCTTTGGAGCCCCATATGTTCTAAATAACTTAAGTTTTCTTGTTGCCAATTCATATTTTATGCTCGGGATGGACTTACTATTTTAAAGTAAAAAAAAAAATATTAAGAGCAGGTTGTTTGACACATCTGTTTCTTGGTTAGTGTGTTTTATTCCAATATTCAGACATCTTTTTTTAAGAATAATTGTGTTAATTGAACTTTTTAATCTTTTTTTGGTCTGTTTTGTGTTTTACAAATTCAAATTCTATTTTTTCAATTTTAAGATGATTTTTATTGATGTCTTTTGTTTAGACATTCTCTTTGCTGAGTATTCCCCCCAGCCCTAAGCCTTCCTTTATAAACTATTTTTAACTGGATAACAAACATTCTTTGAGTTATTTTTAACTATTCTTCATAAAAAATGTTATCTTTTTCCTCTGTGTATAGAAAAATCGCTGAATTATCTCAATCAACTTTAAGACTCTCTTGGTATCACTTGGTCTCACGTTTGGTACTGTAGAAGTCCATAGTGATTATCTAGGCTAACCCTCCCCATCACCCTTCTCACCCTACCGCCCCACCTGTCCATCCTTCCCACTGACTGCAGAAGCCCATCAGGACTAAGGGCTTGCTTAGGGTGACACAGGTATTAAGTCTCAGAGCCTATATCCTCTGGTTTCATATCTAATTCATTTTTTTCTGTAGTATGAATATACTTTCTTGCTGCAGTGACACCTCTTTCTCATCACAACTTTGTGACTGTGTCTTGCTTGAGGTTTGTCTCTTATGGATTTTATGACTGCTGGTCTGCTCATTTCAGATAGTATCTGACTTTAGGATTCAACTCATTTCAGTTTACTGGATTTTCCTTGATATCTTAAATGAGTTGATTTTAGAATCTTGACACTAGCTATGATCATTGTCCTTGGATCACATCATAAGGGTTTCATGATAGACAAATATCCTAATAGACTGGGAATACTCACATTATCATCATAGCAGCACAGTCCATGCTCAGCAAATGATAGTTGATTATGGTTGTTGTGGGCAGTTGGAGAGCTCTTCAGAAATTAGAGGAGCTTAGTCTCTTCCTCCTCACCTCTACTTTTTGGCTTCCCTGGTTTCCTTCAAGATTCAGCTCAAATCCCATTTTCTGCAGACAGCCCACTCACACTGTAAGGCTTTCCCTTTGAGACTGACTTCTGTTTTCACTATGTGTGTGTAATACAATTCTTTTTGTATATAATCTACTTCACTAGAATGTCAGCTTCTTGAGGTAAGAGACCCTGTTTTTGCCCTCCTTTGAATCTTTTGGAATCAATTGTGTGACATGGGAGACATTGGCAAAGGACTGCCCAGCATGGTGTGCCCACATCAAAGAAGGTGCTGTACTCTGAGCGAAGAAGAATTTTAGTAGCTCAAAAGAAATCTGAGATGTGCAAATTTAGAGACGTCTCCACTCCAGATGTTAACGTAGACTCCTTGTGCCTGACCTCTGGTAGAGCCTTCTGAGCTTGAATTGATCTGATCAGCCACAGTGGGACACACTGTACCTTGACACCAACATAGTGATATCATTTTGGTCCTCTTTGATAATGAAGAACAACCATCACCAGCATTTAGCCTAGTTCTTCTACATAATAAGTGCTTAATTATTAACTAACTCAGAGTTGTAGGGAACCCTGCCTTAACAAGAATAAAATTGGGGAGAATGTTGTCATTACTTTTGTTGTTGTTCAGTTGTTTCCATTGTGTCTGACCCATTTGGGGTTTTCTTGGCAAAGATACAGGAGTGGTTTGCCATTTCCTTCTCCAGCTCATTTTTACAGATGAAGAACTGAGGCAAATAGGTTTAAGTGTCTTGCCCAGGGTCACACAGCTGGTAAGTGTCTGAGGCTAGACTTGAACTCAGGGAGATAAGTCTTCCCAAATTTAGGCCCAGCACTCTTTGCACTGTGGCACCACCTGGCTACCCATTATTATTTAATTACCATATCATTATTGCCATATTATGTAATAATCTAAATAATGTTAATATAATAATATACCAATGACTATGTTACCATATCATTATATTATTACCATATCACTAATTAGGCAATAAGAGATCCTATATTCATGTACTATCTAATTTTTAAATGAAATATATTTGGATAGTAAACCAAATCACTAGAAATGTACTTTCTCCAAAAATTCTGGAAACTTAGATTAATTTTTTTTTACTGGATCTGTGATTTCATCTAGGTCCCAGTGAGGAACTTCTGGGGTCAGTATAGATTAGGATATTTTTGTAACTTAAAGTCTCAGTTGCATGGAGTGACTCACCCAGGGTCATAGGGTCATAGACAGTATGTGTCAGAAGTGGGAATTGAGGAAGTGGTTTTCAAATAAAAATAATTTTTTTTTGTAGAACCTTAAAAGAGTGAATTGCCTCCCTCAGCAGGAGTAGAAATGAGTTTCAGAAACAGCCAGCAACTGGTAGCTGGTGAAAAAATGCTCCTAGACATTTGTATCACCAGCAGACCTTCCAATATCAGTCTCTTTTCATTTCAGAAACATAAGGAGAATGGAGAGCTATTAGTAAAACCCCCTCTCAGAAGACCATAACAGCTTTTCATTTTTGTAATAATTGTTCTCTTAAAATTGTAAAGTAGCTTATAGTTTTTATAGAAATTATCCAGTTTTTCATAGCCTTTTTAAAAATGTAGAACATTACATGGGGTCATCATTGAGAATTGCGTCTTTTATATCCAGCATAGAACAGCCACTGCTGGGAGAATGGGAGCTGGGGTGTCTACCCCACCCTGTCCTCTGTCTATGTGATGGGGTTCATTCTGGGGGAAGCCTCACCCCAATTAAAAAGATTAGGTTCTCACACTGGCTTGCTAACAAGCTTTCACTTTGGCATTCTGGGAATTGAGTTATGGCTCATGTTTGGGGCCCCCCAAGGTGGAAAGTAAAAGAGGCACTCAACGTACAACATAAATCAGGTCTGGTACAGGTAGTTTATTCCTACACATAAAAAAATGCCAAATATAGAAGAATCACAGTATGCATTAACAGAATGAATAGGACGGAATTTAGTAACTTAAAGCTGTAATTGCAATCAGTTGGGAGGCTAATATTTTAAATCTCCTCAGAACATAAAGCAGTTTTGCAATATGCTAATTAGGCATTTTATATTTTACCATAATCAGTTTTGCTGGTAAGCCAGGCCAAGCTCATCCCCTCTTCTGGCAGCGACCAATGTCCAAAACAGAATCTTTCTATGCCGTCAGTCACTGCTGTTTATATGGACTCTGTTACCAGCACTATCCGTGTAGATAATGCTGCTGAAACTGTGCTAGTGGCTGGATAATGCTTTGGCCACAACCCAGCATTCCAGTTCTTTCAAGACTCACCAGGTCACCTAGAGACTTCTACTCAGCAAAGACCAGAAAACAACAAACGCAAAGAGATAGACAACCATCTGCTCAGCACCCCTTCGAGGAAGGGTGGGAGACAGGACAGTCACCCCTGAGCCACCTAGCTCTGGGTACTGACTCTAAGTAGTCTACACATTTCACATCTGGAAAGAAAGAAAATTCCCAAGAGGTCAGCAGTTCAATTTTTTTTTTCCGTATAACTCATGAGTCAGCTCAGCCAACGAAAGGACTCTCTTTCTTCACCTGTTACAGAGTACAAGCCTCCTCACATCTGAAACTGTAGGAAAGATCTGCGCATGTTCCAAGAAATGGCCCCTATTATCCAATTGATCCATGTTACACAAGCATATGGTGGCATCATACTTCTTGATAACTAGTCATTCTAAAAAAGAATCTCTCAAGAGACAGCATGGCACAGTGGCCTCAGAATCGGGAAGACTGAAGTTTGAGGCCTCTTGCTTATATAGACTAGTTTTACGATCATGAGCAAGTCACTTCTAAGCCACCAGGCAATTCTCTAGGAGTTTCTCTTGCAGAAACTAATAAAATCTCTCTTTAAAAAATTTCTTTTTAACTAGAGTGTTTTAAAAATCCCTAAACTATACATTCCTCCATCCATCCACACACACACATGCACACACACGTAGTTGTCATGGGAGGAAAAACCCTATTCCTATGTGACTGAAGGACTTACAGTACAGCATCATACTTTGCCCTACCCTGAACATAGAAATATTTATCCCACCACAAATGAAAAACAGTTGGTTACTTTTCATTCTGGTGATTCTGGTGGTGCTGTAAGGTCTGCATAGCAGGACAAGACGAGAGAAGGGTTATATACTCGCCCTTCTGACCTCTTGGTCTAAGGTATTGTGGAGAACATGGACTGTATTTTTGGGTTGTCTCTGCTTTACCAAAGGTGAACTTATTTATGCTCAGCGTCTTGAAAAATAGTAAGAAGGAACAACTTTGCCTATCCCTTTTTGTTGGTAAAATTAAATTGAGCTCACCAAAACTTATATGAGGCACAAAGCATGAACAGGATTAAAAGTACTGATGTGAACACAAAGATGAAGTTTTGTTTATCCACTTCATTTTTTTATATTTCTGTTAATGTATTGCAAATATTCAAAGACAAGAGCATCAATAAATATCTTTAATAGTGATTTCTCTATTTGTCAAACTGATTTCTATGGTCGTATGAGATGATTTACTGCTCGTTAGTCAATACAATATGTATCATCATACTGGAAGTCTTGCTGAAATTATACTTGAAGAATACCTGAAAATTCTAACTAAAAAAAGTACTAATTAATATTTGCCTTAGAAAAGAATGTATCATAAGGTTAGTATATGTGGGAAATTCCCTAGTAAATCTTTAACTACTTAGTTTAAATAATAGTAACCACTCTCCACTTCTCCAATGCCTTATCTTGGTGCAGATAGAAACCTGAATTATACAGGGTGTTCCTAAAGTCTGGACACGTAGGCAAAAATGCATATTTTCAAGAAATGAAGTGATTGAAATTTTCAACATTTTATTTAACTGGAATATTAACAAATAACATCTTCAATATGATTTCCATCATTTGTGATGCAAAGGTTGATGTGCTTTGCAAGATCCACATCAACTCAGTAACTCCACGTTGCTGTCAATTCTAGCACATTCACTCTTGGAATATGAATATGAAATCATATGATGTTATTTGAAGTTGAAGATGTTATTTGTTAATATTCCAATTAAATAAAATGTTGAAAATTTCAATCATTTCATTTCTTGAAAAAATGCATTTTTGCCTGTGTGTCCAGATTTTAAGAACACTCTGTAGAAGGCTGTCCCATCAGAGTATAATTCTTGGAAGGTTCCTACTGAGCTAGAAAGGCTTGAGAACAGGCAATTCATTGGTGGGTTTCTGTCATCTGAAGACCACCATAACTCAGTTCAGAGAGATTCCCCATCAGAAGATTGACAGCCAGGTAATTCTTAATTCCTCTTGCCACAGAAATGCATAAAAATTGGGGTTGTGATTTGCGTAGGATGAAGGAGTACTCACATGTAAGAAATAATGGATCTTTTGAAGTATTGATGTATTGGAGCAATTTACAAAACATAATTTTCCTGCAAGAAAGGTATTTATTGTATTAGTGGAAGTACCCTCTGAATTGCCCTGACTCTTCCATGTTAGTTTCAAGGAGCTGCATTTGATGAAAGGTCAAAGCATAGCAATGAAGTCAAGAGCCCTACCCTTTTAAAACAGATTATGTGAATTTTAGCCTAATGACAGGTGCTGATAGGCTTACCCACTTCCAATCCTGGAAACTGAAACCTATTTTTACTTAGGGAGAGGATGAAAAATGGTATTACTGACTAACCTTGACTCAAAACCAGTCAGTTCATTTATCAGATCCATTTCACTTTGTCTGCTGAAATTGCTGTTTAGTGGTTCTAAGGCATCCACTCTAAAGAGGTGACTTTTTCTTTGAGACATCTCAACTCAAGACAACTGAGTGACTGAAATTGAACTTGCTTTACATAAGCTGCTATGCCAGTGATTGCCCTTGGTCATATTACTTTGTGGGGTTAGTTTTGGTGCCTGAGATGTTAAGGTTTCCTCTTGTTGCTAAATTCAATGACCTTTTCTCAATCTTCATCCTCTTGACCTTTCCCAGGATCTGATGCAATACATTGACCGCTTCCTCCTTCTAGATAATCTCATCTCCCTGAGTTTTTGTGACACAGCTCCATTATGGTTCTGTTTCTTCCTTTTGGGCTTCTTTTGCAGGTTTCTTTTGCAGGAACATTATCCAGGTTCCATCTGCTGTTTTTTTTTTTAACCACCACAAAATATTTTATTTTAACTTTTATGCAATGAGTAAAAATAATGTAATAACTTTATTAAAGTATCTGAAAAACAGATGCAGTTGAGAAAAGGTCTCCCCTTAAAGAGACAACAGACCAATAATATATATTTTTTTTGAAGAAAAACTAAAAATACTCTATAATTATCCTTCAAGGTGATAATTTATTTGGCAGTAATCACACAGTTCTGTAGCACATTCAGTTTTACAAAGCTCTTTACACACATTCTGTTTTAGCCTCATAACAATGCTATGAGTTAGGTAGCGCAAATGTTCTCCATTATGCAGATAAGGAAACTGAGGCTCCAAAGGCTGAATGTTCTGCCCAAGGTCTACAAGGTCTGCCCACAACTACTGAGTGGCAGAAGTAGTACTTTGACTCAAATCCATTCCTTTTCCTCTTAACCATGAGTAAAGAGGTAGTTACCTGTCACCCCAGAAACTGGTCCTCCATCTCGCTGAGCTATATGAGCCCTTGAACCCTGTGAGCTGACCCAGTGATGGCCTCTGCACAGTATTATCTTACATACAAGTTTTCCTTCACTTGTTGCCATTAGACCTATTTCAACATTCTCTTTAGAGCATTAAACAAAGTTATAAAACAGATACTTCTAAAAGTACTTTCATCTGAAATGTGTACATGTCTCCAGGCTTCAGGGCTTCAGAGGCAATGGTGGACCAGGGGCCACTCCTGAAGTGACAACTCTTCACTTGGGCAGAGTCCTAGATCTTCTCTTGTCATAGTCTGCCTTGGTGATTTCATTGATTCACCATTCACATAGCATCTCTATTACAGATGACATTCAAATCTGCATATCCATCCCTCCTCTCTCTCCTGAGGTCCAATCCCAACCCTCCAACTGCCTGCTGGATACTTTCCCCTGGATGTCCCATAGACATCTCAGGCTCAACATGTTCAAAACACAATCCATAACTTTTCACCCCAAGTCTACCCCTCTTTCTAAACATCTTCATTTCTGTCCAGGGTACCACAGTTCTTCTGGTTACTTAGGTTTGTAAGCTAGGGGGTATCCTCAGCTCTTCGCTGAGTCTTATCGGTGCCACCTCTTCATCTCTTGAACCTCTCTCCTTCTGTCTACTTAAACCATAACCATCCTAGTCCAGGCCCTCACAACCTCTTACCTTGTCACTACTGTAATAGCCTTCTAACTGCTCTCCTTCTGTCCAGTCAGTTCATTCTCCAATCTGTCCTCCACACAGCCCTCAAATCCATATTCCTAAAGCACTTATAACTCCTTTGTTCAAGAAGCTACAATGGCTCCCCATCGCCCTTAGGATACAATGCAAACTCCTCCATTTGGCATTCAAAGCCCTTCATGGCCTGAATTCAGTCTGTTTTTATGGATTGCTTACACGTTACTATATGTGTTCTGTGTTCTAGCTCTTGTACTATGCTCCAGCTCCCTGTACACAGCATCCCATCTCCCAACTCCATGTACCATGTTCCTTGTGCTCATGATGCTCTTGCTTCTCACCTTTGCCTCTTGGATCCCAACTTTCTTCAGGGTTTCACTCTTGTGTCACAACCTTGCAAAAGCCTTTCCCAGTTATCAAGGCCTCCCTTCAGCAGGACCTGTCTCACTTTTATTTGTATCTCCATTGTAGCCCTAGTGGCAAGAATAGTTACTTTCATGTAGTAGGTACTTAACAAATGTTCATTGATTGATTATGCATCTCTTGAATCAACAATTTATTATAATATGAGTAATAGAACTTGCAGCAGTTCTGAGTAATTTATACCAACAAATGAAAGAGCACTCCTTCTTTTACAGCTAAGATCTAGCTTCTAAATGACTAGCTCAAACTAACTTGAGTCCTAGAAGGAGGGAAGAGAGAATGGAGAGGTCAGGGAAAAATATAATTGACTTTCCTAACTTTGAATTTAGAGTGTTCTGCTTCTGGAGTCACCCACGTATTTGGAGGTGACAACATTCAACTTTGTCATGGCTTTTAAAAAATATTTATTTTATTTTTAATTAATGAAATAAAACAAGTAAAAAAGATGATTGCACATGAAACTGTAGATTTGTTATGTACAAATTGCTGTTCCTTTTAAATATATAATAAAGTTATCATGTAACTTTCTTTTTTTTCCCATTTTTTCTTCCCTTCTCCCTCCTCCCCCAACCTAGAGATGACTACCATCCATTAGACACAAATATGTATATATGTAAAATCATTCTATTTGTCCATTTAGCAGTTCTTTCTCTGAATTCAGATGTGTCTTCCTTCAAAGGTCCTTGTAGTTAAATTTTAGGTATTTATATTAGTCAAAATGCCTTAGTCACTCAAAATTGTTCTTAAAACAACATTGCTGTTACTTGGTCTCTTGGTTTTCTGCTCATCTCACTCTGCTTTATTTAGTACAAGTCTACCCATGTTTTTTCTAAAATCAACGAACTCACCATTTCTTTTAGCACAACACCACTGTCATGGTTTTTTTTTTTTTTTGCCCAACACATGCTAGGCAGTTTATCCCCTAGCATAGACCATTAAGTTGTGTCCTGCTTCTCTCATTATTAACATCTCCATTGTGACTGAAGCTTTGTCTCTCAATCCCATTTCATTTTTAAAACTACTATAGCCCCCTGCTGCCTTCACTCTTGAAACTTTTTACTTTTGTGGAAGTAGAGAGCAGAAAGTCTTCTGTCAATTTTCACATTCAGTTATTTCATCTTAAAAGATCATATATACTATACTAACCTGGACTTGCTATTTCATTTGGTGTTGGGAACTCTCTCTGCTGTTACAGATTATCTAAGATGGTAACCCACCTGTGATTTTGTTTTAGAAAGTTGCCTGAGGCAATGAGTGGTTAAGTGACTTGCTTCTTTATCTCACAGCCAGTGTGTGTTCAAGCAGGACTTGAACTCGGGTCTTCCAGACTCCATTGTTCTTTATCCACATACCTGATGCTTCTGAGGTCTAGTGCAAACTAGCATTCTTAGAACTCTTCTTTATAGAGTTAACATTTAGGAGAAATAAAACATTTTTATATACCACTGAAAATTAGTGATAAAACAATTGTTCGGTGCTTTTCAGTACTCCCAGACCATTTCCCCATCACACATTCAAGTTATTGAGCACTAAACTTAGGATTTTATCTAATGGCTGTTTTTTTCTCTGTATTTTTAGCATGTTTTTAATTGTAGTGTAATCCTGCTGTCAGACCGAGAGCATCATGTATTAGAAATTACTGGCATCGTTAGAGTTTTGCCTGCACAGTAGCTAATAACTCCTTGTGAATATAGACTGTTTAAAAACTTAGAACCGCCCACGCAAAATGGGTGCCTCGGCTTTACCTCATACATCCCAGGCTCTTCTTTCTGACTGAAATGGTGAAGGATTTATTTTCCATTTTCTTTTCATGCTTTGTAATGATTTATGGCAGGCTTCACCAAATACGAGCGTAAAGGGATTTGACTGCATTTGAAAATACAGCTCTTCTAGTTTGCCTACATGCTAAGTCATTAAAACGACATTTAAGCATAAGTTAAAGAAGGTGTTCAAACATCTGTATATTGATACTTACCCAAGTTAGTGCCACATGGTTGTATTTCTGAAAGGTTAAGTGGTTTAATCCTGTAGTCTTAAGTAGCACACACATTGCAATATATCATTTTTAGGGGTAAGATATAGCTCTGAACATTATGGAAATGCTTACTGAGAAGACAGATTCCCATTTTTTAAAGTTATTAAAATGGAAAACTGCTAAAGCCTATTTTGCTTGACTTTTCTAATTTTGTTTTTACATGGAGCACTAAAAGTTCAAGTTTGACTTATGCCTTTGCTGTCAGATGTGATATACAACCTACTAGTGTGTGAGCTCCAGTAAAGCAGGAATTGGTTTGTCCAACCTCTCTTACCTAGTCCCAATACCCAGTATAGTGCTGAGTATGCAAAAGATGCTTAATAAATGTATGCTGAATTGAATTTAATGTAGTAGTCTCAATTTCAAATAGAAGTTTGGAAACTTGTACATTTGCCTTTCTCCAATTTTGCCATCATTAGCAAAGATTTAAGGTCCTACTTTGTGGCACCTTCTAAGGATGATGTGAGAGTTTACAGTTTCCTAGATGTAATCAGTCCATTCCCTAATGAGCTTAGGAAAATAAGAATTTTTAAAAAGTATTGCTCAGGGGTTAATTTTATATTGTACCCACATTCCCTCCTGCTCCCCAACTAGAAAAAGAACAAAGCACCTATAATAAATGTACATAGTCAAGCAAAACAAATTCCCATGTTGGCCATGTCCAAAAATATGCCTCCTTATACATATTTAGTCAAGGTGACTGTTTTGAAGAACAACACCCATGTGGATACGTGAATTCTGGCATGCTTCTTGTGTTTGGTTTTTTGTTTTTTTTTTAAGTCTCATCACTTTGTGATCCTGTGCCTCAGATTTCTGGAGTAGTGGTGAGAGAGATGGACTACATCATTGATGGTGGGGCAGATCATTTGAAGTAGTTTAGATACTTTGTATGCATATCTCTTTTCACACAAATGCACAAATGACTGTCATTGTGGTATAATGGGATGTGATAGATTGGACTATGAATATCATGATATAGTAGAAGGAGTGCTCCATTTGAAAACAGGGCCAGCATTTAAATTCAAATTCTGCTAACTGCTGATTCATCTGAGAATAGGCGAGTCATTTCTGTTTTCTTGGCCTGTTTCTTCATCTGCAAAATAAGGAAGTGGGCTAGTTGATCTTTTTTTTTTTTCTTAGAGACAAGTCTTTCCTGGAAGAGCAGGGTTAGTTAATCACGGGCTTAGTCCCACTATTGAGAAACATAGGAGCTTTTGACCTGCTCTGTTTCCACCATGAATCTTTAGGCAATGTATAATGCCTCATCTCCCAGGGACTCATCTTAATCATGCCAGGCTTTGTTTGGACTCCCAATCAGCTGAGCTCTTTGGATCTCGGAGCTTGCAAACTCAAGAGTTCCACAAGCCCGAAGTGGGCCTAATACCTGGAATTATCGGCTTGCGTTGCCAAGGTCAGCTGGGCTAGTGGAGTGATCTTCAAAGGTGTTTCTACCTCTGAATCTGAGGAGTCTATAGAATGGTTCTATGTTAATGAGCCTTCATAAAGGATGTGAGTCCTAGAAGCCTGCTGAGTCCAAGGAAGGACTCTATTTCAGATGTGGAAGCCAACTTGAATAAAGGAATAAAGAATAGAAGACGGGCACTTTGGGGAAAAGGGAGCCATTTGAAAAGGATGCAAGGCTAGTTGTATCAGGAAATGAATACTGTTCCCTAGATCAGGTGGTGGAGTGGGTTGAATTCCACTGGAAATTGATGAATAGCAAAAGAGTCCCTGTAGTGATGGGGACACTGAAGTGGTGTTTTGTTTCCAGTTTGGGTGACAACAAATAGCATGATTTTTTTTCCTATCTGAGCTCTCTGTGCTATATAGTTATGAGAATAAACACCAGGAGCCATAGAAGTGACAAATTCCCTCTGTTCTCCCTTTTGAATTTATTGTATCCTCTAGCAATGGAGACAATAGACGTGTAGTTTAGTGCTGCAGAATTTGCGTCTTTATATTTTGGTTTCAATTCTTTAAAAACGTCAGGATTTCATCAATGTTAATATTTTCTTCACTAAGAAGGGGAAAAAAATCACTGACTGAATCAGGTCACAATTCTTCCATTGCTTAGAAAACAGTTAAATATTGTGAAAGGATCATGTAGTAAGTGGCAGAGCCAGGATTTGAACCCTTTCCGCTAATTTAGCTGTCTGCCAGTAGAAGACAGTTTCCTTGAGTTTCTGTGATATACTTCCTCTCCCGTCCAAGGTTTCACTGGGTGACAGTGGAAGTATGAAATCAATGCAGTTCCTACCTTCAGGGACCTTACATTCTAATATGAGGAGATTATAGGGAATTGGTAGCCAGGGAAGGGTGCTTTGGTCTAGGGAGTCACAGAGATAGTGAACGGAGCTATAGGCGGGTCAAATGACATACTCTGGTCAGAAGTTCAGGTAGTAATAATGTGTGTGGTATCGGGAGGTGCTGGTGGCAAGGAGATTGCTGGTGTAGGACGTGAAACATGGGCTGATCCGAGACCCCCTAGATACGTGAATTATGTGAGTTTTCACTAATTCAGTCACTAATCAGGATAACCAGCCAAGGGGAGTAAGTCCTTCAGGGAGCAGTCTCAGGAGATCCATCTCATTGGCAGGGGTTAAATGTGAAGCACAATCCTGGCAGGAGCTGATATTTGACTAGCTTTGCCTTTAAGAACCTAGAGAGAGGGCAGAACACTGGAGGATGTGGGTTCAAATCCCAGTATACTAACTACCTCAGACTTTAGGCAAATCCCTTCAATCTCTGATGGGCCTTTGGTTTCCTTATGTATAAAATGAGAGAATGAAGGGGTTAGACCCGGAGGCACCTTTCAGCTTTAATCCTAGGGTTTACTGAGCTCCACACCATGGTGGTGTGGAGGAACCAGACTAGGACTCTAGCAGATGTTTTTTTGTGCCATAAATTCTCTTTGACGATGCCACTGGCTTTTTGTAGGACTGGGAAGCACTATTATGTTTGTGAAAATCTGTGATTTGCATAATAGTTTGTAATATTAACCTCATGGTAGTATTTCACTGATCAGTGATCCCAGAGTCATTGTGGTGACCATTTCTGTTGGTAAGCAAAATGGGCTCCTTAGCACTTAGTGCCCTTGAAGAGTTTGGCTTTTGTTTGCTTTGAGTGTATTTCATTGAGCCTTACTAGGTGCTAAGCCCCAGGGGCAAACCCCTATTAGGTGTGGAACCTATGTGGGTGTGGATTGGTGACTGGGGTGGGGCTGGCCAAGGGGAGGTGCTAACTCCAGAGCCATGCCCTATTAGGTGTTAATCTAACCTATGTGGATGTGAATCTCCCAGGGTCCTAAAGGGAGGGGCTAACTCAAGAACCAATCATAGCAGCCTAAATTCTGGTCATTCAGATGGTTTGATGACGTCTGAAGCCCTATAAGAAGGGAGGACAGAGCCATTTGTGCAGGGCTCTCGAGATGGCGTTGATAAGGAGACTCCAGGCAGCTAGCTGTATCTAAGGAGCCCTCCAGCTTGTAAACCCGGATGCTGAGACTTTGTTGAACTCTGGTAACTATGTATTGGGATTTGAATCAGACAAGGTCTGTCTGTCCATGTTTATAATTTGTTTGTATTTTGTTCTGAAGTTCAGTGTGCTGGTTTTTTTCACCTGAGCTAACTGGATGATATTTGTATACTGAATTAAAGTAAGCTTGTCAACCCCT
>CM053623.1:329187077-329221291 GCA_028646595.1 Phalanger gymnotis | reverse complement strand
TATCTTCTCTTCCCTTATTTTTAAACAGATGAGGAAAATGAGGTGTAAAGAACTTAAATGACTTCTCCAAGACTGAAGAAGCTTTCCCACCCAATGCTCCTTCCGCTAATTCATCCATTATAGTGAGAGGAAAAATATTCTGTTAAACTAGTGGAGTAATTAAAAAAAAAATCTTTTTGATCAGAGGATGTTCTCCTATTCAGAACATATCCCCTAGTGGCAAGCACAGTGTTGTGCACATGGTAGGCTCTTAATAAATGTTTGAATTGAATATAGGATTTAGAGCTGGAAGGAATCTTTAAGATGTTTTAGTTTACCTCTCTCATTTTATGGGCAAGGAACCTAGATTGAGAAAAGTTAAGCACCTTTCTCAACGTCACATAGATGGCGAGTGCATAAATAAATGAAAAAGCATTTATTAGTTGCTTATTATGTGCAAAGTACTAAGGATACAAATAGAAAAGCAAGACAGCCCCTGCTCTTAAAGTGCTGCCAACTTAAGAGGGAGGGGCCACACTTATGAGATAAAGATTTTAGTTCTGTTAGCCATTGAGCAATGTTACAAACATAACTTGCATAGGATGACTTGCTGAACTGAGCTTGATGTACCTATAAGTAAATTATTGGTGATTCCACAATAAATTTAAAATGACTACATAGCTTTATTTTCCTTAGCAAAAATGACAATCAATAGGGGTAATCAGTTTCATTAGAACCATATTCTAGACAGATTGTTTATTTCAGTCATAAGCCTGCTAGATACTACTATCTACCTATACTGCTCTCATAGTAGAAAGGTATCAAAAAAACAAACAAAAAAACCCTTAAGGGTTTCCACTACTCCTTTAGTCATCATAGCTTATTGAGCCAACCTTTGAATTCAGTCTGTGACTCAAGTACTCAAGTTCAGCTGTGCAAGTTCACTTGGAATAACACTTTCCACTGCACAACAAAGTAGTCTAATAGTCCTTTCTTCCATGTACAAAATAACATGATGGATGCATGAGAGAGAAAGTGAAATGAAATGATTTACTCAAGTGAAATAGTAATAGAATGGGTACTGGGTACGTTATTTGTTGCCATATTTTAAAAGTATGCTGTGCTTTTATCTTGTGTGCATTATATTCCACTTGTAAACTGTAAGCTCTGAGGGCAGGGATTTTGTCTCTGAAGGACAACATCTGGGAACCAGTGTGGTGCAGAGAAAAGAACAATGGATTTTAAGTCAGAGTCCTTGGGCTCAAGTGCTGACTCCACCACTTGTCACTTCCATGACTTGGGAAAATCATGTCAGCTCTCTGGGTCAGTTTTCTCATCTGTAAAAATGGGGTTGGTCTAAATGATCCCTAAGGTCCTTTATGTTTCTAAATCTTAGAGCCTAAATATATATCCAGCCTATCTTCACCCCAAGTATCTAACAAGGCGCATAGACAATTTTCAGTAAACATTTGATGAGTCAAATAAAATTCTTAGGAATTTGCACTATTAAAATAGATCTGTCAGTTGAAATAATTAGATTAAAATTTAAAATGCAAAATATGAAGAAGAAAGAATTTGTTACTGTTAAAAGGAGCTTGTTTAAAACCAATGCAGCTAAACTTAGAAGAAGCAAGTAAATGGGTGGTAGGGGGAATTCTTGCTGCAGGTTTCTCTGATAAAGGTCTCATTTCTAAGATATAATATATAGGCAGATTCAAACTTAAAAGAATATATTATTCCCCAATTAATAAATGGTCAAAGGATAGGGGTAGGCAGTTTTCTATGGAAAAAACCCAAGCTCTCAACATCATATGAAAAAAATGCTCTAAATCATTTGTAATTAGAGAAATGAAAATTAAAACAACTCTAAGGTTCTACCTCATACCCATCAGACTGGCGAAGTTAGCCAAAAAAGAAAAAGGACAAGGAAAATAACAAAGGCTGGAGGGGCTGTGGGAAAACATATGTTAATGCAATGTTGATGAAACTTTTAACTGGTCGAGGCATTCCAGAAATCACTGTGGAACTATGCCAGAAAAAATGAGATACCACTACAATAGCTACACATCATAGAGTTCAAAGAAAGAGGAAAATGATTGATGTATTTTAAAAAATTATAGCAGCTTTTTCTTTCAGTGGCAAAAAACTGAAAAACTGAAGGGGTGATCATTGATTGGGGAATGGCTGAACAAGTTACCACATACTAATGTTATGGAATACTATTGTGCTGTAAGAAATGATAAAGGGAGTGGTTTCAGAAAAAGCTGGGAAGACAGTTGTGAACTGATGTAGAGTAAAGAAAGCAAGGTCAAGAGATAAAAAATTATATGATAACAACAATATTGTAAAGACCTTTGAAAGACCTGAGAACTCTGATCAGCACAGAGACAACCACAATCCAAGAGGACCAGTGATGAAACATACTGTCCACTTCCTGACAGAGGTGAGGGTCTCAGAGTGTAGATTGAGACATATTTCTTTTTGGACGTAGCCAAAGCGGTTGTTTGTTTTGTTTGACTGTACATTTTTGTTATAGGGTTTTTTGTTTTTCTTTCTTTTTTAATTGAGAATGGGGATGCCAGGTAGGTGGGAGATTTTAATTAATTGGAAAAAACCCAAAATTAATAAAAAATAAGAGTAAAATTTTTTTAAAAGTCATTTCCCCCTTCTGATTTTGAAACTTAACTGTTATTTCCTCATAAAATGAAGATTTTTTTTCCTCTTCATTCATGGAAACAGAAATCTCATCAGAGAGATGCCTTTTTTTTTTTTAAGTGTAGTGCTGCTCCTACCGTTTAGTGCAGTTCCTAGGCTGACATTTGTAGGCTAATTTTGTAGCCAACATTTTTCTTTTGTCTCTATTCCAGACTCTTCCCTAATGATGGCTACTTCAAACTATTTGTTTTAGAGCTGATTTGGAAAAATGGACTGCTTCCCTCCCCCACTCAAATGAAAGAAAGAGTAGCATTGACTTCACCATCTGCCATTCTAAAATCAAATCACAGAGCTCCAGCCTGAAATCTTGGGAATTTATGATGTGTCCCATTGAGTCTGACCATTAGCAGATAATTAGCCTGTTAAACCTTTTGAATTCATCTTGCAGCTGTCATGTGTCAGCTTAGAAATAGTCACAGGTTTCTATTACTTGTATGTGATCCTGTTTCTTTCTTGTAGCTTTATTTCTATCTTTGGGAGTTGAATTTGCCAAACAGGAATGTGCATTTCCTTGATGAAAAGTATAGCCCTGTGTTTAACAACGATCTTTTGAAAATGTTTCATGCTTGTTTTTATAGATTAGGAGCAAGGAAATTAATTTTGTGTGTGGAACTCTCTCTTTGAAGATGTTTCTGAGTTTATTAAACCTGACATTTTAAAAAAGGTAACACTATATCTCTCAATGTCTAGTTTTTCTTTTATATTTTAATCAACTTGTCAATGTGTCAAGGTTGGATTTGTAAAGGAACATCAGTTATTTAAAGCTAAATATAAATTGCTTTAAGCACCCCTGTTTCATTTGTAACGTAGTAGCGTTTTTCATCTGTTGCAGAGTTATAGATGTAAAAAATACCAATATAGGAACATTTTTTTTTGTTTAAAGATTTTCCATTATATCATATCAAATGTACTCCAAATGAATTTTAAAATTACATTCAGAGCTAAAAGTGATAGATAAAAAAATGCAAAAATGGATTTCTTAAGGTAATATAATCCTAGAACATTTGATTTAATTCCAAAGTTCTTAACAAGGTCTCCATTTAGTGTAGCTGTAAATTCTAAATCTTTTATTGGTCTAGAGGGTTCAGTGAAAAGAGTCCTAGATTTGTAATTAGGGGACCTAAGTTAAGTAGGTTCTATCATTCATTAACCCTGTGATTTTGGGCAAGTTTTTTCCCCTTGTGAATCTGTTAATTCATTTTTAAAATGAAGGGATTGGCTAGATGGATCTCTAAGGCCCCTTCTAGCTCTGAATGAATGAATGAATGAAGAAGTATTTATTAAACACTGTGTGTAAAGCACTGGGTGTACAAATAGAAAAATATGAAAAGTCCCTAGTCTCAAGGAGCTTGTGTTCTTTTTTTTTGAGGAAAAAGTAGAATTTATTTGCAAGATAATATGCAATTTAATTTTACAGCTGTTTAAGATGATATAAAATGTAAGATATGACTATTGGTTACATATAAATAAAGCTAAGCATCGGGTGGGGGGAAATTGTATGTTACTATCTTTTAGAAATTGGGCTCAATTGATTGATAGCTTTTGGTACTGGCTGCTGTTTGGAAATTCTCCAGACATGTTTGTTGAGAGTAATGCCAAAGGCAGAGGAAATTTTAACATGAGATGAACATAATATTCACAATTTTCTATTCCATGTTGTTACAATAGTGTCTGAAACACTCAAAGTCCTTGGAATCAGGGTATATAGGAAGGAAGTAGAAAAAGGAAGAGGAAGTTTATATACAATAAAGACTTCATTGAACTATATGAATTTGGTTTAAAACAATTAACTCTCCTCTTTCAAAAATTCAGCACCATTTGTAATATAATTTTTTTTGTTAATTCTGAACTTGGCAAACACCAGGAAATGAGGATTTCCATATATGAAGAAGAACAGAAAAAAAAGTGGATTGTACAGGAAACCAAGAATCTCCATCAAAAACAACTCGTTTTTTAGATATAAGATACATTCAGCTTGTTGGTACCAAAGATGTCTTGCTTGCTTGCATTTTTCTGGGAGCAGGAGCTTATATTCTCAAAGAGGAGACAATACATACAGAAGGTTTCCATTAGAAAGGACCCACGATTCTTGGGATACAGCAGCAAAACAGATTTTATCAGTGGAAATGACAAAATCTCATCAGTTTCTGACGTTGAACCATTTGACAATGCCAAACACTTTGTTGGTAAGAACATTCTTTTTGGTCTTCAGTGTACTTGACTGTAACACCTACAGAAGCACTTGCCAGACTGTATCCCCATGGGAATTGCTTCCAGAGGTGTGTGGGGGTTGAATTAGAAGCAGGACAAGTGATCTAGAGGGTGTTGTCCCTTCTAGGACTCCTGGGTTTACCTTCTACTTGGTAGCAGTTGGTAAGTGGTTAGTTGTATTGGTGGCGGCAAAAAAAATTCCTTCTCCAAAGAAATTGTTCTCTCAATGATGGCTGTGGATCCTGGGCAGGAAGTAGGGCCAGTTATTTGGAGGGCACTGCTGTTCCCAAAAATCTTGGGTTAGGGTCCCAGGCTATTTTGATCAGGATGTGTAGGGGTAGGTGATGGTCAAGGTAGTAGTGATTTGACTTGCCTGGCACATGTATGTCTGCTGTTTTTCCCTTAACATGTCTTACTGCTTCAGCTAGGCTGACTCATTTCTCTATTAGATAGCTGTTAAGTCAATGGGTATGGCTTGTCCCTTCTTCATAGTAGTTGCTTCATCAGATGATGGTTGTAGGGGCTGATTTGGAAGCAGGACCAATTCATGAATGTAAGAACCTATGCTTCTATGATTTCATCAAGGGGACTTCTGGTATGGAAATTCCCACAGATGAAGATCACCTCATCTCTAATTTATGGTCGTAGAGTTTCCTGTGCCACTTAGAGATTAAATGAATTGCCTTTGGTCACACTGTTAGTGTCATAGGGAAAACTGGAAACTGGGCATTTTTTATTCTAAAGTCAGCCTTCTGTCCCCTACACCAGGCTGCTTCTATTTTTTTAATTACTTATTTTTATAAGAAACTTTTGTCTTCAAGTAAAGTGTGCCTATCATTTTTTTTATGGTGATGCAGCTAGACAACAAGCAGAATTCAATTATTAAAAATAATTTATATTGCTTTGTGTATGAAATATTTTCCATGATTAATTTTTTTTCTTAAGTAAGACTTATCTCTTGGGAAGTGAATGCAAAAGTATTTAGGATATGATGTATAAAGTAGAAGATTTAATCAATTTGCAAGTATATATTAATTGCCCGCTTTGTGCCTGTGCACACACAAAAGAAGTGTGAGTGAGATTCGAGCTAGGTCTTGAAGTTTAGTGAAGATTTGAGAAGAGGGAATTCTAGATGCAAAGAAAAACATGAGCAAATCCTGGGGACAGTATGTGGGAGGGAAACAGCAGCATAGGAGGCTCTCGATAATGTGGTTCCAATCTCTTTCCAGGCTTATATGACTTTTCTTCATGAACTGTACTTTCCAGCCAAACTAGTATTCTTAGTCCCCCATTCTTGTTCTTTGTTCTTTCACCTAATGTACCTTTGCTCACTCCTTGTCCCATGTCTGGAGTACATCCTCTGTCCCCATATTTGCCTACTATGCTGCCTTTTTCTGCAACTTTCAACTTAGGCCCTGCCTCCTCCATGAAGTTTTCTCAGAAATGATCTCTTTCTCATCCAATTTTCCTAAGTATTTTGCCTGGACCTCTCCTTTGTGTACTTATCACACTTTACAAAATAGCTATTTGTGTGCATGTCATTCCCTACCCCTCCTCACTTGACTGTAAACTCCATGAGAACAGGATCTATATGTCACATCTATCTAATAACAAGAACAACAACTAACATTTATATAGATCTTTAAGGTTTGCAAAGTGTTTTTACATTTATTATTTCATTTGGCCTTCAGAAAAACCAGGTGAAGTAAATGCTATTATCCTTATCTTAAAGATGGTGAAACTGAGGCCAACAGAGGATAAGTGACTTGCCCAAGGTCATGTAGCTGTTATGTTTGAGGCAGCATCTAAACATGAACTTTGATAAGTTCAGGACTCTGTCATGTGGATTGCTTAGCTGCCTATAAATGCCTAGCGTTTATATAGTGTAAGGGTTCTTAACCTGGTACCTAGAAACTTTGTTTTTTTTAAACATATTTTCATAACTAAACATAATTAGTTTATTTTGTAGTCCTAAATATGTTATTTTATGCTTTTAAAAACATCATTCTGAGGTGTCTATAAGTCTCAACAGACTGCCAAATGGATCCATAACACAAGAAAGGGTTTAGGACCCCTGAGATAGTTTTTTAAAATTTGCAAAGTGCTTTCTGTGTTATCTCAATTGATCCCTAACACATTGGATCCCTAACATTGCCTTGCCCACAGCACTCATTCAATAAACATTTATTTGATTGAACTAGTTCAGCTAGATCCATGAGAAAGGTTCAAGAATGGCTGGTGCCTGAGAAATCAGCTAGGGGACTTGGTAATCCAAGCATAAGATAGTGGAGGCCTGGGCTCAGGATGGTGACTGCAGGAATGGAGAAGGGGCAGAGTCCTAAAGACCTTTTGAAAGAATAAGAGTGGGGACTTGATGACAAAGGATGAAGGAGAAAGAAATATAAAATATGGCTTTAGGTTTTCTCACCTCGGGAAGAAGAATGATAACATCTATTTTAGGATAGGAAAGAGAGCCCATATAAGGGAGAATAATCAGACTTGTTTGAGAATATATTGAGTTTCAGTTAATGGTGGAGTGTCCAAGTGTGGGTGTTCTCAAAGTAGTTTAAAACATGTGTAGAGAGAATGAGGTGATTGTTCAAGGTTGGAAATATAGATTTAGGTATCATTAGCAAAGAAATGATTGTTGAAGGGGAATCTATAGAAGGAGTTGTTCTGCTCATTGAGTCACAGTGCTAGGGAGCTAAGAGTATCTTGTTTATGAACTTTGTAACTTTGTATGGCACTTAAAGACGTATAAAGTATTTTTTTTGGCTTCGTCTCATTTAGCTCTTAATAACCTTGTAAGACATTTTTAAAGCATTTGTCCCCATTTTTCAGACAAGTAAATTGGGACTCACTGAGATAAAATAACATTTGCTCATGGTCACACAATTGGCTTCAAACCCAAGTCTCTCCAGATTTCCTGCCTGTCCTGACTCTGAGGTCAGCACGCTTCCTTTCTCCTTCTCTCCCTCCCTCCCTCCCTCCCTCCCTTCCTTCTTTCTTTCCTTCTTCCCTGTCTCTTTTTCAATTTTAAAGTGCCTACTATGTACCAAACAGTGCTAAGAGCTGGGATTACAAATAAAAGTAGAAGAAAGACAGTTCCTCATCCTAAAGGGGAGCTTACGTATTCATAGGGTAGGGCAGCACATAAAAGGAAGCTGCAGAGGATTGGAGGAGGGAATGGGGAAGACAAAGATACATTGGGCAGGAGCATGGCTGATGAAGTACTTTGTGCAACCTGGAGAGGAATGAGATATTGATTATCCTTATGGAAAGGTTTTGGGGAGGAGTCATTGGGAGTCAGTGGAAGAGTCTGTGGGGTCAGAAGATAATTTCAATGTGTAAATTTGAGGGCTGGTGTGAGTCTTCATGATGAAGATCTGGTGAATGGTGAGGTTTTTAAGTTGGTAGAGAAGGTCAGGAGTAGAGCCTTTACAGCTCTTTGTTCCACGATATCAGTGCATTTTGGCAATGCAGTACTGTGAGGATCAGAGGATGCAGAAAATAAGGAGACTCACAGGCAGTACATGTGTTATAACTAGTATATATCTTGGGTAAAGGTGGCTTGCCAATTACTGTGGCCTCAGCTGCTAAGGAATCTTGATGTTCAGGGAATGTACAATTGAAGCATAATGAAAATCCATCCAACTCATACAATGTAAATCATAGAGCTACTGGGCAACTTGCCTGTTTACAGGCCAAGAGAATGGTCAGGACTTTTCAAAGGTAATACATCAAAACTGCCTGTTGCCTATTGGAGAATTGTTTGGACTTTCTGAAATGTAGGTGGAGAGTCATTTGATTTGTTGGAGACAGGAACTTTTTAAAGGGGATGGGGTTGGGATGTGTGGTCAGAGAGTCTTTAGGGAAGAGATTCGCTCACTCTCCTCACTGCTCTTTCTATATTGTGTTACCTTTCTTGATACAGCATCTAGTTAGTTCAGGATCCCGTTTGATAATATAGCCTCATGTGATGCTGGAGCAGTGTTAAGTAAGGGGCCTGGCCGTGACATTCGTGGTATCTGGCAATTATCATACCACTGGGATACTGGGATAGATGAGAGAGGAATGTGTGCCTAAATGAAGTAGATTTGGAGAGCATTTTAAGTAGAGCAGTCTCTTATGTGTGTGGATACTTCAGGAGAGTAAGCAAACACTGAGAGGCATCTGTGGCTTAGTGGTTAGAGCACTGGCCTCAGAGTGAGGAAGGGCTTCCTACATACAACTGACTCCTTCATCTGACACATATTGACAGTATGATGTGCATGACCATATGGTCATGTCACTTAACCTTTCAGTTCCACTAGGAAACTCTCTCGGACTAAATTCTACAGCAGGTACAGCTTTGCATTGGCAGAAGGAGCTTCCTCATTGGGAGTTTCCTACACAGATTAAATTCACAAATCCAGGCCCATTTTTTAAAAAGTGAATATTGCCCTTACTAGCTCAAATGCAGTCTCAATCTGTATAATAAGTGGATCAGACCAGATTGGTAAATCTCCCATCACTCTTCTCTTCCATCCCCCTTTGTCTTCTCTTCCTCTCAAACCTCTGCAGTTAGTGTTAGGCTAGTGAGAAGATTGTGGAGTAAAGGTCTGAGATGTAAAGCTGTTACCCAGAAGAGGAATTACTCTTGTGCTGGGCTCCAGAGGACAAAATTGGAAGCAGTATATGATTGCTGCAAAGAGGTAGATTTAGGCTTACTGTGAGGAAGAACTTCCTAACAAATGAACCGTCCAAAAATAAAATGGGGTATCCTGAGAGCTAGTAGGTACTTCTCATTTGAGGTCTTTGAGAAAAGGTTGGCATACTTACCAGGTATGCGGTGGAGAATATATCCTTTTTCATGCTTAAATTAGAGTAGTTGGGCTAGATCTCAAATTTTTGGATATTTCTGCTATCAGTTTTAAAATTATATTTCCCTCACTTTAAGGGTTACAGAAATTCAAAGAAAGGAAAGCTTATTGGTGGCTGAGATGGTCAGAAAAGATTTTCTAAAGAAAGGGGACTCAGAAAGGCATTAAAGGATAGTGAAGAATGGGATGGTATAAAAAGAGGGTTAGAGTAGCTTGGGTTGTAACTAGTAGGCAACGGGAAGTCATCCTGTCATGTAAAGTCCATATTTTGGACTACCTTTTAAAAGGGTTTTGGGTTTGGAAATTTCTTGTAATCTTGCTCTTAAAAAAAAAATATCGAAGGGTCACATAAGGACTTCTAAGTACATTCCGAGATGATGAAATGAAGTAATGAATTTAAAAATAACATGTTTTAGTGTTTGTGATGTGTTATTTTTGAAGAGGGGGCAAAGTAGAAGGCCCTAACTATAAAGTTATCCTTTTGTGTCAAATTTTTCCGAACTAAACCTGGATGTGCAAAAGGTATTAGAAATTTGATAACTGACTCTGGTAATTACTATAATTACCCAGCACTTAATTATAATGTACAAAAATAGTGTCCAAGTAATAACAACTTATATTAGTTTCAGATCATGAGTCACATCATGTAAACATGGGTTGTAAGAAAGTGAAGATGTGAAAACAGCATAAAACTTAGGAAAAAAAAAGATTATTGGAGTCCTTCCTGTAATTAAAGGAAAGGTGAGAGGGGAAAAAAAAATCCCATTTCTGTCTAATTATACTTTTCTAGGTAAGTGGACTCCTCAGTACACAGGAGACCAATTGGGCTTGTGCATAAGATGCTAATTCAGTGTGGCTATTTAAAACAAAATACTTCAGGTAGTGGGGAGATATCCTGAGCGTTAACAGCATTAACTGCCGAGTACCATTTGTTTACTATTTTGACTATGGGAATTAGGACACTAAGGAAATAATTTGACCAGCCAGTACCTGATCTTTTGTCATGGCACTTTAAAAGACTACGTTCATCAAAACTTGGGTCACACTCCCATTGAATGTGTCTGGGGACTTTTGTGCGGTGGGAGCTGGTGTTTCCATGTTTACATTCTCTGTATCACTTAGTTGCCCTACATTTATGCTAAAACAACCCAGTCCCACAATGATAAAGTAACTAAATGCATGCCATATTCCAGATGGTGTCTATAATTGCTTTGATGCAGTCAAAGGTAACACATCTTATTTTTGTCTACTGTAAGCACTGCCTGGTGTGCTATTTGGTTGTTTATAGCAGATTTGGAGTGATGGTTTTATGTGTGTTTCCATAAGAGTTCCAAAAATCATTTGCTCTTTCTGTGCTGTGAAGAGTTTTTTCCCCTACCTAATAAAATTGAATAACAAATCTAAATATCTTTTTTGAAGTTATTTGGATGCTGAAATAATGCAGATTTTCGAATAAGTACTGGCCAGTTGTCCTAAGGCAAATGTTAGGTTGAACAGGAGAGAATCCTGATTTTCATTTTTATTTATTTGATAATCTATAAAATGTCTGAGGTGAAGATTTGACTAATGAAACACTTTAAAAAAATCAGACCTGTGATTTCATCAGTTTAGGGAGCTCCCAGTCAGGAAACTTTCTTAACCAACAAAGATCAACAGTTTCTTCATCACTTACAGGCTTAGAGTTTTCTGGGATACTGAGAGAAGTAAATGGAGGGTGGGACTCAGGGTCTTTGATTCCCAGGCCATAGCTCCCTATCCATTGCACCAAACTACTAGAAAAAATTTTATGAGATGGCCATTTTATTGCAGTGAAATCTGCCTATAACACCAGATTTCTTTGAGATAAGTTTTTACTTAAAAAAAAAAAAACAAACCCAATATATTTTCATGTGCATTCAAGGACCCATTTAACTCTGATATACAGGCACTATGTGACTTTGGACAGACACCAACTTACCCATGCCTCAGTGGCCTCATCTAAAAAATGGGCATAATGCATGTCCTTTCTATGTTACAAGGTTGTTGTGAAAATAAATGAGGTAATTAAACTTCATTACCTCAAAATATGACCCAATTATTGTTATTTAATACATAAACTTTATCACTATTGTGGAAATAATGATGAATTTGGAGTCAGAGGATCTGGGATTGAATTTGCTCTGCCTCAATACCTAGTTAATCTTCAGCATGTCAGTCCCTCTGGGCCTCAGTTTCCTCATCCCGTCAGATGAGGAGGATAGATTAAGGTCCCACTAAGGACCCCTAAAATCCTTTCCAACTCTAAATATGATCTGTGATTTATTTTACACGAGAGTAGTTACTACATAAGATAGCTGAGTGGCACAGTGGATAGAGTGCCTGGCCTGAAGTCAGGAAAACTCATCTTCTTGAGTTCAAATCTGGCCTCAGACACTTACTAGCTGTGTGACCCTGGTCAAGTCACTTAACTCTACCTGCCTCAATTTCCTCATCTGTAAAATGAGCTGGAGAAGGGAATGGCAAACTACTCTAGTATCTTTGCCAAGAAAACTCCAGATGGGATCACGAAGAGTCAGATCCAACTGCAATGACTGAACAATTATTACAGGTGGTCAAGGAGGAAAGAAAGAGGATTTAGTTCTACCCTTAAAAATGTCTGTTCTCAATCATTTACACTAGCTTCACAGTCATCCTGACAAAAGATTAATTGGCCAGCCACTGATTATTTTTCAGGTACCTTTTATCAACTTGGCATTCTGCTACTCATTTTGGAGCCTAGGAGGCACATTAAACATACAGTCAAATTGTGGAGATCAAATTCACATGCAGGTGCACGTTAGGCTAAGAGTGTGTTTGGAAGGAAAGGGAATAGATCTAGATCGAGACAGATCTGGGTAAACTGTTGTGAAACGTGTGTCACTAACTTGATAGTGTGTAAGGATTCAGGTTACTATTAATGACTATGTCTCAATATGGGACTTACTGACTTTCCGAGTTGCACAGAATTAAATAATGGCCTTTTAAAAGTTTCTTTTTTATTTAATTGAAAATGACAACTCAGTGGGATGGTTGTCACAGTTAATGTTACGATGCCTCTATACAATGTAAATGGATCACTTTCCATCAGGAAGTTGGCAGGGAAAAAAGCTGGTAAGTCAGCACATGCTGTGGTTCTCCTTCCAGCACTAATGCACACTGTATTGTTAACAATGTAATAGTGCCTGTTGCTAGGAGAGGGGCTGAAATTGGCTGGTGAGAGTGCACCTCAGTTCTGTAGAGCAGACATTGATGGGGGCTTCACTCGGTTCATTTTAACCTGCTTGGTCATTGCTAGCTTTACTGCTATGAAAAGCCCTTCCTCTGCCTAATGTGGATTATTATTCTGAACTTTATTTGAAATTTATGTGATTCCTTGCTTTCTTTTCCCTGATCAACAAATACCATAGAAGACAAACGTGTCTCCCAAGTTGTAACTACATTTCTACACCCTGATGTGATACAGTATCACAGTAGACAGTATTTAGGTGTTAGCACTGTAGCCTACCACCGGTATAATAATAGAGGGGAACTGTACTGGAGACCATAGAATTAGAACTGTAGGATTTAGAGCAAGGGTATTTAACTTGGTCTTTATGAATTTAGATGGAAAAAAAAATTACATCTTTATTTTTTCTAACCTCTAATTGAAATTTAGCATTACCTTTAATTATAAATTTTTTAAAAATATTCTGAGAAGGGGATGCATAAGGTATCACCAGATTGCTAAAGGATGACACAAAAAAAGATAACTCTTGATTTAATGGTAGGAAAGACTTTAGCCCTTTCTAATTCCAATGCTCTTATTAGAGATGAGGAAACAGGCTCATAGAGGTTAAGTAAATGACTCTTCCAAGTTCATATTACATATTCATCAAACAAATGAGGAGAAAGTATGGTATATGTGTGTATGCACATAAACACATGTACACATAGACATGTGTGTGTTTATACATATATGTATATATACACACATGTGCACACACTAATATGTCTCTCTAACTTCTGGGCCATCTATAAAACAAAAGGATTGGACTCGAAGGGTCTAAAGTCACTTTTACCTTTAAGTCAAGGGTTGTTATCCTTCGTTGTGTCATGGACCCCTTTAACACACTCCCCCTCCCCTTCTCTCTCTCTCTCTTCTCTCTTCTTCTCTCTCTCTCTCTTTATCTAAGATCATAGATTTTGACCTAGCAAAGACCTTAGGGGTCAGATCCAATCCTCTCGTTTCCCAAATGACAAAACTATGGTCCAAAGAAGGGAAGATCACACAACTAGTTGAACAACAGAGCCAGATTTCAAATCGAAGTCCTCTGACTCCAGGACGAGTGTTCTTTCTATAATTTCTTACAATGTATATATTTGTCAAAAACAACCCCCTCAGCTGCTTTCCAATAAAAACCACGATGTGGATTTAGGATTTTCTTTGACCTTCTATAGTTGCTGAAGATGATGTTCTATTTCTTTAGCACATACACTACTACTAGAATATAAATTGGCAAAATTTTCATGTTACCCTGCTAACGTGAAGTTTCTAAAGCACAGTTCTGTTCACATCAGTTTTCTATTCAAGAAGCTTCAGTGAGTCCCTGTTTCCTTTAGCATCACATAGCAATTCCTTTGTTTGGCATTTGAAGCTCTTCGCAATCTGGCCCAATCTTACCCTTTTAGACTGGATTGGCAGTATTCCCCTTCACACACATTACCCTCTAGCCAAATTGGCGAATGTGCTTGTTCTCACACAGGACAGTCCATCTTCCATCGAGTCTTTCCCATACCAGGAATGGACTCGCACTTCACTTCCACCTTATAGACTCCCTAACATCCTTCAAAACTGTGTTCAGGTACTACTTCCTGTATAAGACTATTCCTGAATGGCAGCAAAACAAACAAAAAAAACCCCTTTTATTAGTTTTGTGTATATATTCAAATACTTGCATGTGTCCTTGGAATGATTCCTTTTGTCTTTGTACTCTCTGTGCCTAGTAGAGTCCCTGGATCGTAGTAGACAATACATTCTTATTCACTGAATAATTGGTTGCCTTCCTTGCTGAGGGAGGAGAAGGCATAGAAAGAAGGGAAAACTAGTGCTAGGCTCCCACAAGAGGTGATGGCTGCTCATGAGGAAGGCAGGGGTTGTTTAAATTTCTATGGTAGAGAGCTGAAATTGTTTTTGGTGTATCGAATACCAGGAAAACTTTAAAGAATTTATCAACTAAAACTCATAATTGAAAGATCCTTACAAGTGGGTAAATGACTGTGGATTGGGACAGGGGGGCTTGGGGGAAATGTAGCATATATAAAGTCTATAATTATGGGTGACATTGTGATGTAGTAGAAAAGTATTGGATTTGGAGTTAGAGGACCTGGGTTCAAATTCTAGTTCTGTGTTACAAATTACCTGTATGACCTCAGGAAAAACCACTTCTCTTTTTCTGGGCATTAATTTTCTCACAAACGAAGTAAAGAAGTTGGGCAATACGATCTCAAAAATTGCTTCGAGTGTTAAATTCTCTGATTCTGTTTTGTTTGTATATCATTACTTTGGTGGGGACTCTTTTGAAATGATGTGGATTGTAAGTCATTCATGTCCTGTAATCCCATGTGATTTTCATGCATGTCTTTCTATAAATGATAGAGGCATGATAGGACCAGAGTTCTCCTGTTTCCCTGCAATATGGATTAGTTTTCCCTAAAAGGCAGCAAAGCAGTCCCAGGGTTTTTATTGGCCCTAACTTCTTCATCTAAGGGCATAAAAAGTTCCACCCATGAAGAGTCAGCACCCCTCCAACTTAGTGGATATCTGAAAACTACATTAAGTCACCACGACCTGTCCTAATGACCAGACACGCTTCCATATGTAAATGGGGGGAAAGAGAGGGCGCATCCAGTACCACTGTATGCTATCTACATATTCTTACCATCTTAGCACAAAATAAACCACCTTTTCTTACCTGTTCAATTACTTAGGAATGCTTCCTTTTGTCCCAACAATGAACCTGAACCAGCAAGATACTGGCTTTAGGCCATCCCCTGACAAGAGGGGACAGGTCTAACCCGTGTGTTTGAGATATTTCTGTAGAGCTCTTGATGTAGATAGCAGTGGAGCACGTGAGCTGTCCGTCACTTATTCTTTCCCATTGCTACAATTGCTCATCTTCTTTGCTGAGTATGAATGATATTCTTCTGCTCCTGCTAATTAGTTATATGTCATGGAATACCACAGTGTCTGAAGAATTAAAGTTGAGACATACCCACTGGAAAATGGAGAGGGAGTAGAGGGGCAAGTTAGATGGCATCAGCAGTGAAGAAATTATACAAGAGAAGCCTATAAAAAGATGTCATTGAAGAGATGCATGACGAGAAAAGAATAATGATTGTTCATAATGGCAAGAGGAAGAGTTGGCCTTTATGGACAGATGAAAGTCTTCACTGACCCAAAGCCTGAAAGAAATCAATGTGGACCCATAAGAACAAAATAGCTAGCCTGATGAGAAGCTCAGTAGAATCAGATGCTTCTCTCTCCTACTCTTTCCCCCTACCCCACTAACTCCCACCCTCCACCTTCTCCTCAGTCTTTTGAAATCTGTATTGGATACCTTCCTGACCTTGGGCAAGCAAGTTAGCCCCTTCAGGCTAAAAAATAAAATGGGGGCAGGGAGTGGTTGGACTAGATGAGCTCTGAGGTCTCCTTCCAGCTCTAAGTCTGTGATATTCATTATGTTTGCTACTGATAGTATATCTTCTCTTAACTGATATTGAGAGCAGCAGAAATAGATGGAAAAGGTTAAGAAGGAATGAGAGTGGAGACATGTGGACAATTTAATATTCCCCCAAAGATTACTTTGTTCATTTTACTTCAACAGATATTTATTGTGCTAGGTGATGAGGACATAAAGATAAAATCTTCTTTGCTGTCAGGTATCTTACATTCTTTTGTGGTATAATTATTTCATGGTGATTTTAGCTCCATCTCTTCCTCTCTCCCCCCCAAAAATTGTTAGTGCTTACCTTCCACCCAAAATTATTTTCTATTTATTTGTATGTGTATGTGTTGTTCTCTTCTACACTGAATGTAACACAATTGAAGGCAGGATTATTTTTGTTTTTGAGTACATATCCCCAGCACCTAGCACAGTATCTGGCACATATGATGTGCATAATGAACACTCGTTAGGTTGATTTGAACTGAAAACCATTTTGCAAAAGTTTAGAAAGTTGGCAACTTAAGTTTATTTTATTGTGTCTGAAAAAGAACCTAGCTAGTAGAGGTGGGAGGAGGGGGAATCCACTTCAATCTAATTTATCTTTTTCGGTCAGAAAATGCACTTTGAGCAGATAATTACTTCATTCAAAACTACTTTGAAGTCAAGAGGAAAAAGTACAACCATGTGTGAGGACTGAGTATTTCTGGCCTTTGTAAGCAGAAGCTAGTGTGACAAGCCCCATGGCCCAGTAAGTTTAGAGCTGATTGTATTTCCTAGAATTCCCAACATTAATCTCAAATTTCATTAGATTCTGTGAAAATGTAATCTTGTAGAAAGGTCAGGGTGATTCACAGAGCTCTTCCTCCCCCAGATCATGACTCACTTTTAAACTCTACTTATGAAGATTTGGAAAATGTCTCTTTTAAGGGGAGACATTCAGCATTTGACACTTCTGTACATACTTCCCTTGGATACTCTTGTTCTCAGCCAAGAATGAATGTGATGACATGGTAAGTGTACTGTTTCCAGAGATTTTCTCTTGGTGTTTCATTTGGAAGGCCTGAGGCTGTAGGTCACGCAGGGGCTATTGCTGAGATGAAAAAGAACAAACCATTCAAACTCTGATTCTTCTGAAATGGAAACCCACCAAGGACTAGTGATGATTCTTGTCTTGGACCTGCACCCTTCAGCCTACTCACAATATTAGTCTTTGTATCAGAATCTTTCCAATAAGCTATGTTGTTAGATTATTCAGCAAAATCTGATCTGCCTGCACATCTCCAAATGAAAATATTTAAATAACTGGCCATGGCACAGTGTAGGAGAATCAATCCAGAGTTATTTAAACAGTAGATTCATAGGCTGCCAGGAAATATCAGTTTTTGGCAGGGATGATTGAAAAAACAAGAAAATCCAGTGTAAGCGTGAAAGGTGTGACAAAGGATTAGAAAATGCCACTGAAATATTTTTTTTGTGTGTGGCTTGTTAACTTTAAAAGGCCAAGAAGTTCTCTGCTCACAAGATTGGGATGATTTCATGACTAGGAGTATGGTTATTGTGGTAACCCATACAGCTGTAATTATGACACAGGAAATTGGATTTAAATCCTTCTTTTGAGATTTAATGTTTAGTTTACAATACACTCTGAATTTCTTACGGAAAAAATTCGGCAGAAGCAAAAAAAAAAAAACCAAAAAAACAAACCAAACCCAAACCAGTATCATAAATCATAAAGAATTAAAATACTGGGCAATTTTTTTTTTTTTTTGCAAACAGAGGCACATGAGTTAAATTGTTTGTATCCTCACAGGATCATAGAATCATGGATTTGAAGTTGGGAGGGAACTTAGAGGCCCTAGTCTGAACTCATCAGATGAAGATAAAAATTTATATATGAGAAAAGGAGGATTTGTCCAGGATCATATGGATAGTAAGTGATTAGAGCCAGGGTTTGAACCCAAATACAGTGATACTAGATCCAGCGTTGCTACTGCCTTTTCTTTCTGGTAATGGAGAAGAAAAATAATTTATCAGTCATTCTTGGGAAATGAAGCTTCCATTTAGTATAATTTCTACTAATTCCCTGCCTGCCTCCTCCCTACTCCATTCCTTTCTAAATGCCATTTTCTCCTTTAGAATCTGATTATGAATTTCTGAATAATCTGTAATCAGTTTCCAGGAGCACAGCTGTCATCATGCCTGTCTTTATGTACATCGTATATATTATTAACACAGTCTGTTTTAGGTGGTATCATCTGAATTGCTCAGCTGTGATAATGACCGGGTAATCTAGGATGCAATGCCTGGCCTGGGCTCTTATTTTTATGGGAGTTAATAGTGTTTAATGACTTCCAAGCTGTTGGACCTTTTCTGGTTGGATGAGCAATAGAGGAAAAAAAAAAGGGAAATACAAAATCTTCCTGAATGTTTTGCATGTGAAATGACTGAGCTTTTTATACTCTTGTGTTTTGTTACATTAGAATGAAATTTATTTAGGTGTTTCATTTGATATCAGCACTGACTCTAATTCAACAAATATTTTATTTATCAAAACTGCTCTTGGCTCAGGACTGGGTACCAGGGCTGTTGGAGTGGGGCAAAGGACAGGGATCAAAATCACAAATGTTTATTGAGTAGCTGGTTTCTCTGCAAGATAGCTAGCTGCTGACGGAGATATAAATACAAAGCAGTGTAAGAAATGACCCTTGCTGTCCATTAGCTTATGATTTATTTCATGAAGCTTAAGTCCTGATGGAAGAAGACAACACATATAGGGGTTTGAAGAGTGCAGAGAAGTCTCCAACTTGCAGATGAGAGAAGGAGGTGAAGTCTGAAGAGAGTTCTTCTAATGAGACTGACATGAAGTCTGAGATGGGACTGGCTGAAGTCCTTTCCAAAATGGTGGGCCTGGGGAGAAGGTCACTAGTGATAGGCGAAGAAAAGAAGATAACTCCATCATGTGAACAGTCAAATCGGGTGGAGAATCTGTAGCCTTGGGGGAACACCTGGACTTCTAGGTCCTTGGGTATGGCCTTTTGACTAAGTCCAAGTTTTACAGAACAAATCCTTTTATTAAGGGGATTTGTTCTGTGAAGTTTGGATTCAGTCAAAGGGCCACACTCGAGGACCTAGAGGGCCATAGGTGGCCTTGAGGCCACAGGTTCGCCGCAGCGGGGTAGAGCTAAGAAGGCTGAGTGAAGGCAGGGACTCACCTGAGCTCTCCCTCAAACCCCTCCAAAGACCTTTAAATAATGCCCTAAAACAAATCCTAGAGTCACAGAACCCACAAAAAGATAGAGTGAAACAATTTTCTATCCCAAGACAACTTAAAAGTTTAACAGGAAAGGTTAGTCACACCAGGGTGAGAGTGGAGCATAGTCCATTGCAGGCCATGCCAGTGCAGACCAGACCCCAGCAAACCAGGAGCAGGCCTTGAGAGTGTATGAATCAGCAGCTGCAGGGGCTGCTTTGGAGTTCTCAGTCCACAGATGCTAAGGGAATCAAACAACTGGTCAGAAGGAGGTTACAGGGATTTGTTTGCTGGCATTGAGGGGCAGGACTCTGTTGCTTCACCCATACTCAGATCCAGGTGGCAGTTCCAGGGTGAGGAGAGTACTAGCACATCAGAGCTTGTGGCCGCAGGGGAGCAGGGACCCACCTCACAGTTCAAGGGCAGAAAAGAGTGCTTTTGGTTGTTCACAGAACAGAACACAGGCCAGGAGAGTCATAAACACAGCTCTCCTTAAATCATACCACCTTGGAAAAACTGAAAACTTATAGTTCCTAGAAGTATCTCTGAAAACAGCTGCACAAAACCCCTGAAACTTGAGACAGTGCATATCCCTCCCTCAGAGTGGGGAGGAAGCATGAGGAGAGAGCTCCAACTGGCAGGTGAGAGAAAGAGGTAGAGAATGAGGAGAGTTCTTCTGATGGGACTGATGTGAAGCCTTGCTGGAACCTTTCCAAAATGGTGGGAAGCAGAGTCCCAGTTTAGCAAAGAATTAAAAGTCAAGAAATAGGCTGAGAAAATGAGCAAACAAAAACATTCTGACCATATAAAGTTACTATAGGGACATGGAAGATCAAAACACACACACAGAAGAAGACAGCAAAGTCAAAATTCCTATATTCAAAGTCTCCAAGAAAAATATGAATTGGTCTCAGGCCATGGAAAAGCTCAAAAAGGATTTTTAAAATCAGGTAAGAGAGGTGGAGGAGAAATTGGGAAAAGAAATGAAAGTGATGCAAGAAGATCAGGAAAATGAGTCAACAGCTTGGTAAAGAAGGTACCCAAAAATATTGAAGAAAATAACACCTTAAAAAACAGAATAGGCCAAATGGAAGAAGAGGTACAAAAATCCAATGAGGAGAAGAATACCTTGTAAAGCAGTATTGGCCAAATGGGGAAAGGTATACAAAAATTCAGTGAAGAAAAGAACTCATTAAAAAAATAGGATCGGACAAATGAAAAAGGAGGTACAAAACCTAACTGAAGAAAATAATTCCTTATAAATTAGAATTAAGCAAGTGGAAGCTGATGATTCTATGAGACATCAAGAAACAACAACAAAAACCCCAAAAGAATGAAAAAATAGAAGACAATGTGAAATATCTTGTTAGAAAAACAACTGACCTGGAAAACAGATCCAGGAGAGATAATTTATCTGTTTATTTTTAATTAATTTATTTCTTTTTAGTTTTCAACATTCACTTCCATACGATTTTGAGTTTCAAATTTTCTCCCTCTCCCCAAGATGGAGTGCTATTTAATATAGGTTCTATTTATGCATTCATATTAAACATATTTTCATATTACTCATGATGTAAAGAAGAATTAGAACTAATGGGAAGAACCACGAGAAAGAAGAAACAAAACAAAACAACAAAAGAAAAGGAGAGCAAATAGTATGCTTCCATCTGCATTCAGACTCTAAAGTCCTTTCTCTGTATGTGGATAGCATTTTCCATTGTGAGTTTTTTGGAGTTGTCTTAGATCCTTGCATTGCTGAGAAGAGCTAAGTCTATCAAAGTCAGTTGTTGCCCAATGTGATTGGTACTGTGTACAATGTTCCAGGAGAGATAATTTATGAATTATTGGATTATCTGAAAGTCATAATAAGAAAAAAATCCTAGACCTCATCTTTCAAGGAATTATCAAGGAAAACTGCCCTGATATTCTAGAACAAGAGGGTAAAATGGAAATTGAAAGCACCCACTGATCACCTCTTGAAGGAGATCCCAAAATGAAAATCCCCAGGAATATTATAGCCAAATTCCAAAGCTCCCAGGTTAGGGAGAAAATATTGCAAGCAGCCAGAAAGAAACAATTCAAGTATTATGGAACCACAGTCGGGATAACATAAGATATAGTAGCTTCTACATTAAAGGTTTGGAAGGGTTATTGATATTCCCTGGGGGGGGGAAGGGGGAGGAGCTAGGATTGCAACCAAGAATCATCTGCCTAGCAGGGGGAAAAATGGATATTCAATGAAATAAAGGACTTTCAAGCATCTCTGAAAAGACCAGAACTGAAAAGAAAATTTGGTTTCCAAATACAAGACTCAATGGGAGCATAAAAAGGTAAACAGGAAATGGAAAGCATAAGAGACTTAATAAGGTTAAGTTGTTTACATTCCTACGTGGGAAGATGATACTTGTAACTCATTAGAACTTTTTCATTGTTAGGGCAGTTGGAAGGAATATGTATAGACAGAGGGCACAGGTGTGAGTTGAATGTGATGGGTTGATATTTTTAAAAATAAAAATAAGGGATGAGAAAGAGGAATGCACTGGGAGAAAGGGAAGGGGAGAGGTAAAATGGGGTAAATTATCTCACATAAAAGAAGTGAGATGGAGAGGATGATAAGGGGAGTGGCAGGGAGTGCCTGAACCTTATTCTCATTGGAATTGTGTCAAAGAGAGAATAACATACACACTCAATTGGGTACAGAAATATATCTTACCCTACAGGAAAGTGATAAGGGGGGGGTCACTGCTGCTTATACAAGGGAGGGTAGATTGGGGAGGCAGGAATCAGGAGCAAAACACTTTTGAGGAGGGACAAGATGAAAGGAGAGAGAGAATAGAATAGATAGGGGAACTAGGATGGAGGGAAATATAACTAGTGATCATGACTGTGCAAAAAAAATTTGAAGCAATAAAGGCTTCACCTCTCAAATACATAGAAAAATGAATCAAATTTATAAAAATAAGAGAAATTCCCCAGTTGACAAATGATCAAAAAATATGAAGTCAGTTTCCAGTTGAAATAACCAAAACGATCTATAGCCATATGAAAAAGTGCTCTAAATTACTATTGATTGGAGAAATGCAAATCAAAACAATACTGAAGTACTACTTCACACGTTAGATTGGCTAATAGGATAGAAAAGGAGAATGATAAATGATAAAGGAGATGTGGGAAAATTAAGATACTAATGCACTGTTGGTAGAATTGTGAACTGATTTAACCATTCTGCAGAGCAATTTGGAATCATGCCTAAATATTTATATCAGCTCTTTTCTGGTGGCAAAGAATTGGAAACTGAGGGGATGTTCCTCAGTTGAGGAATAGCTAAACAATTTGTGGTGTATGATTGTGATATAAGAAATGATGAACTAGATGCTCTCAGAAAAACTTTGACTTACATGAACAGATGCAAAGTGAAATATGTAGAACCATTGTTCTACTGTACACAGTAACAGCAATATATTGTAAGATATTGAACTGTGAATGACTTAGCCATTCTCAGCAATACAATGATGCAGGACAACTCCTGAAGGACTTATCATGTAAAATGCTACCCATCCGCAGAGGAAGAACTGATGGAGTCTGAGTGCAGATCAAAGAAAACTTTTTTTTTTTTGCTTTATTTTTCTTGGGTTTTTATTTTGCTCCACATTTTCTTTTAAAACATGACTAAATAGAAATATATTTTGCATGATTACATGTGTATAATTTATATCAAATTGCTTGCCTTCTCAATGAGGGGGATGAGGAGGGAGGGAGAGAATTTGGAACTCAAATTTCAAAATGAATGTTGAAAATTATTTTTACAAGTAATTGGGGGAAAAATATTAAAATTAAAAAAAAAAACCAGCCAGGCTTGGGTCAAAAACAACTAAATAAATAATGGTACAGAATAGAAAATTGTTCAAGGCCAGGATAGAAGGTCATGAGGCAGCACTGATAGCTGAATAAACAGCACAGACCAGAATACTGTCTATAAGAGTTCAAAAGGAGGGCATCGAGGAAGAAGTGTAATAATAATTCAATAATTTTTGTGTAACTCTTTATGGCTTACAAAGTACCTCCTAATAATGGTCCTGCCATAAGACAGATTGTGTAAGTGGCATTATTCCTATATTACAGAAAAAGAAAACAGAAAGACTCTCAATTGGTTACTTGCTTGTGGTCACACTGATAGTGTTAGGGCTGGGATTTGAACCTGGTGACTCCTGATCTAGTACTCTTTCCATCATATCATTATTCTTGAGAACCTACAATCTAATTGAGGAGACAAGATTTACTTAGACAAAGAAATTGAATGGTTTAAACTGGAAATAATATGAAACACAAGCAACATTTATTCTATTTGGGATTTTGGAGGTACAACTATCTTGCCACTGGTGAGTGAGAAGCTCTTTAAAACATCTATGAAGGTGTGTTTTGTGTGGGAGGTTTTTGTTTTTTCTAGGTTCTAATAGTTCAGTTTTACCTGTCTGAGAGACAGAAAAACTTATACTAATAAAGAGGTCATGGAATTCAACTCAACAAAATCAGTATTTGTTGAGCACTTGTTGAATTTGAGGCTACTAGAGGGACCCTATTATCTAGGAGCTCAAAGTCTAAATGGAGTATGTCGGGGAGGGGAATATCATACATAGATATCTGATACAGGCTGTAGTAAATGTAAGGGAAAGTACCAGCAAAATGCTATGTAAAACTTGAGGAGAAAGAGAAAACTTTCACCTGCCTATTTAGAGGGGCAGTCGGGGAAGGCTTTAAGAAAGTAGAAATTTGTTTTGCTTGACTATACATGTTTATAATGGGTACTATTTTTCTTGCTTTCTCAGTGGAAGAAGAGGGAAGTAGTAGGGAGAGAATTCAGAACTGAAAATGATGTGAAATTGAATTTAAAAAGAAAAACAATGTGGGGGAGAGATGCAGGGAGACGAAGACAGAAAAAGGAAGCACAAGCACCTTTGTTGAATTGGATTTTGGAGCAAGGGAATGACTTCGGTAGATTGAGATAGGAAGAGTGTCCATTCCAGTAACTAGCCTGAGCAAAGTCACAGGAACAATGAAGAAATGGGGGATAGAGGGATTTTAGAATGTGTGAAGTGTATGAGATAATGTGGGAAAGGTAACTTGGAACAAGACTATAAAAAGCCTTGGATGCCAGGATAAGGAGCTAATTCTTTATTCATTAAGCAGTGGGGAAGCACGGAAGGTTTTTGAATAGAGGCATGATTGGATCAGAGTGATGCATTAAAATTATTGGGGCATTGGTGTGAGGGATGGATTACAATGGAGGGTAGACTGGAAATGAGTTTGTAAACCAAGTGAGAGATAATGAGGGCCTAATCTGGGATAGAAGACTAAGAATATTTCATTCATTAATTTCTATAATTCTTTCCTCTAGTGACAGATGGGTTTAATTAGTACCATTAACCTTGTCCCCTTCCTCTGAGACAAACTTCCTTTCAGTTTCACTGGAATCTGCTTAAGGGGAAAAAAGATCTAAAGATAGACTTTTTAGGCCTCAGTTCCTTAGTCTGTAAAATAAGAATATTGAACTAGATGACCTTTGAGGTACAATCAAGTTCTAAATCTATGGGCTTAAGAATGACAGTTTTTCATACTGTGTTTGGCATTTAGAAGGTGGTAGCCTGCAGTATGCAGCATGGCTAAGAATCAAACAGTAAAAATGTTTTTCCCCTTTCCTTTCTGTGTCTGTTGTGTGAGGATAAGTTGATTTATCTCCTACTAATCTCTTTTTGCATTTGACTTTGGTTAAAAAAAAAAACTCTACAATTATTTGGAGGTTTTATAAGGCCTAATTATCTTTTAGTGATTTCCCCCCCCCGCCCCCAGTCATAAAAGCTCTTGATACTTAAAAGATTGTCACCAAAATTAGCCATCTCCCTTTATAACTTGTTTTGTGATCATAAAAATGTCTAAAGTTTTAGTTGGGAAACATTGTTTAGATTATATTTATCTACCAAATTCCACACTCTTCATGAAACATTTATTTAATATCCATTGTACTAGAAAATACTAGAAATATAAAGTTTAGCTAGGATATGGCCCCTGTCCACATAGGATTTAAAGTCTAATGGTTCAAATAATACAATTATTTATTATTCCCATATTAAAGATGAGGAATCTGATGTTCAGAGAGGTGAGGTGGCTGCCCATAGTCACACAAAGGGAGAAAAGCAATCAATTAACATTTATTAAGCATCTACTATGTGCCAGGCACTGTGCTAAATTCTCAGGATACAAAAAGAGGCAAAAGACAGTTCCTACCCTCAAAGAGCTTATAATCTAATGGCAGAGACAACATGCAAAGAAATACATACAAAGCAAGATATATTCTGGGTAAACAGGAAATAATTAACAGAAGGAAGGTAGTAGAATTAAGAGATGTTCGAGAAGGTTTCCTGTAAAAGATAGGATTTTAGTTGGGACTAAAGGAAGCCAGGGAAGTCAGTAGGCAGAGAAAATGCCCTAAGCTGAGAGATGTGGTTTCTTGATCATGGAACAACCAAGAGTCCAATTTCACTGGATTGAAGAGCACCTAGTGAGGAGTAAGATAGAGGAAGACTGGAAAGGTAGGAAGGAATTAGGTTATAAAGGCTTTTGAATATCAAACAGCATTTTGTACTTGATTCTAGAGATGATAGAAAGCTAGTTTATTGAGAAGAGGAAAGGACATAGTTGGATCTGCACTTTAAGAAAATTGCAGGCACTGCGCCACCTAGCCGCAGACCAGATTTGAAGTCCAGTACTCCATCCACTGTACCATCTAGCTACCTCTACATAATTTGTCCAAAGAATAGTTGTACGTTGTTCCATATGATTTGGCCAAATGAATAATTGTATGTGGTTCCTAGCCATGTCACTACACTTTCCCTTTGGGGATATGTAGGTGATTTGATCTTTGGGCCTCTGTCCAGGTTCATGTGAAAGCTGGGTATAAGGACTACTGTCTATCATGGTTTTCTCATGCTCAGCCACGTGGTTTAGACTAGTTTTCCCCTGAAAGGTGAAAAGGTGTTCTTGGCACTTGGTTAAGTCCAGGAAGACTCCCTCTCTACATTTTTTTTTTCCTTTTGAATGAGGTAAGATAAATGTTTGAGATGAATAGGATTGTTACCTTCATTAGAGATAGCATTATATTCTTTCCCCAAACCTACTCTTCTTCAAAATTTCCCTATTTCTGTTAAGGTGGACACCATTTTCTAGTCACCTTGGTGTCATTTTTGACTCCTCATTCTTTTTCATCCTATATACAGTCAGAAGCAAAATCTTGTTTCCTCTTCCATACCGTTACTCACATCTATCCCTGCCACAGTTATGACCCTATTTCCAACCCTCATCACCTCTCACTTGGACTATTGCAAAGGCCTTCTAAGTGGTCTCCTTGCCTTAAGTCTTTCCCTGCAGCTCTTCATCCTCCACGCAGCTATCAAAGTGATTTTCTCACAAGGCAGATCTGACCTTCCTCAATAAACTCCAATGGCTCCTTACTGACTGTAGGATCAAATGCGATTTCCTCTTTTATCTCTTTCTTTTATAATTTCTATTTTTGCGTAACCTTGATAATACATTCAATTATTGTTACTATGTATATATTTTGTAAATAAGAAATATACGTATGTATGTATATTTATTGGAAGTGCATGCTCAAAAATTTTGATAGGGAGTGTATGATCAAAAAAGTTCGAAGACCGCTTATCAAGGAAACTGAATTCTAGTATTGTCTTGGAATGAAGTAATGTGGTGGGGCGGGGGGGAGGAGAGGAAAGGGATGTCTTTCTTTAAAAAATTCTGTGTGTTATAAAGCCTAGCAAAAGATCATTTGGCAAACATGAGTTGTTTTACAGAGCAAATCCCACTTTTCCCATGGGAAGAAAACAAGAGCACATTTTTCTCTGCCACAATGAATCTTTCTGCCCTTGGGCTTTAATAAATACAATTTACAAACTGATAGTGAACTTGAATGAAAGAAATCCTAGAAAATAGATGATGGGTGATAATAGGAGTAATCTAGTGATTTGTGGAGTCCTGTGAAATTGAATAAAATCTAGTAATTTTGAAACCAAAAGCGATGCTAACTTTTGATAGAATTAAAACATGGTTTTGCATGTAAAAATGGCTTACGGCTTTAATACAAAGGTGCCTTATATCCAAGGAAAGGAAATGTAGGAAATTGCCTTGGGGCACAATAATGGAGAAACATTTTTAATAGTATTTGTTTTAAATGAACATATTTTAGTGCTGGGACAGTTTGCTCTCCATGGCATGTTCTAGGCATTTTGTGTATTGTAGGCATTGTTGTGATATAAGTCCAGTGAAGCCTTGAAACCTCTCATGGAAATGGAGGTTCCAAGTTTTCAAATGTAGGGGCTGTGTAATTTTCTTCGTTTTAAAAAAGGTTTTATTGATTCCTTTTTGTTCTGATACCATAGTCATGTCTGGGGATATAGTTTCCTTTCTTCCAGGTCAGACCCTCCTTTGAAACATAGAAAAGTGGCTAAACAAAAACATCTCATACCATGACTTTATCTAAAATTGTTAGACCACATTCTGTCATATTAGCCTCCTGTCTTTTTGTTTTGAGGAAAGATTTTTTTCATTTTCTTTTATTGGACCATTATTGACTTTTTAATTTATTCAAAGTCTTACTTCTTGGGGATCTTTTCATTTACTTTGCCATGATCACTTTATTCATCACATGCTGTACAATAATATTTCATTACATTCCTGTACTACAATTTTTTAAGCCATTCCCTATTAGACACATGCTTTTTTCTTTTTTTGCCTCTTCCAATTCTTTGCTGCCATAAAGAGTGCTGCTATGAATATTTTGGTGTACGTTGGACTTTTGTTTCTTTGACTTGTTTGGAGTATAAGAAGTGGTGTAATTTTTTCAGCTTACCTAGGGCACATAGATGTTTTCTCTACTGTGTATCAGTAAAAAGAGTTGAATGGTCCTTCTAGTAACGAAGACAGTCTGGTCCCAAAGTGAAACTGATTGACAGAAACTTTGTTACTGGAGGAGGAAATAACATAGGAGATACAAGGAATACAAGATCTTAGGTCTAGAGCTGCAAGAGATAGCTCAGAGGCCATCTAGTCCAAACAATTCAGTTGCATACCAGGACATCAGAAGAGGTTGGTTATTGTACAGGAAAATAGCACTAAATATTAATAATCACTAAATACAGCTGTGAATGTAACACAAATACCTAAAACTTAAAACAACATTTCCCTCCCTTTTTACATGTACTTTTACATAGGATTACAAAGGGTAATCCTTTGTTACCTAAACATCACCTCTGAGTCATACTACAGGTCTGTAATCCAGATTGCTCCTGCTATCTCTAGCTCTCTTAGGCACAGTGGCCGGGGGTGGGAATGCTTGTTAATGTGATTGAGGCTGGTCATACCAACAAATAAACTCTGATCTTTGTAAATGTTTGTTCATCAGGGTTTTGTGGGTTCCATTAAGTGTGCGATTCATGTAAGGCATGAGACTTACGTAAAAATCAGGTTTATTATTGGAGAAATGAATGTGTATGTAGAACCCAAAGGGTCCACAGTCCTTACAGAAGTTTACATTTTTGTGATAGCAGGGCAAGGGAGGAGGGGATACCAGGAAATGGCCTGTCATGGGAGAGGGAACCATGCAGCAAAGGTACCACTGGGAGGAGCAAGGTGATGGCAGAAGCCTCATTCTTTTCCTTTTGGAACTGCCAGACAATGAAGATCAAAGGGTCTGATTATCTGCACAGGGAGTCCAGCTTGGGGTGCAACAACAAATTATGTCAGCTCAGGAAGAGCTTCATCCTTCACACATTCAGAGCCTCCTGCATGCTCTGGGTCCAGTGTTTCCAGAAGATATGGCAACTCAAAAAAGACAATTCAGAGGACCTCTTAACAGCCCTTAACAGCTTGATGAAGGTGGAACAGGGCAATACCGACATGGTTCGTTCTCCCCCTTCTTCTCTAAGGTAGACTTTTAGCTTCTGTCCCTTCCCTATAGGAGGATGGAGGGGGAAGGAAGGCTGGGCTATGGCTGATGAGTTTGTTCCTTCCCAACTTGATGTGGTTTTTTAAGCCCACCTAGTGAATAGGACAGCTTTGGATGCTAAAAACAAAACAACAAAAAAAAAAAACCCTTTTTTTTCTCTTCCATCTTTCATTATTTCTTCTCACCTAGGCAACCCACCTTCCACCAGGCATGAGATTTTTTTTCTTTCCAAACTTTTCTAAATTAATCATAAAGGAATGTCATTTCCAGATTGAAATATCACTGTATGGCTTATCCCTAACTTCTGCTCCCGAGTCATCATCCTTTCCCTAATCATACTCCAATTCTATAAAACATGAAGGGAAACATTTTTTAATTGCTGTTAATTTATTGGCACTAGAAATTCTATTATAGTTGCCAAGGTTAATATATCACAGTCATGATATTGACAATGTTGATGGTATCTTTAAAAAAAACTAAATATTTGTTTTCTTCTCTTCTCCCTCTTGAAAAACAATTCCACAAAACTCTTGTAGCAAATATGCATAGTCTAGTAAAACAAATTTTCTTATTGGCCATATCCAAAAATTATGTGTCTCATTATATATATTAGTTCATCACCTCAGTCCATATTCATCAGGAGATGGATAGCATTTTTCATCATTGGTCTTACAGACTCATAGTTGATCATTGATTGTGTATGGGTTGGAGTTCTTAAGTCTTTCAAAATTGATAATTTTTTTACACTATTATAAATTGTTCTCTTGATTCTGCTCACTTCACTCTGCATCAATTGAAACAAAACTTCCAAGGTTTCTCTTAAACCCTCTCTTTCATAATTTATGCATAGTAGTATTCCATTACATTCATCTACCATAACTTGTTAAGCCACTCCCCAACTGATGGGCACCACCTTAATTTACTATTCTTTAGGTACACCGTGGATTTCTATTGAATGGTCAGTCAACAAGCATTTATTAAGCGTTAATTTTGTGCTGGCGCTGTGCTAAGTGCTGGGCAGACAGAGACAGGTAGAAGAAAGCCCCTGTTCTCAAGGAGCTTACAGTCAAGTAGGTTTCTGTGTATTAGGTAAGCAAACATTTCTAATACTAGCTAACATGAATGTGGAACTTTGTGGTTCACAGAACCCTCTTGGAAAACGCTTTACTAAAATGTTGTTTGAACCAAATTAGAGAATCTCTAAGGTAAGCAGGTATTGTTATCTCCCTTTTACAAATGAGAAGTCAGAGTTTTAGTATCCTCAAGTTTTACGCCTCAGGTTTTACAGGTAAATGGAAGACCTGGTATTTGAAGAAAACTCGGGACTCCAGATCCACTGCTCTTTCCATCACATCAGGACTTCCCTAAATTGTGTTGGTGTTTGTAAACGTATGTCTTTAAGTAGATGTACATATGAAGAAACATTGTGGTATAGTGAATAAAAGGCTTGGTTTGGAGTCAGTCATTCAGTCCAATAAAATGGGAAAGTATGGGTTCAAATCCTACCTCTGACACTTATTAGCCCTTTGACACTAGCTGTGTGACCCTGAATCTCAGTGTGCTTCAAATTGTCCACCCTTCAACTTAAGTACTAAATCATATACAGGCTGCCATCTACATTGATGGAAAAGGACTTGTGGTGACCAAGGCTGAAGGAATCACAGGTCTCTTTTTTATTTACATACATGCATGTATGCATATGCATAATGCACACGCTGTTATTGGTAAAACTGATACATTGGAGGTCTTAAAGCATCTAGTTATGTAAAAAGCAGTGTGCATGGTGCATGGAGAGGTGACTTTATGTCTGGGAAGACTTGAGTTGAAGTCCCATCTCTGACCTACAAAGCTTTCCACATTGTACAAGGGCTCTGTACAATTCTCTAAGAGAATAAGATACAGAAGAGGTGTTAACCTGAATTGGTTGAGGGATTTTACTCATGCAGGTGTTCCCTATACCAGTAAAACCACAGATCCTGTCTCCATTTCTATATAGTTATCTTTTTGTGTCAGGATCATTGGGATCAATGAAAGGGCAATTTTCCAAATGTTAATCATGTTGTCCTCTGCCTTCTATTCAATTCTGGGCCAGCTTATTATCTCTTTTCAGTGCTTATTTAAGATTAGATAGATAGATAATATGTGTATGTACATCTCTATACACATGAAGAAAGGGATTAATTGATTGAATTGCCCATCTACCTCATATCATAGCCTGAGCAATAGGCTTTCTTTACACACTTGGTTTTTCCTCTGTAGGTTGTTAGGCCTATTTGATGGGCTATAAATCTAATTGATGATGCCTGTAGTATTCTGGGGATCAGCGTAATTGACCCAATGTCATCTGCAAATGGGAGTATATGGAGGACCTCACCATCCACGTGGAGTTCGCCTTTGATTTGGGTTCAAATATACCAAACACCTTTTGCAATCCTGTATCTTTCTGTTTATGCCATGATTGATATTGATAATGACAGGAGTGTTTCCCAGTGTCTTCTATGGTCGCATCTGTTGAAGAATGATCTTAATATATGTATGAGAGACACCTTGTAGAGGAGAACCTTTAAGGCTATATTTTGTTCAGGGGAATCAAATGCTTAACTAAAAATAGTTTCAATACTTCAAGAAGTTATATTTTAAGTACTTCCTCCAAATGTTAGAAATTGGCTTCTTTCTTAAGAAATTATGTATAATTCATTAGAATTCTTCTGAGCACACAACCAGTGGTAGTGTGGTAGAGGGAGAAGTGTGCTGGACTTGGCAATACACTGTCCGAGTTAATGTTGGCGCTCTGACATACCAGCTGTGTGACCATGAGCAAGTTACATTGTGTCTCTGTACCTATGTATCCCTCATCTGTAAAATGAGAATAATGATACTTGTGAGGTAGTTGTAGTGAAAACTTTAAGGAAACTTTAAAGTTGTCTATACATTCCACCTATTAAAAAAATATGTACAATATGGTGCTTTTCTCCATTTGTGAATCAGTAGAGGTCTGGGTTGGGCCATAAACATTTTATCATTTTGGTTGGGAAATTCTTTGACTGGATTTTCTTTTCCAGATCCTACAGATCCCCAGTAGTGATTATTTCATTTATTTCATTATTTCAATGCATTTATTAAATACCTACCAGGTGTGAGGCGAGAGGTACTCTGCCTTAGTGTCAGCCATAGAGTGAAGAAGACCTAAGTTTGAATCTTGTCTCTTGACATATACTGGCTGTGTCATATGCCCATGGCAAGTCACTTAACCTCTCAGTGCTCAAGGCATTTCCCTGGGAAGTAGAGAAAGGGAAACAGAGGCCGGAAGGCAGATGTACTGAACTGGCAAAACCGACATCTCTTTCTCATATGTGTCTGCAAATAAATGTTTTGAAAGTAATAACCTTGGGAAGTCAGGGAAAGAAATTTTACATGCTTTCTACCCAGTAGAGGCTTGAAATGGGAAATGTACATCATCAGTTATGACTTAAAGTGAGTACATTGGATTACCTTTCCTCCTCCCCTCCCCCAAATAATTATTGATAAGAAGTTATTATTGTAGCGCTAGTTAAAATGTATTTGTAAGGAAAGTATATCAGGCACAGGATTGCTGTTTTTGTAGGTTTACTTTTCTCCTTGGGTGTGATTTCTCAACTCAATTTGTACACTAAATGACTTGCTCGCTGAAGTGTGTAAAGTGTAAAAAGAACTGTGATCTACATCGGGGATACTTGTAAGAAACAACCATCAAAGGAACCTGAGAGGCTGAGATGAGAGGAGAGCAGCAACACCCAGATTCACATCCAAAGATGCTTCGGGCTGTTTGGCCTTTGATAGTTAACAAAGGCTGTATGTGAGAGCATGCATAACTTGAAAGCCCTAACATAACGAAGTGATTAATTTTTGTACTCTATCAGCAGAGCAGAGAGTGGTACAAAATGGTGCGTTTCAGTCAGGCTGTTCTGGGAAGCCGAATGCTGATCTGGATTTGGGGGGAATGCTTTTATGGTTAATAACAGAAGGTAGTCTTTGGAAATGGAGTAGTGCCAAAACCATATGTCATCACTTCCTGAGAGAATAAAGATTTTTTTTTCAATGTAGGGGCAGGGGAAGTAGTCTCCTGTATTACTGGTATTTAAGCAGTTTAAATAGAACAAGCTTATCCCACATCAAGGCTCATTGTATTCATATGCCAATAAAATAAGTTTGATGATCCTTATCAAAAAAAAATTCCCCTTTATAGTCAGGAATGCATGTACTTTTTTTTCATTGCAGGATTCTTCAAGCTTCATGTTCACCCTCATGTATTAAGTGGTTAAGGGGAAGGAAAGAAGAAACCGCTAAAATAGCATTCATTATTCTTCAGACTGTTCTGCTATATCCATTTAAGGTGATTTATTAGGACCCCACTGTGCCTTGGCAAAACATCAATAATATGAAACAAGAATGAAAAGTAATACCCCTGAATGAGCCATGCATTT
>CM053623.1:329155005-329186577 GCA_028646595.1 Phalanger gymnotis | reverse complement strand
TTCCAGAATTGGTTCAGAGCCATTTTTATAGGTTTTTGGAGGGACTTGGTGGGGAGCTCACGCTAGTCCCTGCTTTCCAGCCACCATCTTGGCTCCGCCCCCTGGTTGTGAAGGATTTTAAAAGCTAACTGGACAAATCTCTGTTTTAACCTAGATGCAGTAGGGAGCCAGTGGGGTATATAGGATGGTGGAATGGGTAGGTCTGTGTTTAAGCAAAATCCCTCTGTGGAGAATGAACTGGAGTGGAGAGATTCTTTGAGTCAGGATGGCCAGTTAAGAGGCCATTAACGGCTGAACAACAGAAGCAATCATCTAGGCAGGAGATGATGAAAGCTAGGACTTGGATCATGGGAGTATCTGTGAGCGAGAGAAGAAGTAGGATTTGAGAAATGTCGAAGAAATAAAAGAAAAAAGGTTGGCAACTTATTGGATGTTTGTGATGAGGTAGAGTAAATGAGTTGGGGATAAAATTGCTAGTAGGTTTGGCGGATGGTCACTAATTAAGAATTGGAGTGGCTAGAATCATCAACCTGTGCAGGAACCTCTCCAAACTTAGTAAGGCTGTCCTCAGATATCATACATTTTATGCCTAGTCTTTTCAGATTGGTAGGAACTACCAAAGCTTTTCAAAAATCCATTATCAATTTTGTTTCTTCTTTCTCGCGGTTCCTCCCATTGGTTCTAATTCATCTTTACCTCATGACTGATGTGAAAATATGTTTAATAAGAATGTATATGTAGAGCCTATATCAGACTGCATGCCATCTGGGGGAGGGGAGAGAGAGGGAGAAAATTTAAAACTCAAAATCTAATGGAAGTGAATATTGAAAACTAAAAATAAATTAATTTAAAAAAAGAATCCACTGTCAACTCCAGAACATAATGAAGCAGTGGAATGGGACTTCTTCAAGCAAAGGTACAGAGAAATAGTTGAATGGAGACTGCAACTCTGCATGACTCTGTGAGTGTTGTGAAATGGGTTGGGCCACATGCTGTTCCGGCTGGTCATACCACTGTGGCCTGATGATGAACTCAGTGCCGGCTGCCCTATAATTCTTCAAAGGGAAAAGTCTCTTTTGTCCTCATCAGTCACAGCATGATACGTTATTCATCCATGGGAGGAGTACTGAAATCAACAAAATAATCTGTCCTTGAAGTATTCAAGAAGTCTGACCCATGTACTTCAGTTGATTTGAGATAATAGGATCATATCTCATTCATACTTTCTTATCCTGTGTGATTCCACACAAATATTTCTTAAATCCTTGGTGGAATTTTCACCTAACACATTGAAGGCCTTCCTCATGGGTACCTATGCCAGCCTGGCTGCCCTTTCTTTTGCTACACATTCTTATCCAGTCCTCTACGTCATTGGCAATAGGCGTCAGCTTCTTTGTACCAATGGGTGTTTTTTCCCTTGGATTTTCTCTATTGTGACCTTTTTAAGACCATATAGCTCCACAATTTGTAGACATAGATCATCAATAGGAAAGTATTGGTGTTAAAAAAAAAAAGGTGGGGCTTTTTGTTACAGCAGACAGTTTGGGATTATTAGAAAGTGCTTTGTAGTTTCCCAAAGGCAATCTGACCCTACCTATTTAATTGTAGGTCTATCTCATTAGATGAAGGGATGTGGTGCTGGTATAACATTCATATCAATCTCTGGAGACTCGAATTTGGGACTCTGGCACTCTTATAGCCTCATCTGAGGACACCCCTCCATGATGCCATTCTGTTCTCTCATTGATATATTCTTTCATTTGCCTCTATTTGGGGCAGATGCCCGACTGCCAATATTTATTCTTTTCCTAACTTGGCCTTATTTTTCAGACTTCAACAGCCCTTCTCACAACCCCAACTCTCCCTTCCTTTTCAACTCCCTAAGAACAGAGACTCTTTCTTTTTGCCTGTATTAGCACAGTCCCTGGTGGCACATAACAAATATTTAATAAATGCTTGTAGCTAGGTGGCTGGCGTGGTGGATAGAATGCCAGACCTGGAGTCAGGAAGACTTGAGTTTAAATCCAGCTGTATGACTCTGGGCAAGTCACTTTACCTACGTTTGCTTCAGTATCCTCCTCTGTAAAATGAGGATGATAATAGCACCTATCTTCCAGGGTGGTTGTGGCAACCAAATGAGATAATAATTGTAAAATGCTTAAAACAGTGTCTGGCACGTCGTAATGCTACACAAATGGTAGGTATTTATTTATTTAACTTATTTGTTGCTTTGCCTTGCCTCCTTACTAAATTAGGAGTAGAAGAGTGTTTAGAGAGAAACGGATAGTCCTACCATCATTCTCCTCCCCCTAGTTTTTGAGCTTCATAGGAGAGATAACTGAGAAAAAAGAAGTTGACAGGGAAAGAGTGAGCACAACGAGAAGAGGTTCTTCTTTAAATGATATCTTGCCCCTCCTTGACCTGGAGAGAATCATATTGAAAGCTGGGGCTGGCTGAAGGCCAAGAAGTTTCCCACCTTTGGTGTTAGAAAGCATCAAGTAGTTCTGTTAGACGACCACGAAGGAAAGAACACTTGGGTCGGATTCTTGAGACCTGACAGAAGACATCATTGTATCTTAAGATCAAGACGTGAAAAGGACCTTAGTGTCCAACATCCTAATTTTACAAATGAGGAAGCTGCATTCCAGTGGGTGATGAGATTTTGTCCAAGGTCACAGCCTGTAAGCATCACAAGAAGGATTTGAACCCAGGCTTTCTGACTTAAAATCTGGTGCTCTTTCCCCACTGTATTATACTACCCTCTTAAGAGATATCAGATCAACAACACAAATCACCAAGATGCCCTCAGAAACAGGTCCTCTCAGATCTCAAAATCTTTCTTTCCCATCAATATAAATATAATTCTGATTTAGGTAAACTGGAATTTGAGAGTGGTCCTTTTTTTTCTTTTTAAAAACACATTTTAGGTTTGTGTTTTGTGTCTTTTTTCTCTATCACTTCACTTGGTGTGGAAAAAAAAAACTCTGTGAGTCAGCTCCAGCTTTGTTCTTATCCTGTTAAATTTGTAGGTTCTCATACAGTCCTAAATAAGCAGTATTAATTTTTTTAGCGTGAAGGGAATTGCTTACTTTTTCCTTAAAAATAATTGAAAACAAAGTCTTTATTTTACAAAATATAATTAGGAATATTAACTGGTAGTCTCTGGGCTTTTAAACATTCAGAGGGTAAGAAAATTAGAAAATAAAACAGGAGAGGAAGTGTTACATAATGGTTAGAGAAGCCAGCCTTAGTGTCAGGGAGACTTGTGTTCCCCGTGGGTCTCTGACACATACCAGCTGTGGGACTCTGGGTAAATCACTTATCCCTTCTTAATGCCTCCTGAGCACTCTGAGTTTATAAATTGCAGTACGGGTTCCTAACTGCATTGTTGGGAGGGAGTTTCCCCTTTGGGGATTCTTTAAACTAGGGAAATCATAGGGCCAGTCCAAAATAAAATAAACATGGTAGAGTGTAGTGGAAAGACATAGAGATTTGGAGGGAAAAGATGGGTCAGAATTCTGTTTGCTGGCTATGAGACCTTATTGGATAAATCACTTCAGTCTTTTGGGTCTTAGTTTCTGTGGTCAGAGTGCTGGATGTGACATCATGGGACCAGGATTCCAATACTGACTCTACCACTGTGTATTCGTGTTACCTTGTAGAAAGCCGTCTTTCCCTAACTGTAAAATGAGAGGCATTATTAAGTTACCGCTAAAGTCCCTTCCATCTCAGAAAGTATAAATCCTAAGATCTAAAAAGTTGAAGGGATTGGACTTAGATGATTTCTAAACCCAATAAATACGAATCCACAATACAATAAACATGAGTTCATTAATCATTCTTCTTTTTATGGTGATATTTTATATTTAGATTATCGACAGCCAAAATGTCCTGCTTTTCCTCCCTTCTAAATTTGAAATTGTAGCATTGCATCATTTGGATTTCTGCGCTAGAAGTTGTTTTTCTAAAAGTGCCAGTCACAGATGTTACTTTGTTATGCCTGTATAATGTGCGCATGGTGGGGATTTTCCTTTGTCAGCTGTTATTATCACATACAATAGGAACTTTTACTCCTCTTGATGGCTGTTTATCCGATGAGAGCATTTAAATCAAGCGCAAAAGGTTTTGCCCACACCTTGGTACTCAGTTATTGAGAACACGGTTCTGGCTACTCTGATAAGTAAATAAATACATGTGTTATATAGATCAGGTGCGGGGAACCTGCGACCTCGAGGCCACATGTGGCCCTTTCTCTGAATCCAAACTCTACAGAACAAACTCCCTTAACAAAAAGATTTGTTCTGTAAAGCTTGGACTCAGTCAGAAAGCTGCACCCAAGGACCTAGAAGGCCACTTGTGGCTTTGAGGCCACGGGTTCCCCACCCCTGATATAGATAGATATAGTTCTTCCTAGCTATATATAGATGCGTGGCATCCCATATATGTTTACACATAAATATCTGTATGTATATATGTATGTATATATATGTGTGTGTGTGTATACACACATATTGTTTAATATATTAATATTGTTTAATATATATTTGAGTCATGTCCAACTTTTTGTGACCACATTTGGGGTTTTCTTGGCAAAGATACTAGAGTGGTTTGCCATTTCCCTCTCCAGCTGTAGATAGCTTACTTTGTATGTATTTGTTTATTTGTCTTCCCCATTAGACTGTAAGCTTCTTACGGACAGGAACTGCCTTTTGCTTCTTTTTATATCCATGGTGCTTAGCACAGTGCCTAGCACACAATAGGTGTTTAGCAAATGTTTATCGATTGATATATAAACATATAATCGCTTATATGTATACACATATAATTGTGTATATGTCTGTCTATACACATTAATATATTTAAAAAATTTTAAGATCACCCCATAAAATTCCCCATCTTATCTAATCCACTTGTTTAGAACGTAAAACAAGCATCATGCTAGAGTGCAAAGAGTACTGCCTTTGGAATCAAAGGAATCTGGGTTCAAATCCTGCCTTTGATGCTCCCTTATCATTTGGATTTGGGCAAATCATTCTGCCTCAACCCAAATTTCCTTACCTATAAAATCAGCGATTTGACTTGATGGCATCTGAGGTCCCTAAACCTATGATAATGCATTTTCTTCTCATTTATAGTGCATTGCATCCAGCTTGCTTACAAATATTAGGTGATAGGAAGTATATACTATGTATCTATATCTCTGTGTTATTGCGATTGAGTGAACTTCAAAAGAAAATTTTGGCCTGCTTTGTTTCTTAGTTTCTTTCCAAATATATTTGTATGAAGAAGCAAGTGGTCTAATGGTGACCTGATGATGTAGTAATTTGATCAATAAACCATTTATTTCTGTAAAGAAAGTAAGCCTGTTTGTAAAACCATGGTGAAGGAAGGCCTAGTAACACCAGACAAGAAGTACATTATTACCAATTTATAGATGATAAAGTACAACTCATAAAATATGATAGAACAAGTATTTATTAAATAATTATGGTATTTAAAGCACTAGGCTGGCCTGGGAGAGGAAGAATTTAGCTAAGATGCCCATGTCATAAAGCAATGTAGGGACTAGAAGAGAGCTCTAACACCCACACTAATAGCCCCCATTACACAAAATGGGGGCGTTTAAAGGTTGAGACATGTTCATTGTTTCATAGCTTCTGAGGACAAAGTAAAAAACAGAGTCCTCTAATGTTTATTTCTGGAATCTTTGCTTGAATCTAAAGATTCAGATTTGGGTAAAGCTGAAATTTTGATTAAATCACAATCCTTGTACCATTTTGGTTGGGTAGTAGTGGAAATTCTGAGAAGATCCACTTTGCATGAAATCTAAGAATATTTAATATTTTAAATTAAAAATAAAGACCCTGAATATTAAAAAGCAAGGAGACATAGTAGAATGAAATATTCTTTTTGTGGAATGTCTGATTACCCTGTGCCATGTCCATGAACTTGAGATAATATAGACTGTGAAAAGAGGTTGTAAAAATACATTCTCTGAGGATGTTGAGCTCCTGGAGACTGGAGGTGGGGAATCTCCTATTTGAGATGTAAATCAGGATAAAATTACAAAGATGTAAGATATCTGTTAACTCAGAAGGGCCTTGTAAAACAGAAATAAATGTGCTTTCCATTTGCAGTTTCAGCTAAGGGCTATAAATTAGAAAAAAAATAGAAGAATATTTGTGAATCTGAAGGAGGGCGAGTCACTTGATAGCTCTCCCCTCAAGAGCTAGTTATCAGATTTTTTTGTATGTGTTCAGAGACTTATATATCTAGGATGCATATTAAAAGCAAACAAATTCAAATTATTTTGTGCCTTAAGGATTAAGGCATTTTTTCTTTTTTCTGATTGTCCCACAATTGACATAATATGGAATTAAGAAAAGACTTATCATTGAGTATAGTAACCGACAAAAGATTTCTGAAGCTAGATGTTTTTTGTCCTTAGAGTAAATAGTTTTATTGTGAGAAAGAGGAGGAAACAGGATGTGTGTGTATGAGCTTATGCAAAGAAACACAGGAAGCTTTCCATTTTATAGCACTGGTAAATTTCAGAGGTTGGAAGAAAGAAAGGAAGAAAGAAAGCGAGCTAATTTTGAAGAATTTGCCCTATTATTGGAGATCCTTGGCTTAGTGGCTAAAGTGCTAACCTTGGAGTCAGAAAGACTTGGATTCAAATACTGCCTTGTGCACTTACTAATTGTGTGAATCTTGGTAAATTATAACCTCTCTGATCCTCACAGTGTTGTTAAGGAAGAATATATGTGTTAATGTAGTACTTTGTGAAGTGCTTTGCAAATTTAAAGTGCAATGATGATAATAGCTCACATCTATGTGGTGTTTTAAATTTTACAGAGCATTTTATATGTATTCTTATTTGGTCCTCACAACAGCCTTGTGGGATTGGTGCTCTTTGTATCCACATTTTATAGATGAAAAAACTGAGATTCAAAAAAGTTATTTGCCCGGAGTCGCAGAGCTAACAAGTGTCTGAAGTAGCATTTGAAACTAGTGATTTATCTACCACAGAAATTATCAGTTGTTACCTGTCACATAGGAGTTATTGAAAATGTTTGTTGACCCAGTGGGTATTGTTATTGTGGCTGAATTTTCTAGTGACTCTAAGTGAGAAGTAAAACCTGAGCTTCTTTGTGACTAAGTGACCTCCCGAAACTTGAGTTTTAATCTGGGTAAAGAGGAACTAATTTCAAGAAGGGATTTTTTGATCTAGGGCAAATTTTCTGCAAAAAATGTCAGCAGTGACTCTGTGACTTAAGGTATCCTGGGGTCTTGGTAAATTCAATCAGGCCTCTTACTGAACCTCAAACATTTTAATTCACCTACTGTGAATTCCTTTGTCACAGCTACTATTTATTGATTTTGATTTACTTTTTTAATATGGTAGTGAAAAGAATATTCAAGGGACAGGGGAGCTACTCCAAGCCCTCTGTATCTTTTTATGGGTTGAGATTTAGGGTCATCCAAAGACTGTTAATAGTACATGCATGTATATGTTTGGTTTTTTGCCTATAAACCTTTTTGCCTTCAGACCTATGTTATGGAAGACCAGAATATTTTTTATTTGAAATAGTGAATGTTGGGTTGATGTTAACCTATGAAAGTCAAGTATGAGGTGTGTGTGGGAAAGATCTGAAATTCTGATGTTTGTTTTTTAGGCTATTTTCAAAAAATAATTTCATTTTGAAGGTTTCCTTGGTGGATATTGTGGTGCAGCGAAGGAGGGGGGGAATGCTGGATTTGAAGTCAAAGGTCCTGGTTTCTAATCTTTACTTTGCCACTTACTGTCTGTATGACCTTGTGCAAATAATTTAACTTTTCTGAGGCTTAGTTTTTTTTATCTGCAGAGTGGGGATAATAAAAATTGCTAAATCTGAATTCAGAGTTGAGTCCTGGCATAGTTGTTTCCTACCTGGGCATACTTGTGTTTCTTCATCTATAAAATGAGGCAGTTGGACTGCATGAGTTCCCTTCTAGCTTCAAAACTAGGATCCTGTATCTCTTATTATTCCTGATGGATGCCTTTCAGGTTTAACCTGGACGCCACTGCAGAGACCATAGTGCAAGGCAGACAGAGACATCTAAACCGAGGTTTGGACAGGTCCTCTGTTCTCACCTCCTTATTTTTACTCTGTGAAAAATCCATTCACTTAATAAATACTGAGAGATTAGAATTGTGTATGAGTGATATTGCACAGGGCTGTTTGACACTTCTCTTTTCTATTCCTCCATACCAGGAGCTTGCAGACAGCCTATTCTTTCTTCTGCTAGGCAGATGATGTAAAAAGCTGATACTGCCTTTAAAGTTTACAAAGTTCTTTTCTGGCAAGTCCTGCAAGGTAGGAAGACACAGATCTAGAAATGGTATTTCATTTAGAAATGGCCCTGTTTATTATTTTATTACCCAATTCTTAAAGTAAAATAATCAGGATAAAAAGAAGTCTAGATGCCACATTTCTGCACACTCAGAAGAGTTCTTATGCATGTGAGATTTTTTTTTTTAATTCTCCATTTTCCCCATGATCATGGATAGTAGATTCCCAAGTGGTCTTCTTCCTGGCAGATTGCCATATCCGTTCTGCTTCTGTCTGTATTTCTTTCTAGTTCTGTGGTTTTCATGCCAACAGTTTGAAGATGTCCTCAAGAGAGTAGACTTTTAAAGTATGCCCATGCTAGGAAATTCGGCTCTATTTCTCTACCCCCTAAACCACTAATTCATATTCCCTTTCCTGGTCTACTTCTCCCTCTCTCATCCCAAAATTCTAGTCATATACATCCAAAGAGCAGATTGTAGCACTTTTTAGGGAAAGATGAAGAGCCAGAAACTTTTTAAAGGTCATTTCATCTGGAAGTGTCAGAGAAGCCTGCAGTGACCAACACTCCTGAGTGCACCAGAACCAGATTAAAATCTGGAAAATATTTAACAAAATAAATTAAAAATACCTTAGAATATAGATAGTGCTCTCATGGGGTTTTCTAAGTCAACATTTAGCCTGCATAGATCCGTATGTATCTTTTAGTGGCCCCCATTTCTTTTTGAGTTTGACACCATCTTGTTCAACCCCTTAATTTTATAAAGGAGAAACTTTAAGTCAGTGAAGGAGGGGATCTGCTCCAGGTCACAAAACTAGGAAATACCCAGGTTAGGGCTGCTTCCTAGGCATCTTATTGTTCTTTCCACTAAACCACACTTGCTCTCTATTTCATAATACAGGTAGCCACTATCTTATAAATGTGGTATGTTGCCGAAGTTCATTTTCTTTTTTGTAACTCAGAATGCATTTTACCACTTTACCACACAAATGATTTAAAACTGGAAGGAATTTCATAGAGCATCAAGTACTTTTTTTTTTTTTTACAAACAAATGAGGAAACTGAGTCTGGGACAGAGCTAACTTACCCCAGGTCACACAAACTAGTAAATAGCAAAGTAATCAGTTTTAGTTGCTATATGTGCAGTTATTTAGAGATTTTGAAATAAACGCGAATGAGCATAGTATGCACAGTGAATTATTTTTAGGACATTTGTTGAAATTTGATTATATGGTTTAAAGATGTAATTTGATTCTTACTTTGAAATCTGGAAGGTCTCTGAGTAGGCATGACTCATTTGGAGTTGCGCTTAACTTTTTTGAGGTTGAGCAAACAGAGTGAGATCCCTTGAGACCTGTCTGCTTTGAGTCTCTATTCTTGTTCAGTTTTAAGAGTTAGGCATGATAATTTTTTAAAATTCTCCTTTTTTGATTTACATGAATAACCTATGATTTTGGACTAGCCAAGAAATTAATTCAGCTGTGGGAAGGAGAGACGCTCTCATTTCCTTGGCTCACTTAATCTGTACATGAGAGTCCAAGAAAAGGCAGAAAGATGGGACTCTGCTTTACTTCCCCTGGCATTGAGGCAGACTCAAAAGGGAGGGAGGCCAGGTCCCTCGTTTAGAGAACTCTTTAACATTTGGCATTTTGTGGATTTTGTGGCCAAACTAAGTTTATCCTCCTGGAGTTGTGGTGCTTTAATTCTGCCGATTCCTCTGTCTGATAACTTCCTATTTTATTTAAAGCGAGACTAGCAGCTGCTCACTGTACCCTGAACCTTAACTGAGAGTTAGGGAGTACTGTAATTAGTTTTCACACACAAGAGCAGCTGATTGGAGAGTTCTTGAACTGGCAAATGTTCACGTTTGCCTTCCTCTGGGGAGTCGGTTAGATTGGAAGGGTTTGCTGCAGTTGCTAAGAATTGCTCAAAAACGTGCAGCTTGCCATGAAGAGATCAGCGCTGGATGTCACAAACAGCTGTGCGTACTATGTGTTAGCTTGAATTCATAGTGTTTCATCTTTGACCTAACGTGTGTTGCTTGGAAACCTGAAACCCCAAATCAGTATTTCATAGAAAATGTTAGTCACCCAATACAAAAATGATTGTAAGGCTGTTTTAAAATTTATACGGTATTCCACTGAGTGTGTTTTGGTGTATCATATAATTTCCAATTAGAATGTCTTCATGCACAAGTCAAGATATCACCGGTGATGTCATTGGTCCTCTTTGAAAAGGACCGGTCAACAAAAACAATTAGAATGTGAGGGCCTTGAGGGCAGGGATTGTTTTTTGTATTTATTTGTATCTCCAGCACTTAGTACATAGTAAATGTCTAATAAATAGTACTTGACTTGACTCTTCATTTAGCCAGTTATTAAGCACCTAGTGTGTCCCAATTACACTATGCTGCTAGGCTGGGGAAAATGCAAAGTTTAGAGAAAATGAAGTCCCTACCCTTGTGGATCTTTCAGGCTAAGTACCTCAATGCTGTATTGTAGCTACTGAAAACTGTACTCTAATAATACAAAATATTATGTGGAACAATGTATTCAAAAGGTGCAAAGAGCCACAGTGTAAAGATAGACAGGGAAAGGTTTATTCAGCAAGCCAAAAAATTCAGTTTGGTGGCAGTACTGAGTATTTTGTGGGGGCAAACGAGATAAAGGTAAAAAGATAGGTTGGTGCCTGGCTATAGAAGATCTCAAATGCCAGTCAAAAGAACTTAGATTTGTAGGAAATAAAGAGCCGCTGGAGAGTTATGAGCAAAGACACGATATGGTCAGATCTAGACATAAGAAAAATTCTTCTGGTAGCAGAGAAAAAAGATGGTTTAGAGGTAGAAGGGAGAGGAAGCAACAAGGCCTGTTATGAGGCTATGAAAAGTTTCTAGGCAAGACATTCTAAGAGGAGTAAATACGAAGGTGGCTTAAGTGGGAACGGAGAGGAAGGGTGTAAGAGATATTAGGAAAAATAGGATTTGGATTGAATATGAGATATATATATACATGATTGAATATGAGATATAAAGGCAAGTGAAGACCTAAAGATAGTACTGAGACTTTGATGTTAATATATATACATATTTGTGTCTAATGATAGCCATCTCTAGGATGGAGGGGAGGAAGGAAAAAACAAGGGGGAAAAAAGAAATTTACATTATTCAATATTTAAAAGAATATCAAGTTGTACATAACAGACTTGTAGCTTCATGTGCAGTCATCTTTTTTATTATACTGTGTTATGGAAATCCATGTTCTATTCCATAAATTAAAAATAAACTAAAACCAAGAAAAAAAGACTTTGAAGTTAGGAGGCTGTATGATGCCAATGACAGGAATGTTAGGCAAAAGGAAACTAATGCAATTTTAAGGGCATGGGTGATGTCAGTTATCTAAGTAGGCATGCCCCTGGAGGAGATGCTGGTATGGAGTTCCTAAGAGAGAGGTAGTGGCTGGATAAATAGATTTTGAGGTCATCTCTGCAGAGGTGGTAGTTGAAGATAAGAGTGTATGGTATTGGCAAGGGATAAAATGTAGAGAGAAAGACAAGAGGCCTGAGGACAGAGCCCTGAGGCACCCCCGTCTTTGAAGGTCAAGGAAGAGACTGAGAAGTCGGTTAAGAAGTTGGGGAGCAGGAGGCAGTGGTTAGAGAGGTAAGGAGAGAACCCAGAATTCTGTAGAATCTGTGGAATCCAAGGAAGGAGACACTACCCAGAGTATGAGATACTTTAGAGAGATCACAGTGAGAAGACCATTGGGTCCGACAGCTTTTTCTCATTTTTGTACAGTTTAGGGCCTCAGAGTTTACAAACTGATCTCCTTACAGCCTCCCTCCCTCCATGAGGCAGGCAGGGCCAAAAATTATTCCTGTTTTCCAGAGGGGGGAATTGTGCCTGAGGAAGTTTAAGTAACTTATCCAGGGTTTTATATACATACACATACAGAGTAAGTGGAAGATTAAGTTTGAACAAAAAAATGCCAATATACTTTGGTTGACAAATAGTTAAAGCATTTATAAACATCACTATACACCAGGCACAGTATTAAACCTAGAGATGCAAAAACATGAAAACAAAACAGTCTGTAGTTTCAAGAAGCTTACATTCGATTAGGGAAAGACAGAACATAAAAGATCTGGAAGGATTGTGGGAATGGGGAAAGGGTACCCACAAGGGAGCCAATCAGCTGTTATGGAGGTGGAGGCCACCTGAGAATGAGCAGAAAGTGAAGTGAACTGCTGGCCGTGGCTACTGCAGATATGGCTGGCAGTCACTAATCAACAAGGACCCCCCTGGGGCAGAATCATCCTTAAAGCTGTCAAAGCAACTTTTGTTTGTTAGTGTTATCCCCCCCCCCCCAAGTCCCTAATACCAGAATTCCTTCTTACATCAGATATATACCAATTTGACAAATTCTCGAATGGAGGGCAGGTACTTCGGTATCCTGTTCTCCTGGGAATGCTTAAGACTATAAGACAGTTTGGCTTAAAATTTTAAAACTAAATCTTCTCCTTATTCCCCAATGGTGTAATATTGTGTCTGAACAAGAGAGTACTTCATCTGTGTACAAAATAGGTGAAGGTTCTTGGGAAAGTTTCAGGGAATGGGATCTTCTACATTGATTATTTTCTAAAAAAAACCACACAACCTCACAATAGAGTCATTCCAGTTTTATGGGTGGTAGGGGAGAGGGGGCAGATAGAAATTACTCTGAAGTGTAAATCTCCATGCATACTTTACCTTGAATCTGTAATAATTATAGCTTGGCTTGCCAAGTGGTGATTAGACACCCATTCTGTTCCTGCAATCTTTCTGCATTGTCGTAAGGTATTAGTCTCTCACTGGGCTGATTGCCAGGCCTTTGCTGATTATCTGACAGCAGGCAAAAATGCAGCTTTCTATTTACTTAGATTCCTTTCAGAATCTCTTTGGAACAGCAGGGAGCCTCTCTTCCTTTTCATTGCTCTTGCTTGTCTTAGGGATAAATGGTAGGAGGTACAACTTTCTAATGATGACTATAATAATGTAAAATAGCCGTTGATTAAATAGTAGCTGGGGAGGCCAACCTTAGGTGCCTCAAAGAGAGGCATATTATCCATATTCAGGAGATAATAAAACAGCCTTCATCCTAGGACCCTTAGTATTTATTGGCTCCTGTTTTTGAGCCTTTTCAGACAGGCTTTCACATTTCAGGAAGGACTGCCAAAAAGTCATCATTTATTTTCCCTGGAAGGACAAGGGGAAAAAACCCCACCTCTAAAGACTGGCTCCACACTAGTAGACAGTTTTGTGGGATACCATGGCTAATGACATTCCCCTGGCCAGAGGAGGAGAAACGCCTTTCCTAGCTACACAAAGACTGCAAAGGGGCTCTTGTTAGGGGGAAAAATGATTTTAGCACATTGAGAGGCTTGCCTTTCCCCAGAGTTTGACATTCGAGCTCTGTTTCCTATAAACTCACTAGGAAGGAAACTGAGGGGATCTGTCCTTTTGTAAAGAAAGAAACTGTCTTTTGTGATCCTGCCTGATGACCCATGAGTGTCAGGTTGAATTATTTTGATTTTTTTGAAGTCTATAGCAGCACTTCATTTTCCGGCTTTCCCTTGATCCAGGGAGGGAGAGGGAGATATCCATCCAGATAAGTGATTTTGCAGTAATGTAGAGGGAGGACCCCAAACTCATCATTCAGTCAAGTTTCCTATTTGGCTGAGAGAGAGGCCAGTCTCATAATGGAAAAAGCAGCTCATGGAATTGGTGCATCTGAGTGAATCCTAACAGTAGCTTGGTGGACACCCTGAGGAAACAGGCTGACTCAGGACACAGAGCATGTGTGACCACAGCTTGACACAGAGAGGGTGCTGAGCACTGTTTCCTTGGCATCTTTCTTTGCTATCTTGGGCTACTAAATGGCATTCTTGCCTGAGTCTCATCTGGGAGGAGCTAAATGCCATAGGTCTAGAGACAATCAGAATGGGAAAGGGGGGCCTAAGGAACCTTAGCTTTGAAGAATCTGTAGCATCAGACTAGGAAGTTTTCTCTTATAGAATTTGTCATTGCGATGTGTGTGTGTATGTGTATACACACAAATACACATACATATATATATATGCAATACAAATATATAATTGTAATATTTCTGAATTTTTATATTCAGTTTTCTCTGTAAATAAAACCTGATAAATGTACTTTTATGGTCTGTGCTGTGAGAAAGGGACAGGTGCTGCAAAAAAGCACCAAAGTATCACCTGCAGAAGATTGATCTGTAATTAGTGTTTGAGTACAAGAGATCTCCAACTCAGGGAACCTGCCCAATTTCAGAAGCTTGGCACCTTGAATTTGGGATTCAGTGATCTGGGAAAAACCTTGGGGAAAAAGATGTGAGCCCCCCAGAGCAGGAGTTCCAAGCAGAGGAGCTTACCTAACAGGGTAGGTAGGTGCCTGCCTAAGACTAATGCCCAGGGCTAAATTCTCCACACTTCTACATAGAGAGGAAATCAACGACCCTTTGGATCTCTTGACTTCTGAGATAGTAAATGTCATTGGAGCTTAGTTACCTTCATCTAGGAAGCCTGAAATTTCAGTCAGACTTGAGTGTGGGAAGTTATTCACCAACCTAACCCTTCTCTAACACTTCCTCTCTCCCCCCGCCGCCCCCCCCCCCATACTCACACGCACACACACACACTCACACACACTCTCTGGTTAGGAGAATACTGTGTCCTTTGTGGAACATCACTAGATTGTAAACTCCTTGAAGATAGGAACCATATCTTGTGAGGCACCACCTCATGTGTAATACACCCTGAGAATATAAGCTCTCAAGAAAACCTGCTGGATGGTTGATTTGCAGCATTTGCCCATCATTATCTAGATTTGGACTTGTTCTTTTAAAAAAAGTGTTCTTGATCTCTGTAGTGTTTATAGCTCACCACACTCCTCCTCCTTTCCCTTTACAGAGTCATACCTTGAAACAAAGAAAAAGAAAGAGGTGCAAAAAAATGGTTTAGGAAAAGAAAACAACTTTATCTATAAGTCTGACAGTACATGTGTCCCACCCATACTGTTCCGCCTCCCCAAAGATGTATCTATTCTTTTTGCTGAGAGGTAGTATCCTGGTAGGCCATATAAGTCATCAATAAGGGACCCTGAACTTTGGCTTGTTAACTCTAGTCATCCTTCATTAGGCAACACTGGCCATATAGAAGCACAATGGAAAGGACCCTGGCTTGAGATGTGAAACCTATATTAGTACAACATGAGTGCACTCACTCTTGGGAAAGCTGACCTCAGTTCAGTTCAAAATAAAATGACATCTTAAAAGGATGGGGCCAAGGTCAAAGACAGGAGGGAAACAGAATGGCAGCTGGATAATCAAGATTCATAACAAGCATTTTTCTTATGGTGGATTTCCTTTCATATTCTCTCTACACACTCTGGAAACCAGAACGATAGATTAATATTGTTCTTTAGAATTTTTGGAATTACTTTGTATTTTTAACCTAGCCTCACCTAGTAGTGAGAAATATTTTTCAACTTTTAGGCAAAAGTTTGTGGGGATGTAACGAGTATTACCATAAGATACTGTTTCTCAGGCTCTGAGAGAGAACCAAATTAGGGTTCCCAAAGATCTACAAAGTTTCTCTAAATTATGAAGACTTTCAGAGAAAGGAACAGGTATTTTTTCTTCTTTGAGCCTATTGAAGAGATAAAGGAAGTAACCTCAGGGTTTGGTATTTGGTTAGAGTTTGAGAGTATCCTGAATGTGGGGAAGGGAGGAATGCATGATTTAAAAGTTAATATTTGTAACTAGGGGCAGCTAGGTGGTTCAGTGGATAGAAGACCAGACCTCAAGTCAGAAAGACTCTTCTTGATTTCAAATCTGGCCTCAGACACTAGCTACATGACCCTGGCCAAGTCACTTCACCCAGTTTGCTTCACAGTTTCCTCATCTGTAAAATGAGGTGGAGAAGGAAATGGCAAACCACTCCAGGATCTTTGCCAAATGGGGTCACAGAGGCAGACATGACTGAAATTGACTCAATTTGTGCCTAAGATCATTCTGCTTTACTAGACAAGGTGAGAAGAGTTTTAACTAAGGGGATTTGTAAACAGGAAAAGAATGGGAGCATAATTGGGGATGTGGGGTTTGAATATCTGAGAGCGAGGGTCGTTGAGTGCCAGGCTGTGGGCAGACCTGAGAAGCTTTGCATTGAAGTATGACATAGAAAGGTGGCGCAGTTGGATAGTGCGCCAGATCTGGAGTTGACTTACCTTTTTGAGTTGAAATTCAGCCTCAGGCACTAGCTGTGTGACCCTGGAGAAGTTACTCAACCTGGTTTTCCTCGGTTTCCTCATCTGTAAAATGAGCTGGAGAAGGAAATGGCAACCCACTCCAATATCTTTGCCAACAGAACCCCAAATGAGGTTGTGAAGAGTTGGGTACAACTGATCAACAGTAACAAAGAGTATATAAGTTTGTAAAGAGAACACACACAAGGTAGTTAAGGTGGGCACTGTCAGTTGGGAACAGGAAAGACCTTTTTTGAGGTAGTGGTGCTTTGGCTGTGTTTTAAGAAGAGAGGATCCCATGAGGAGTAGGTGAAGAGTGACTGCATTCCAGGGATGGGGTAGGCCAGTGCAAAGATACAGAGATGGGATGTGTGAGGGAACTGAGAGAAGGGAGAAGAGAAGGCCAGTTTGGTTGGATTTTAGAGTGTGAAAAGGGAAAAATACACAAGAAAATATGTTCAGTACAGAAAGTTTTCAGGATAGCAGGACTTTATCCCGTGCTCTATACAGAGATCGTTGAATATAGAAATCCAAATTACAAATGAAGAATTCCTTTCTGATAGCTTAATCTTTAATCTTTCTCCTCTTCCCACTCAGTTTCTTCATGCTGCTCTTGCCAAACTCACTACCTCCTCTTTTCTTCCCTCCCTGAATAGCCACCCACACACAGGCTGTTAACCCTAAAGTTCTGAAGATCTTCCCACCCTTGTGCTTGCTAATGGGATGTCTCCAAGCATTGCACCTTCCTTCTCTGTAATTGCCTCTTGGACATCTAACATGTCCCTGACACTTTCTTAGATTCTTTTCAGAATGCTGTCTTTTTCATTGATTAGACAGTGCTACTCCTTCAATTCAAGATTTAATTATTGAGAACCTAGAACTTTCCTTGGTGCCGTGGTAGCCTGCAGAAGAGAACATTAGATTTGGAATCAGAAAACCCTGGCCCACTGCCATTTGCCATGTGGCCTGGAGGAAGTCACAACCCCTCTGGACTGGATTTTCTTTGTAGAAAGAGGGAGTCGAGTTGGAGGAACTCTAAGGTCCTTTCTAGCTTTAAATAAGCATCCTTCATCTCCTACTGCCACTTAACAGCCCTGGCCCTCCTTGACACCCACCACCTGCCTTGCCATTTTACAAATAAGCAAACTGAGTTCTGCATCCCTTAGGAATGTAAGAGCCTGGAAGGCAGAAACTGTTTCACCTTTGTACTTGTATCTTTCTGTTGTCATTGTTCACTGGTTTCTTTTGTGTCTGGCTCTTCATGACCCGATTTGGGGTTTTCTTGGCAAAGATACTGGAGTGGTTTGTCATTTCCTTCTCCAACACATTTTACAGATGAGGAAACTGAAGCAAAGAGGGTTAAATGACTTGGCCAGGGTCACACAGCTAGTAAGTATCTGAGGTCGGATTTGAACTCAGGAAGATGAGTCTTTCTGCCTCTGTGCTTGGCACTGTATCCACTTCTCTACCTAGTTGCTCCCAATGTATCTTTTATCATTTTACTTTCTCTCCAAGACTTATTTGTGACTTCTCAAAGGTAACAACGAAACTACACGTACCTCTCTAGGTCTAAGTTTCCACCTCAACTCAAGTGATCCACCAGCATTGGTCTTCTCAGCAGTAGGAATACAGGCCTGTGCTATTGTACCAGGTGATTAGATGAGGTTGAGAAAGAACAACTGTCTTTCCTATAATTCTTAATTCTAGTCAAACTAGACTTTGTCCCATCTAGCATTTTTGTCTAATCCACTCCTTTCTCTGTAACTTGTCCACCCACTATATCAGGCTGCACCATCACTTCTGTCTCAGTTTAGGACAAATCTCCTCAAAACCTACCTGGGGTGTCACTTTCTTATGTGATTGGATCCTCCTTCCCACCTCACATTCCAAAGTGATCAGCCTTTACTCCTCTGGCCACTTTGTCCCCTTCTTTTATACTTATGGGATCTCCCCCCTTTTTTATCATAGTTATTTGTATATTTGTGTACCTTTTTCCTTCCAATTAAATTGTTTGTTGTTCTCAGCTCCTAACCAAGCACCTTATACATAGAAGTACTTTAAAAAGGTCTGCATCGAACTGAATTGAATTACCAGATGATTCACATCCTTTGTCCTAAAGGCAGAGGAGAATGTAGCAATGTCAAATTAGCCAGTAAAATACTGATGATCCTTCAGTGCTACGCTGCACAGGAAATGAGCAAGGCTTATCTGTGCATGGTTGTGATTCCTTGACCTTCCCTTGTCTCTCAGATAAAAATATACATATGGTACATAATGTCATTGAATGTGGTCTGTATTAAGATTTCATTTCTCCTTTTTGCTTTTGATTATATTCTTCCTCTTTTGAATAGCCATTCTTTTGGAATTATGGGAGTTTAATGCTATTGTTAAGCCACTGTGTGTGTGTTGGGGGGGGAGGTAAAAGCAAGAACACTTGCTTTTGATTTTTTTTAAAGGTTGTTTCCTACCTCATGAAGGATTTGTGCCTTAGGTTTCTCTTTATGAAACACAGTCCTGTGAACTTCTTTCCCATTTGGATGGTCGTACTCAGCAGATTCTATTGGTTTTAATGACCCAAAGCTTCTTTATGAAAAAGGGCTTCTTTTTAACAACAGTTTTTTCTTGTGATGGTTATTTAAGTCATAGAAGACCACAATCTGAAGAATGAAAGTTGTGAATTGCCCAAAGGATAATTTCAAAGCCTTGAGTGGTCTGATACATTATCAACTATGCAAGAGGAATAATACAAAGGATATTATCAGAGAGCAATGTGATTAAAGCAGACCGTGGGCCAGGCACAGGATAAGAATGAGAATAACAAATGGACAAACTATGTGTTCCATTAGTGTTTATTAAGTGTCTGTTGTTGTGTCATTTTCAATCATTTTTGACTATATCGTGATTTGGAGTTTTGGCAAAGATCCTGGAGTGGTTTGCCATTTCCTTTTCCAGCTCATTTTACAGATGAGGAAATCAAGGCAAATAGTAAGTGACTTACCCAGGGTCACACAGCTAGGAAGTGTCTCAGGCCAAATTTGACCTCAGGAAGATGAGTCTTCCTGACTAGGTCTGGCACTCTATCACTACTGCATCATCTACTTGTCCTATTAAACCTGGGGGGGAGGGGGAAGACCCTGGCTCTTCTTGTTTTCCTTCTCACGGCGCCCCCACCAACCCCCAGCCCTAACATACATAGCGGAAGACTTATGGGAGGCAACAGATGAGAGAGAATAAGTCGGTTTTAAGGAGCTCTTATGATGGTTATCCATCAAAGTAAAAAGGAGGCTTTTTATATTGGAATAAAAACATCTGTAAAGATCATAGAACAACAGGAACCTTAGGGGGCATCTGTGCCTGCTGGAGTCTGTTTCTGTGAGACTGGTAACATACTTTTAGAAGTCTTTTCCCCCCTTTTCCCTCTCCATCATTCCTGGATCCAATCAGTCCCAAATCCTTTCAGTTTTATCTCCATAATATCTTTCGTTTCTCCCTTCCCACAACTACCACCTAGAGTGTTCTGACAGCCACGACATTCTGTCTCCTTCCTGCGACGAGCCTTTGCATAGATTGACCCCCATACTTGGAATAGCAAAGTAATCCAGATTGACTAGAGTGAAGAACATGAAGGGAAACAGTGCAATAAACCAAGAAGGATAGTCTGGAGTCAAACAGTGCAATAAACCAAGAAGGATAGTCTGGAGTCAAACAGTGCAAGGTTTTTAGAAGCCAAACAGTAGATTTTGAATTTTTATCCTAGATACAATAGTGAGCCACTGTAGCTCCTTGAGCAGGGGAGTGGCATAGTTATTACTATGATTTGGAAATGTTGAGGATGGATTGGAGGGTAGAGTGATTGGTGTCAAGAAGACCAGTTAGGAGCCTTTTGGGTGGGTGGGAAATCTGAAATTGGATCTCCCTGTCTCATTGAAGCTAGAAGTATAGCACTCCTGAAATGATTAGCATGGAAGCTTAACCACCCCCCCCCCTTTTTTTTTTCCTGAACAAGACTAGTTTGCTCATTCTTAACCAACAAGGGGCAGCTCAGTGGTGCAGTGGATAGAGCGCTGGGCTTGGAGTCAGAAAGACTCATTTTGCTAAGTTCAAATCTGGCCTCAGACACTTAACTAGGTTTGTGATCCTAGGGAAGTCACTTAACCCTGTTTGCCTCAATTTCCTCATCTGTAGAATGAGCTGGAGAAGGAAATGGCAAACTGTTCCAGTAACTTTGCCTAGAAAATCCCAAATGGGGTCAGGTAGAATTAGACACAATTGAAACACCACCACCACTACAACTTCCTGGTGCTCTATCCACTGCACCACCTAGCTGTCATGAAGACCCACACTTGACTGAAAAGCAACAATAGACAACAATGTGGCCCTTTGATCCCAGAAGCTCACCATACTGTTGCCGAACTTGTTTGGACACCTGATAGGCTTTAGCCCTACTACAGCTCAGCACACCTTGCCCCACCCCCCAGGTAGCAGGGGTTGCAGTTGGGTGCCACCACACTGGACCAGGAAGCCATTTCAAAATCCCAGAAGTGATGAGCACCTGAGTTAGGGCTGTGGCTATGTGAGCAGAGAGAAGGGGAGGCGTGCCTGAGAAATTGTAAAAGTAACATCCAAATGATTGAATGATAAAAAGTGTCTACACTGTGAAGTACATACACTGAAGAGTAGAGAATGACTGAGGGAGTGGTCTTAGGAGACTGGGAATAGCAAAGTTTATAGGTGAACAGTTTGGTGTTGTAATCAACACAAAGTTAATCTGCCATATTTAATAATATATATAATTATTGTATTCCATTGTCATTAAGTACGAATGTTTCTATAAATTGCTATAATTAACACTAATTTTATGTGGTCAAAATGAATGTTTCTAGAAGTAGCTTGGGAAAATTAACAAGTAACTTACATTTATGTAGCACTTTAATTTATCTCCATTATTTCATTTATCTGTACAATAAGGCAGGTCCTATAGCGATGTTAACATCGCTTTAGGAATAAGGGCCTATGATTTCACGTCATTGGTCTAGTGAATTCCCAGGTCAGGAGTGCAGAGTGGTACTTTCACTGCCACTTGTAGTCTCACCTAGAGCCCTGCAAAGGTAATTGATTAATACAAAGTCCCATAGCCAGAATGAGGCAGGTCTTGAACCCAATGTTTTCTGGCTCTGAGGCGAACTCTGTATCTACTATGCCGTACTGCTTCTGTGTGACTCCTCTGAAACCCTTTGATTTGTAATACAGGGTGACTGAAATCTTTTCCTTCTCTCTGCTGGGACTTCTTTAGGTCTAGGACTAGCTAGCTTGCCCTTTCCAGTACATTCTCAAGTGAAAGTCTCCTCCTGCCCACCCTCTTTTGTTTCTTTGCTTTTAAATAACCCAGTGAGTGTGTATATGGTCATATTGCATATTGGGGGGAGATAAATGGAAAGTTAAATGATCTCTGGTCTTTGGCCTCCAGACAAACAGGAGCTAGCCCCTAGGTGAAGTTTCCTTCCTTTTTGGACTTCCTTTTCTGTCTTCTCTCAGCTCTTCTTTCACCTTCAAATATCCCTGTGCTTTCATGTTCTTATTTAGCAGCTCAGTCCCTGTCATTCCTATCTCATCCTCCCCTTCTTGGAATCTTATAATTTAGAACTAGGAGGAATCCCAGAGGTCATCTAGTCTAGGAGTGCCGATCCTTTTTTGTGTCATGTACCTTTTGGCACCTATAGACCCCTTCTCACAATAATGTTTTGGAATACATAAAATAAAATATGTACAATTATGATGAAAACCAATAATATTGAAATATCTAATATTAAAACAAGTTTGTGGATCCCACATTAAGAAGTCCGGATTTCTAAATTCAAGCCTCCTGTTTTATAGAAGTGGGAAATGAACCTAAGAATTTAATCCAGAGAGGTTAAGTTATTGCCCAAGTCCCCACAGATATCGAGTAGCATAACTGGATTGGAACCAGGGTCTTCTTGACTCTGATTCCAGTTTTCATTCCATTATACACACCACTGCCTTAGAACAGGAGGTCAAAGCCTGGCAGATAGTAATGGGACATTCATTCATTTCCTTCAGGTGCCAAGATGGTTTGTAGATTTTGGGAGAATGAATTCGGAGAATATTTTCTGCCTCCAGTTTCGTATCTGATTATGAAGGAGGTAACCCAACCTAACTTGGGGGAATGAATAGAAATCACCTTTGTTTTCCCTCTTTCTCCTTCTGATACGGTGACAAGAATTTCTGACACAAGTAACATTCTTGCATAGGACCCCTTAGTCCTGGGAGTGTAAACTTGTTTGACAGCTTTTTCCCTCTGCTCAGTGATAAATGTTTTAGAAACATATTTAGTTCTTGGTGACTAGTGAACTTACAGTTTAATTAACACTTCCAGGGGATTGAAAAATCAAATAGATGTTTCTGTTCTTGAAAAACAGATTTTTCCTGATCTACAAAAAGATAAAGGCTGGATATATTTATTTCATGAGTAAAAGCAAAAGGGGGTAGGAGATGGAGAGACAGAAGATGTTCTATAGTCCCCTGAAGTGGCTATATGCACAGAAGCCTTACAACCTTAAAGATCCTAATCTTGTGCCAATATAGCCTATAACTATGACATGACTCCAGAACTTAAAAAAAAATCTGCTTTGTTTTCTTTCAGAAGGGAATATTTTGATGAAACGGCAATTCTGAGTTGTCTTATTTCCTTTGAGAGCATCAATATTTCTTAGCTTTCTAATGAACGTTTAGATCCTTGCATGGGCTTGGCATCTAGTGGTAGAGCACTGGGCTTGGAATCAGGAAGACTCATCTTCCTGAGTTCAAATCTGGCCTCAGACACTTATCTGTGACCCTGGGCAAGTCACTTAACCCTGTTTGCCTCAGTTTCCTCATCTGTAAAATGAGCTGGAGAAGGAAATGGCAAACCACTGCAGTATCTTTGTTAAGAAAACTCCAAATGTGGTCACAAAGAGTTGGGCGAGACTGAACAAATGAACTTGGTGACTGTGCCCATCTAGTATCTGAAGACCCACCTATCTAAATTTGGACCGGCTGCACAGCTTATTAAAAAGTGCATTGGGTCTGCAGTCAAAAGAGGATCTGGACTTGATTCCTGGGTCTGCTGTTTACTGTATGACTTTAGGCAAGTCTGGGCCTCAGTTTCTTCTCTTAAAAAATGTGGTGATACGTGTTGAACTAAATGATCTCTCAAGTGCCTTTCAGCTCTAAACACTGAAATGTTAGGTTGAGAGGCAGTGCCATACATACTACCCATGTGACCTTGGGTAGGTCACTTCTCTTGTTCGTTGTATAGAAAACAAGCAGAGTGAACCAGATGACCTCTGAGGTCTACTCCAGATTCCTATTATTACCAGGGGGCATGTAATTTTTCAACCCCAGCAATTTATGAAGGCCTGCTACAGAAGTATTAGAAATCTTCTCAGGCCAGGAAGATCAGAGTTGGAGTACTAAAGTAGCAAAGAACAGAGAAGGAAAGATCGAACCTTTTGTATGGAACCTTTTTGTCTGAGTTAGAGTCAACTTAGAGTCAAGTCAGCAAGCATTTATTGAGTGCCAACTACGTGCCAGGCACTAGCTAAGTACTGTACCTACAAAGCAAGGCAAAAGTCTCTCCTCTCAAGGAGCTCACCATGTGGTGGGGAAACTATATACAATATGTTTGTAACTATATGCAAACAAGATACATATAGGATAAATTGAAGGTAGTCTTAAAGGGAAGGCACTACAATTAAGAAGAACTAAGATTTCTTATAGAAAGTACAGTTTTACCTGAGGCTTGAAGAAAGCCGTAGAAGCTAGAAGGCAAAGATAGGAGGAAGAGCATTCTCAGCTTGAGGGAAAGAAAGCCAATGAACTGAGAGATGGAACAGCCATGAGGCAGTGTGGGTTGAAGAGAGCATGTAGAGAGGAGTATGGTGTAAGAAGACTGGGAAGGTAGGAGGGGCCATGTTGTAAAGAGCTTTCAATGCCAAACAGAAGATTTTATATTTGCTCCTGGTGGTGTCAGGGAGCCACTGGAATTTCTAGGATAGTAGGGTGACGTGGCCATACTTGTGCGTTAAGATGATCACTGTTGGCTGAATGGAGGATGATGTGGAGTGGGGAGATACTTGTGTCAGAGAGACTAATGAATAGGCTATTGCAGCAACTCAGGTGTGAAACGATGAGGGTCTTTACCAGAGAGAAGGGGACACTTTTTAAAGATACAATGTCCATAGAATCATAGGACTTGCAATTGATTGGATATGGGGTGTGAAAGAGAGTGAGGAGTCAAGGAAGTCCCCTAGGTCTGGGAGACTGGATGGTTGTGCCCTAGACAATAATAGGGAAGTTAGAAAGAGAGGAGAGTGGGGTGGGAGTGGGGGTGGGTCTAATTCATCATTGGGAAATGCTGTAACCTATTTATGTCCACTTTGAATTTCTCCATTGCCTTTTGAGTGACTCAGAATTTTTATTCTTCAGAGTTTGTTAGTATACCAGTGTTCACAGCCATCTAAGATCACCAGAAGAATGTTTTTAAAAGTGGTTTGTGTTTCAAGGATGAGCTTGGGGGTCATTGAAAGTGCTGCATAATTCCCTAGGTGCAGTCCAGCCTGCTGTCTTCTCCCTATTCAGTTGAGATCCTGGCTTCTTGCCCATCTGTAGTGTCAGTCCAGGAAACATAGGAAATGAACCAGGTCTATTTCCTGTAGGCTGAACATCCAACTTTTCATAACTACAGTTACCATTATTCAAATAATAACGTGTCATGCCTAAAGGCTTCGTTTTAAGAATAAACTATTGAGTGTTTTCATAAGAATAACTTTACCATGGCCAAAAGGTGTAGACCTTTATTGAAATCTTAAATATTTAAAAAATGATTTTATCGATCCTTTTTGTTTTTACATATTTTACAAAATATTCCCCCTCCTCTGAGCCTCCCAGAGAATCATCCCTTATAATAAGAACAAAAAAAGACCAACCTCCCCTCCAAAAACCAAAAAAAAATTCCACAAAAACATCAAAAAAGTTTTATATTCTTTTATTTTGTTTTTTTTTTTATCTTTCCGAAGTGTTTTTGTTGCAATTGGTCTTTTTATCCTTTTAAAAATTTACTATAAGAGATGAGTCTAGGAGGGGGCAAAAGAGAATACAACAGTGTTGTAGAAAATGTAGCTGATGTAAAAACAAGATATTAAAATTATTTTTAAAAATAAATACAAAAAAAATCTGATGCTATATGTAGTGTTCCACAGTCAGGGTCCCCCACCTCACAAAAAGACCGATGAGGTACCTTCTCATATCTTTTTTCTTTTTTAATTTTCACATTAGTCATGATGTAAAGAAGAATTAGAACTAATGGGAGGAACCATGAGAAAGAAGAAACAAAACAACAAAAGAAAAGGAGAGCAAATATTATGTTTTTATCTGCATTCAGATTCCAAAGTTCTTTCTCTGGATGTGGATAGCATTTTTCCATCGTGAGTCCTTTGGAGTTGTCTTAGATCCTTGCATTGAGAGCTAAGTCTATCAAAGTCAGTCATGGCATAATGTGGCTGTTACTGTGTATAATATTCTCCTGGTTCTGGTCACTTCATTCAGCATCAATTCATATAAGTCTTTCCAGGTTTTTCTGAAGTCCCTCTGCTCATCATTTCTTATGGAACAATAGTATTCCATTACATTCATATGCCACAACTTATTTAGCCATTCCCCAATTGATGGGCATCCGCTCAATTTCCAATTCTTTGCCACCACAAAAAGAGTTGCTATAAACATTTTTGTACATGTGGGTCCTTTTCCCATTTTTATGATCTCCTTGGGATACAGTCCTAGAAGTGGCATTGCTTCATCAAAGGGTATGCGCAATTTTATAGCCCTTTGGGCATAGTTCCACATTGCTCTCCAGAATAGTTGGATCAGTTCACAACTCCACCAGCAATGCATTAGTGTTCCAATTTTCCCACATTTTCTCCAACATTTATCATTTTCCTCTTTTGTCATGTTAGCCAATCAGATAGGTATGATGTGGTACCTCGGAGTTGTTTTAATTGACATTTCTCTAATCAATAATGATTTAGAGCATCATATCTTTTCTTTTGAACCCAGCTTAACCATTGTAATTTCCTAGCATTAAGTTGTTTTTGTTATTTCTATTTTCATTGTTGTAATTATGTATATTTGTTTACTGGGTCTGATTACTCTGTATTAGCTTGGATAAATCTTTTCATGTTTCTTTGTATTCATCACTGAGAGTCTGAATTCTTAACAGTGCTACAAATTCACTTTTTTTAGGCACAAAGGAGAAAGTTAGACTTAAATTATGAGGTAGACTATTTGGATGCTGAAATTTTAAAAACAAATATAGGCAACATCTGTGCCTGTCTGCTACCGCTATTGCCACAGGTTTAATGTAAAGTAGAGGGAGTTCCCATTGTCAAAATCACAGTTTATTGATGTGTGGCCCAGAACTGAGTGTAATACTTGAGATCTGGTCTAATCAGAGCAGGGTACAGCAGGGCTATTTTTTTTTTTTCTCATACTGGCCACCATGCTTACCTACCACATCCCCAGTGGGATCTATGGAATTATTAGGAATTTAACACTCAGCTTTGTCATAAACAACTTTGATAAGCATGTCATTTGAGAAGCAGTTTATTGTAGTAAAAGCTGTATTAGATTTAGAAGCAGCAGAAACCTGGGCTCAAATTCTGTGGCCAAGTCACTTAACCTCATCGAGTTTCACTTTCCTTATTTGTAAATGGTGATGCCAACACAATTACTACATAGCACTATATAAACTTGAGGTAGGTGGTACTTGTTGCTTTTTATTCCATTTTCTAAATCATTGAGAAAAATGGTGAACATTAGAGGTCAAGGGTGGATTCTTGAAACCCCCTACCAGAGTCCACCATTTAAGTTAATATTACCCTCCAAATGACTACCCTTTAGATCTGGTCATTCAGCCAATGGCAATCCTCTTAGCCATCATCTGACCCATTTTTCCATATTGCCCATAAAGAGAGCATAAAAGACTGTGTGCCTCTTATATTGGCATATTGGATCAGTGGTTTTTCAGTCTCTGATTGACCAGTCTGTCCGAAAAGAAAATTACACTCATCTGCAATGATCTGTTTTTGATGAAACCATATTGGCTCTTCATGATTACTGCCCTACATTCTAAATACTTCCTACTGTCCCTTTAACAACACATGAGAATTTTGTCAGACTCATTTACCTATAGTTTAAAGATGTCGCCTTCTTAAATTTTTTGAAAATCGGGAGGTTTGCTCTCTCCAATATTGAAGCCTATCTCATTTTCTGTGGTTTTTTTTTTTTCCAAACATCACTGGCAACAGATCAGTTGCTGAATTCACCAGTTATTTCAGTAACTAAGGATATAGTTCATCCTGGCTGGTAACTTAAACTCCTCAAGAATAGTTAAGTGCTCTCCTCCTTTCCCCCTACTTATGTATTGGGTTTTGACTTCCTGCTAATCATATTTGTTCTATCTTTCACAGTCTTATTCTTCATGGATCACTCTCCCTCATAGAGAAATCAGAAACAAAATCAAGGTTTAGTAATTCTATTTTACTTTAGTTACAAGCAGCCATTTTATCACTTCTTTGATTCTCTTCTTTTGCCCCACTGAGCTAAATATTCTCTTTTTTGCTTGTTTTTAGATATCAGGCCAGCTTCTTCATCTCACTCTTCTTACTCAGAGCTTCGGTATTCCCGACATTGTATTGACAGGACTACATGCGAATCTTTTCTCTTTGTCTTCTATTGTTTGCCCTGGCATCCACCTTCTTTGTGTTCCTTTTAAAAACCTAAACTTGAAGTCTAGAAGACCTGAATTCCAATACTTTCTCAGACATCTAGTAGCTCTCTGACTCTGGGAAAGTCACTAAACTTCTCCCTAGGCTTCAGTTTACTTGTCTGTAATATGGGGATTATGAGAATAGCTATCTCCAGGGATTGTTGTGAGGATCAAAAAAACTATGTATGTAAAGTGCCTTGCAAACATTAAAGCCCTACACAAATGTTTATTATTATTATTATTAATAGTTTCCGTATTGGTCTCTTCAGATAGCTCCCCCTTTTCTTCATCAGAATTGAGTTTTATTCTTGAATTCTTCTAGTCTCTTTTGGGCAGTTAGGTAGCATAGTGCAGAGAGCAGCAGGCCTTGAGTCAGAAAAACCCGAGTTCAAATCCAGCCTTAGACACTTACTAGCTGTGTGATCCTGGATAAGTCACTTAACTGTTTTTGCCTCAGTCTCCTCATCTGTAAAATGAGAAGGAAATGGCAAACCACTCCAGGATCTCTGCCAGGAAAATCTGGATCAGGAAGAATTAGGCACAACTGAAAATGACTAAACAAAAGTTTCTTTTAGAGGTTTACTTTCCTCTCTGAAATGTATGGCCATGGTATCCCACCTCTCCTTTCTCAAAACTTTTTGACATTTAATCTCTTAAAATCTGGGGAATGTCAGACTCTATCTTGCCTTTGTTCCCCTCTTTCATGAATTCTGTACCTCAATCATTTCCTCATGGTCTATGCAGGCATCCATTGGCTTAGGCCTCAGGAGAATCTCCATTATGTATCCTTGTCCAATATTCCTTCAGATGCCTAAGGCTTCATCTTTAAAATGATGTATTAAGTGCCTTTTTAAAAACAGTGTGACCAGGACCTAGAGAAGCTTGTTAACCCAAAGAATCTCTAATTGGGTGAAATGTGGGTGTATTAATTTCTCTAAGGAAATTCTCCTCTGTAACTTCCATATCTCCAGGATAGGCATCAGTCGTCTTTGGATTTTGGCTGTGTTCCAGTAGCAGGTGCTTTTTAAATATGCAGTCTAATTGTGGCATTTGCTGCAGCCAGTATTAATTTCACAGGGAGAAGTTGGATGTAAATAATTTGAATGGCTGGCATGATTTCTATTTCTGAATAGCCATGGGCACATGTTTTATTCAGAAGGTTTTCTTTCTTCAAAAGCAGAAGTAGGACCTTCATGCATAAGGAAATTTGGTTTAAAATGGTAAAATTTTATGGAATTATTACCACTTGTGAGATGGTCTCAGATGTAACCATATGGACTGAAATTTTCTATTCACAGTTAATAGCTCACCCATTCAGAACCTAGATAATCTGGCAATCTATTAAGATAGTCAAGTGCCTGGATAGTCATTTCAGCAGCCAATATAGATGACACAAAGCCCATGTCCTAAAACTCCTGCACTTTGTTCTTTGGAAGAGCCCCTCATGTTTTATATATCCTTTTGTGCATAAAAAGATGATATTGAGAAGTGACAGTTGATAACCTGACATAAAGTGGGGCAGGGAAGAGAATCATAGGAAGTCACCAAATTCAGCAGTCTAGGGCCATTTACTGTAGGAGCAATGAGCCCTATCCATGTTTGTAGCAGCACAGGATAACAATTGATTTTCCAGATGATGGCACTGAGTTCTCAGGAAGAGGTTAAATTATACATTCTTAAATTGTACTGTTTAAGAAGGCACGGAAAGTCCATTCTTATTGTTGCAGTACGATATGCACAAGAAATACTAATAATTAAAATATGGGGTAAATCTCCAGACCCAATCTTAAAATGAAAGCTTATTGTGTAAAGGTTATCTATTTATTAGCTTATGTACCCTTCCTCCAAAAATGCTGCCTTTACCTGCTTCTCTATGCTAGTTGAAACAGAGGGGTCAGAGCAGGTGTTCTCTTCAGCTTCTTGCCATTCTTCCAGGTTTTCAACAGTTCTGTAATTCCTGAACTTTCTCAGGCAAAGATAAGTCTCCGAGGTAGTTTAATTTCAGTTCCATCTCCCCCTACATAACTTAAAACCTCTGGAGTTTTCATTCTTACTCTAGATGCTACCATGCTCTTTCCTTTTCAAATGAGAGACAATAAGTATTTGATTAGGATCTTACTCCTCACAGTTCAATACGTTGTGATGTGAAGATGTACAAGAAAATGGAAGGGTTTGATTTGGAGGATGTGGAGCCAAAGGACCTGGGTTCAAATATTGGTTTTGATACCTGCGGTAACTCAGTTGAGACGCCTAACCTCCCTATCCATCCATTTCCTTATTTGTGAAATGAGGAGGTTGGAATAGGACCCTAATATCTCTTTCAATTCTAAATCTGTGACCAAATTAATCTTTAGTTATATGGTCCCTACCCTTGAGTTTTCAGTGTAATGGAGGAGGCAAAAATGGATCGGACACTGATGATTACAGAGATACAAAGAAAGGCAAGCAGTTCTTGTCTTCGTGGAGCTGATAATCTAATGGAGTAGATAATAGGCAAACAATTAAGTACAAACAAGATATAAGTAGGATAAATTAGAGATAATCACAAAGGGAAGGCACTAACATTTAGGGGAAACCAAACAAGACCTCTTGTAGAAAAATGAGATTTTTTTTAAAAATTTTTTTATTTTTAGCTTGCAACAAACAGTTCTACATAATTTTGGGTTCCAGATTTTCTTCCCTCCCTCCCCAAGAAGGCATGGAGTCCCATATAACTTCCAGGTATAACTAGGCATTGAATTAATTTATACATTTTCTCATGACTCTTGAGAAAGACGAAACAGAATCAAAAAAAAAAAACAAAACCATAACCCAACAACAAATATAAAAGAGAGAAGAAAAAAAAAAAGCGGAGGGGAAAAATGGCGAGACTGAAGTGTGCCTCGATTTGCATTCATACTTCGTAGTTCTTTCTCTGGATGTAGACAGCCCTCTCCATCATGAGTCCTTTGGAGATGTCTCTGCATATTGTGTTGCTGAGAAGAGCAAAGTCTGTCAGGGTTTCTGTCAGGGTTAGTCATCACAGAATCAATATATCTGTGGTTGTGTATAATGTTCTTCTGGCTCTGTTCTGCTCACTCAGCATTATGTCGTGTAGGTTCTTCCAGGTTGTTATGAAGTCCGTATCATC
>CM053623.1:329106104-329154505 GCA_028646595.1 Phalanger gymnotis | reverse complement strand
AGGAGAGAGACAGTATCTAAGAGTTGTTTTGATTTGCATTTCTCTAATCAGTAGTGATTCTGAGCATTTTTTCATATGTCTATAGATATCTTTAATTTCTTCCTCTGAAAACTGTCTGTTCATATCCTTTGACCACTTCTCAATTGGGGATATCTGACATATGAAGGAGGAGGAAGGAGAGAATTCCAGGCAAAGGAGACAGCCAACGATAAATGCACAGAGTGGTAAGGTCAAGTACCTTTTGTGGGGAATAGCAAGAAGGTCAATGTCACTGGGTCATACAGTAGAATGTGGAGAGGAATAAGGTGTAAAAAGACGGGAAAGCTGGGACAGGCCCAGGTTCTGCTAGGCTTTAAATAGCACAAGGATGTTATAGACAGTAATGGTCAGGGAGCAGTTACAAGATGAACAATGTCAGAGTCTGAGAAAAGTAGTCGTGTCGAACACTGGAAACAACTAAATCAGAGGTGCTTAATCTGGGGCACATGGATGCCCAATGGTCTGTGGATAGATTGCAGAGGAGCCGTGAACTTGGAGGGGAAAAAGGTTACATCTTTATTTCAATTTAATTAGTTTATTTTGTAGTCCTGTGCATTTTATTTTTTGCACTTAAAAACCTTCTGAGAAGAGGTTCTAAATTAGACTGCCAAGGGAAAGGAGAGGAAAATGACAAAAAAGGTTAAGAACTCCGACACTAAATGGCGGCTTTACTGCTTTCTGGATCACAAAGGATCATCACACAAGGCTCTCTCTGTCTCTCTAAGTTTATACAAAGTAATTTTTTTCAATTAAATTTGTAGAAAAAAATCCTACTATGTTTCCTCTCTTTGCCCCCTTCCCCCTACAGCCCTCACAGATATGTACTCAGACAGAATTATAACTAGGAATTTTTGTTCCTAGTGCAAAACAGTGTCTAGGCTCTTTTTTAGAAAGGCATTTCATCTATCACGTTCTAAATGAAGGCTTTAGGCATATGAAAGAACAGTTATTTAAACAATGGCATTCCTCTGATTCCTCTGAGCCCAAAGCAAGGGTGTGTCAGTTAGTCAACTAGAGTGTATTAAGCACCTGTGTTGTGTTAGTCTGTGGAGAGTTGAATTAACTCTCTACCCATCTGCATCCCTGCAAAAAGCACACTAGTACATGGTTATTAATAAAGCTGTTTGGACTCAAAAATAAATAATGTCTTTGTGAATGAATTTTCAGTTTTGCTTCCTAAAATAAAAAATGCAGTGATTCCATGATTGTACCAAAAGATAGTTTTTTTTAGTTGAAGCAATATTTGTTTCTTCCAATACTTCTGTTCATAAAGTATCTATTATGTTTTACTTTCATTATGTTTTAACAAATGCGCATCTAGGTGCTAGATTTACAAAGATAAAAGACATTTAGTCTCTAACCTCGAGGAGTTTACCTTGAGTGGAAACGGGAGAGTGTATCAGGCCCTTATATAAAACCTTATTCTTTGTTTTGTTGAAAGAATTATTTTAACGACTGTATCATTAAAAGTAGAAAACTTAAAAATAAGAAAAATGTTGTTATAATAAAATGTGCAAATATTCTTATCATTGTATTTCAAAGATTTCTCTTTCCACTAAGAGATACTGGGGAGAATGGTAGAGAAGATAAGACAATGGATCCACAGGCATTCATTAATCTTACCTACTGTGTGCTGGGTGCTGTGCTGAGGATACCAAGGAAGAAACAAAAGATTAGTGCTTTCAAGAAGATTACATTTGTCCCAGAGACCCAAGGGAGAGGCAGTGGGGGAAGTGTGGCTGCGGGCAAGAGGTGGGGAGCACATAGCACTATGCTAACTGGGATGTGAACATTTTGGTGCCCTTACACAAAGCCTCGTATTTCTGGCAGCCTGCTGAAGGAAAAAGAGCCATAGACTTTGGGAAGCTTGCTTTCAATTGCTTAAACCACCAATTCTTTAATGTGCCTCAAATTCCGTGTCTGTGAAGTGCAGGAAGGGTCACTTATGAGGAAAACAGGGTTGTGAGCTGCTGTAATCCCTGGTTCCAGCTCTGGAGTGGGGACTTGGAAGTGGGGGAGGGAAGATTGCTCAGTGTCATTTGTGCCCCATAATGGAAGGAAATGAGTGTTGGGAACCTATTGAGAAGCCCTTACTGTAAGTCCTGTCTCCTTTTAGCTTCAGTTCCGTTTCCATGGCAACTGCTGGCCTGGGAGCCTTTCGATGAATAGTTTTACAGGAGCTGAAAATCATTGATATTCTGTGTCATCCTCCGGTAGATTGTAGTAGCCAGCCCCTCACTGTAGGGCTGCTGGAGTTGACGAGGAACAAAGCCAGAAATTTATGCTAATTTCATTGTGAAAGGAGGGAAGCCAAGGGAATTTGGGCTCAGGCACTATTTGCTGAGCTCTTTGTTTTCCAAGATTTGCTGGAACTCTAATCCCAGGTGTAGGCACTTAGCTGAGTTTTATAAAGGGACTTTCCTGTGAAGGAGAAGCTGTCTGTCTCTCTGTCTGTCTCTTAAAGAACACAACAGGGTTGTGAGGAAAGCCTCAAGCATAGCAGGAGAAATTGAGAGAAATTCAATCTCCTTTCTCACAAGAACCTATCTCTCTTGACATTTAGCTCTAGTGAAGTTATTGTGTGAGATTTAGGATTTTTTAGTCGCTCTTTGCAAAATCATTGAAACAGGTATCACAATAGCTTTTCTATGGGAAAATTGAAAGTCTTTCCTTTTTCCTCCACAGGACTATAGGCAGCTAATCTGTTCCAAGAAGCATGCTGTGTTCTTAATTTTGTGTGTGTGGAATTAAAATGTCTCCTTTTCTATTGAAGTGATTGTCTTAAATATTTTCTTCTTTTGAATCTCTGAATCCTTTTGCCCTCAACATTACTAACCTCTTTAATGAAATCAAACAAAAAGCAGTAACTGAGGCAGAATCCCAGAATCCTAAAGTCAAGGACTTTGAGGGTATCTAGTCCAATCTCTACCTGAACATGACAGGAGCTTTGAAATAAAATGCAGTTCTATCTGATACCAGGATTTTTTTTTCCAGTTTTGCTTGGTAGGAAGATGACAGTGAAGGAGGGAGCCTAGTGGGATTACTCCTTTTTTTTTCCTTTACAAAGTAAGTCATTGCAGCATTTAAAAAATACACAGAAGAGAACAAAGCAAAGGTCATTAGGAAACAGAAATGCAAGACAGCTTTGGAGATAATATTAAATTTATTTCATGCTTTCAGAGCAAGTCATTCATAATACACTTCATCTGCATACCTTTTTTCTGTTTTGCTTCATACAATATGGAAATGTTCATCTTATTTTGTGTTTTAAGTTTAGAATTTTTAAAAAATGAAATTCAATCTTTTCAATATTTTATAATTTATACTAAAATATTAAAAAATGATTTTAAGTATCACAAAAGATTTCTTTTTTTTTTTCAAGTATAGTCAATGAACATTTATTAAGCACCTACATAGTGCTAAGGACTGGGGACACAAATTGGAAAGAAAGACAGTCCCTGACCTCGAGGACCTCCCAGTTTAATGGGGGAAAGACAGTGCACAAAAGGAAGCTTAAAAGGAGAGAGCAGGGAAGTGGGGGGGTTGGTGAAGAAGTCAGGCAGAGAAGGCCCCAAGTAGTGTAGGCAGGTATGGAGACATCTGAGCTGAGCTCTCCTGAAATGGATATTTGAAATTTGTGACCCCATCCTCCAATCAGTGAGGCAGAGGGTGGTGATAGGGTAGAGTACTGGGTCAGATGAGATCTTTCAGGATAATGAGGTTATCCCAATGATGAGCTTCCTAGGGCACGTTCGAGAAGTCAGTATAAAAGATTGATTCTTTTTTATTAATAACTTTTTTTTTTTTTGCTAAACCCTACTAATGAAGGCATTCAATTACAGCAGGAGATATTTCTAGAGTAATCTTTTTCTGCACGTGTGTGCATGTGTGCTTCAGACAATAGCCTGCTCCTCACTCTATCCCAGTCTTCCATGGACAAAATGTGTTGTGTGTGTATATGTGTGTGCATGTGTTAGTAGTGTAAAATACTTATATATGAATCTAAAAAATGATTTGGAAAAGAAGACTCATGTTCTACATGGCAGATATCCACCATTCTGATTTTTTTTTCTTGGAAAAAATTCTTGAGAGGGTGAATCTTTTGATGGATCCAACTTATCCTTGTTCTGTTTAAAGGAATTGGTAGGTCATTGGGTAGGTGACAGCATTATTGGTTGTGACTCAGTATTATTTGATTGGAATTTTATCAACTCTCTGAGAAATCCAGTAAAAAAGAAAATATTAGGATTGGAATGAATGTCAAGAAACTGTCTTTTAATCCAGCCTGTCTCTTCTAGCAGAAATGAATTTAGACCTCAATTGCAAATTAAAAGGCAACTGAATATCTTTCCCTTCCATAGTCTTATGGGCCCATTTCATTAACTACTTTCCTTATAATGCCCCAAATGGTAAATATAAATTATGTACCATCACCTTGTTTTCTCATTATTATCCCACATATCTAATGAATCACTAGGTCTTGTTTTTCCTATTTCTGTAACATCCCTCCTTCCCTCCCCATTTCTCTGCTCACATAGACATCACCACAGGTCAGAACTTCATTGATTCTCACCTGATAGCAATACCTCTCTAATTAAACTCTTTGCATGAACTTCTTCTTCTTCTAATTTATCTTCTGCATGTCTACCAAAGTGATTTTCCTAAAGTACAGGTTTAACCATGTCACCCCCTTATTCCACAAACTCCAGTGACACCCTTTTACACCCAAGGACAGCCATAAGCTCCTATGGCTAGCATTTAATTCTCTTTACAATCTTAGCACATCCTGCTTTTCCAGCCTTCTTATATATCGTTCCCATACCCAAACTACATCATCCACTCCTACTGGCCAATTTGTTTTTCCTCCTTTATGATGCTCTGTCTCTTGTCTCAGTCCCCTTTGAATGGCTACGTCTCATGCCTGGAATAGTGTCCTTTTATCACCTCTGCTTGTTGGAATACTTGCCTTCTTTCAAAACTTAGTACAAGTACTACCTTCTTCATAAGACTGTTCCTGACATTATCATCCCTCAAATTACTTTGTACATACTTTAATGTATACATATTCTCCCTTCCCCATTAGAATGTAAGCTCCTGGAGGGCAGAGATCGATTTTCTTTGTATCTCTACCATTTGGCAAAATACCTGGCATATAGTAGGTGTTTAATAAATGTTTATTTGCTTGATCTTTATAATATACGAACCCTAGCAAAAGAAGTAGCTTAACAAAGATAGTAGATCTTCTCAGATGTTCCTTATGGAAATACATCTTAGGAGCCTACAGTACCTAGTATCTCCCAGGTGGTCTTCCATCCAGGTACTGATCAGGCCTGACCCTACTTAGCTTCTGAGATCAAATGAGATGGGTGCTTTCAGGGTGGTATGGCTGTAAAGGATCTCAAAAGAAATATGAGATGCGCAAATTTAGAGAATTCACCCCAAACGTTCATGTCTTATGGACTATTTGTGCCCTACCTGTGCTAAAACATTCTGAGCTCTAGCAGATTGGTGTCATTTTGGTCCTCTTCAAGAACAAAGGACAACACCAACCAAGCATCATCTTAGGAGACCCAAGCAAATCACAAAAGATTTCTTTTTTTTTTTCAAGTATAGTCAATGAACATTTACTAAGCACCTACATGGTGCTAAGGACTGGGGACACAAATTGAAAAGAAAGACTTTCTTGTTCTCTATATGCCTAACCCCTAAATCCAAATTTTGAAGAAAATGAAAACTGTAAATTCAACTACGCGGTCACTTAAAACAATCTTTCTCACTCCAAAGCAGCGTGGCCTAAAGCAGTCTTTCATTCCGACCACTTTTATAGGTCCTTAAGTGACTGTGAAAAGGAGAATTATTAAGGGCGTTAGATTGCAATTTACTTTATTTAAAAAAAATTTTTGTTTTGTGAAATATTTTCCAATTATAGGTAAATAAATTTTTAAACAATCATCTTTTGAAATTTTAAGTTCAAAGTTCTCTCTCACTCCCTCCTGCCCTTCTTGAGCAGGCAAAAGCAATTTGATTTTGATTATACATGTGAGGTCATGCAAAATATTTTCATAACATGTTTCAAAAGAAAATACAAGCAAAATAAAACAATAATAACACAGAAAGTTTAAAAAAAAGCGTGGTTCAGTCTGCATTGAGTTCACCAGTTCTCTCTCTCTGGAGGTGAATAACATTTTTTTTTTTGCTGTTTTTTTCCTAAATTTTATATTTTATGTTTTCAAATTACATGTAAGAATAATTTTAAGTCTTTTAAAAAATTTTTGAGTTCCCAATTCTTTCCCTCTCTCCTCCCCAATCCTTGAGAAGGCAAGCAAATTGATATAGATTATGCATATTAAGTCATGAAAAACATTTCCATATTTGCCAAGGTGAGAAAGAAAACACAGACAAAAAACCCCCGAGAAAAATAAAGTTTAAAAAAAGTGTGCTTTGATCTGCATTCATACTCCATCAGTTTTTTTTTTTCTGGACGTGGATAGCACTTTTCATCACAAGTCCTTTGGAATTGTCTTGGATCATTGAATTGCTGAGAATTGCTGAGAATAGCTGAGAATGGCTGATCATGTACATGTTCTCCTGGTTCTGCTCATTTCACTTTGCATCAGTTCATATAAGTCTTTCTACGTTTTTTAGAAAGCATCCTGCTTGTCATTTCTTATAGCATTCCATCACAATTTGTTCAGCCATTCCTCAAGTGACGGGCGTTCCCTCAATTTCCAGTTCTTTGCCACCACAAAAATTGCTGCTCTAAATATTTTTGTACATATGGGTCCTTTGCTTTTTGTTTTTGTTTTTTTTTTTAATCTCTTTGGGATACAAACCTAGTAGTGGTAATGCTGGATCAGAGGGTATACAAAGTTTTATAGTTCTTTGGACATAGTTCCAAATTGCTCTCCAGAATGGTTGGATCAATTCACAGTTCTACCAACAATGCATTAGTGTGTTTTTCCATATCCCCTCCAATATTTGTCGCTTTCACTTTTTGTCATATTAGCCAACCTGATAGGTGAGAGGTAATACCTCAGAGCTGTAATTTGCATTTCTCTAATCAATAATGATTTATAGCATTTTTTTATATGACCATAGATAGCTTTGATTTCTTCATCTGAAAATTGCCTGTTCATATCCTTTGGCTATTTCTCAAGTGAGGAATGATTTGTATTCTTGTAAATTTGACTCTGTTCTCTCTATATATTTGAGAAATGAAGCCTCTGTTCAGAGAAACTTGCTGTAAAAAATTTCCCCAATTTTCTGCTTTCCTTCTAACTTTGGCTGAAATGGTTTTGTTTGTGCAAAACCTTTTTAGCTTAATGTAATCAAAATTATCCATTTTATTTGCTATAATGTTATCTCTTGTTTGGTCATAAATTCTTCCTTTTATTCTTAGTTCTTACGGGTAAAATATTTCATGTTCCCTTAATTTGCTTGTAATATCATTCTTTATGTTTAAATCATAATTCATTTTGACCCTGTCTTGGTACATACTGTGAGATGTTGGTCTAGACCTACTTTCTGCCAAACTGCTTTTTGGTTTTCCTAGCAATTTTTGATGAATAGTGAGTCCCTAAAGCTTGGATCTTTGGGTTTATCAAATCCTATATTACTATGGACTGCTGTGTATTGTGTACCTAATCTGTTCCCCTGGCCCACCGCTACCAGATTATTCTGATGATTACTGCTTTGTAATACAGTTGGAGATCTGGTACTGCTAAGCCACCTTCTTTCATATATTTTTTTCATTGATTCCTTCGATATTGTTGACCTTTTGTTCTTCTAGAAGGAATTTATTATTATTATTTTTTGGTGCTATAAAATGATTTTTTGATACTTTCATTGGTATGACGCTGACTAAATTAATTTGAGTAGACTGTCATTTAATTATATTGGCTCAGCCTAACCTTGGTCAATTGATTTTTCTCCAATTGTTTAGATCTAGGTAGATCTCCATCATGGGTCCTTTGTAAGTCTTGGATCATTGGCTTGATCAGAGTAGCTAACTCTTTCACAGGTGATCGTCCTTACATTATTGCTGCATTAACTTCTAGGTAACCAACTCTTAGTGAGTTCCTTTTTAATAAAAGGGTATGAGGGATCAGAGTTGTAAATGGTGATAGCGGGTCAGGACACAGGCTTTCATGATTCTTTTCCTACATAGATTTCTTTTCCAAATAGGTATCTTTGTAAGCATGTGCCTGCACAGACACGTACAGGCCATTCAATTTTACCATGAAAATATCTGGGGAAATTTTGTAGTAAATTACTGTGTCAGTGTCTTTTAATTACTTATTTGGAAATGAAGATTCATGTACTTCTTAAGTGGCTTTAAAAGAGAAGTGAGTGCCGTAGCAATTCTTGAATGGTATTTAATCATACCCTGGCATTTATTATAATAATAATAATAACAATAATGATGATGATAAATGGCTAGCATTTATATAGTACTTTGAGGGTTTTTGCAATTATTTTTACTTAATTCACATAACAAGTGATAGGTGCTACTGTTGCCCCTTTTACAGATGAGGAAACTGAGGCAGACATGAGTTAGGTGACTTGCCTAGGGTCACTCAACTAAAAGTTATCCAAGACTTTAGTTCCAGTGCTCTACTCATATCCAGAGCCTAGCTGCTCTTAATATATGATCTGTGTATAGGGCATTCTATTAAATTGGGTTTGACCAATGAAATTATAGTTGGTACCGATTCACTTTGACCTAATTAATCTGTCTATTGAAAATTCCCTATCTTTAAATGGTGTTCCTTCTATTGAAAGGTTTAGATATGTTCCATAAAAATAAGATTGCTTAATTGTATATGGCTGGATTACATCCTACTATTTGTTTAGCCAGAGGGTAGATTTTCCTCATTGTTTTCTATTTCATATTTGCCTGATAGCATTCTGTCTTTGGGGGGAGTTTTGTGAAAAACTGCTGAGAAGCTTTTGAAAAGTTTCTTTTAATGGAAATCTTTTTTACTTGAAATGAGTTGTAAGTTAAATCTTTAAGAGGGATGAAAACTGTGATAACACAATTTTTTTTTCTCAAAAAAAAAAAAAAAACCAATCCACAGCCTTCCTTAGGGATAGTTGCAAGAAGCTGTCCATTATAATGTTTTTTTTTCTGCTGAAGCAAATTTCACTGCATAAGGAAACCTTCTTTATCTTAGATTTTGAATCTTTATTTTATTCATTTCTTAGTGTAAAAAAAAAGAATAGATTAAACATTAGGTTAAGATTATATCATTGTTAACAGTAATAGTGACAAAATAGGACTGTCCCAAAGTACTCCTGTGTTTGAGACAGAAAAATGGCTGAACTTTATGATCTTAGAATCTCATTTATCGAATTTTATCTCCTTGCCATAAGAAGATGGACTATCTTCACAATGGAATTCCCAGTTTCCCTTCTTAATTTGTTTAAGGTTTTTTCCTTTGGTACTATTAACAATACTTAATGAGATCCTAACAGTGCTTCCATTTTAATCAGTGGAAAGAGCAGTGGGAAGTTGGAATGCTCAGGGGGCTTGGTCTTAGGAGTTCTGTGTATGCTTTCTGATAGACCCTTTTCAGAATTTCACTGAGTTACTGCAGATGTTAGAAGTTTTGAAAAAGACAAAGGTTGTTTTAACTAAATGAGAAGTGTCTTTGTGAGGTCTGATAACAGTTAACAATGAATAATTGCTTTCATCACCACTCTGAGTGATTTCAGAAAGACCCGAGTTCAAATGTGGCCCCTGAGGCTTCCTCTCTCGGTGACCCAGAGAGAGTCTCTTAACCTCTTGAAACTACTTTCTCATCTTTAAAATGCATATAGTAATAATAAATAAGGCTTTTAGCACCTACCCCGCTGGATTGTATGAGGCTCAAATGTGAGAATATGTAGAAGCATAATATGGAAATATAAATTATTTGGCATGTGGAATAGTAATGTAGATAACAATATAGAAATCTCTTTGCAAACTCAGATATTAGACAAGAGTCCATCTCCCAAGGTTCTCATGAAGATGAAAAATGAGATAATATTTGTAAAGTGCTTTGCAAGCCTTAAAACACTATATAAATGCTAGCTATTGTTAGCGTTAGTACCATCATCATTTTCTGGTAGAAAAAATATTCAGTCCTTCTAGGCTTTCCTCTTATTTGTTAATTTTCTAAGACATTTTTCTTTTCTCTGCAACATTCCAAACTCCTACAGCAAGCATTTCACTTGAGGACAAGTAGAAACTAATATAGGACTGCCAGGTGGCATAGTGGGTAGAGTTTTGGGCCTGGAGTCAGGAAGATTCCTCTTCTTTAGTTCAAATCTGGCCTCAGACACTTAGGAGCTGTGTGACCTTAGGCAAGTCACCTAGCTCTGTTTGCCTCCATTTCCTCATCTGTAAAATGAGCTGGAGAAGTAAATGGCAAATTGCTCCAGTAGCTTTGCCAACCCTCCCCCACCCAAAACAAAACAAAACAAAAAAAAACCACCAACCCAAATCCAAATGGGGTCGTGAAGAGTTGGACCTGACTGAAAAGGACTGAACAATAAAAGAGGTGCTAATATATAAAATTGTTGCTTCATGTGGATCATTTATTCTTCTGGATTCTCTTAACTTCTGTTCAGCTTCTTAAACTTAATGATGGAAAGAAATTGTGCCTCCCTCCCTTCCCTTCCCCTCTGTGCTAAAAGATAGTACATGGTAAAGAGTGAATACATTGAATGGAAAGTGCTTAAAATGATAAACGTATGCCATCATTTGGAAAGAGAAAAGCAGCCATTATCTCTCTAATTCAAAACGCCATTATAGACATCTTGTAAATATCATTGAAATGGTAAATCACAAAGTGTACTTTCACTGTACTGTGTAATGTTTGGTGAAAATTCCTTTCAAAACAATAAACGTTAGTTAACAGAGGATGTTTTAAAGCTTGTATAACAGAACACTCAGCTATGTTTTCCATAGACTGAAGAGTAATCCATGGCACTAATTTTGACATCACAATCTCCACTATGCTTCAAGTGGGTTTATCTGGTTAATGTCAGCATTATTCACTTAGCTATTGTTAATATTATCCCTGTATTGTTTTAATTCTTAGTCTTTTTGATTAATGAAAAGCCAAGCCTTGATTTCAGATGTGCTGTATATAAACATATATATATCTTGGATAAAGCTGGATGTTTATAAACAGGAACACATTAGCAAATGAATGAGGGTCTTGTTTGTATTTCACTTACAGAGATTTTTATCTTAAGTCCAACCCTGAGCCTTGCTTCAGATCTGTCACTTAGAAAGTATTTAGGATCATGGAATCATAGATTTAAAGCTGGAAAGGCTATCGGAGTCCAGCTGCCTCATTTTTACTGAAGAGAAAACTGAGGCCAGAAAATTGAAATGATTTACCCAAAATTACACAGGTAGGGAACGGCAAAGCAGAGCTTTGAACTCAAGTCCTTTCCTCCTCTGACTCCAAATCCAGCACTCTTTCTATGGCATCCCACTGCTTCTTTGAGAGGTGCCTTTTATGAAATGCCAGAACATGCAATCACATTTGTGAAACTCAAATATAAGAATAGTGTTGGCATTTATAGAAGACTTCAAATTATTCTGCACTTCAAAGTTTTGTTAGGTAGTTACTACAGATGCGTTCCCTATTTTGTAGATTGAGAATTAAGGCTCAGAAAAGTTGAATGATTACTCATGGTTACACTGATAGTAAGTCAGGCACTATATCCACACATGCCTCTTTAACAGTCTCTAAGAAAATAATAATTAAATATGTGTTTTTGGTTGGCTATCAAAGGACTATAATTAACTTTCTAATGCTTATTCCTCACTCATGATCTTTATAATGCAAACATATAAAAGCAAACATTTGTTTGCTCTGTGTGTATATGTCTTCCATGAATGTGCACACAAGCATCTTGCTGAAGACCACCATCTAATAATATCTTCAACAAATAATTAAGAAATTCCATGAATGAAGAGTTTTGGAATCTTAGTTGTCAGGTTCAATTGTTGCTTGGTTTTAAGATAGATGTTTTCCACAATTGAAGTCTTGAGTTAATCAGAGTGTTGGAATGTCATGCAAGTTGTGCATTAAAGAATTGTATAGTACCCATTCAGCAACTTTTATGTTGACAATCCAGGCAAAAGATTTACCTTAGAGCAGAATAAAAGTATAAACAGAGCCTTTTCTGTGAACTTGCTCGTAATTTTTCCATGATGTGGACCTCAGCCATTGGTGAAGCCTTAGCTATAACATAAAACTCACTGACATACGCCACCTGGTGCTCCTTTCGTAGAATGTATTCAAGTTACAGGTTAAAGAAATATAGCAATGACTGACTAAAATGTTCTGCGGGGAAGAAATGACAATGGACTTGGAATTATAAACCAGTGGTGATGGAGAAGAAAAAACTGCTCCAATTTCATCCCTTGTTTACTCATTTTTTATATAATGAAACCTGTTCTTACCGTCTGCTGTCATGCAATTTTTTAACTGCCTGTTCAGCTGCAAATAGATGTAATATTTGATGAGTTTCTGCTCATAACATTTTCATTTTCTCTAAGCTTTCAAAAACACTACAGGGGCTGGATGCTTTCTTCTCTGCTTTCCAGAAGTAATGCTTTCTCTCCGATTGGAGATGGTGCTACCATTTTAGGCAGTGCCAGAAACCCCTCATGCTTCCCTAGAGATGGGATGCAATCAGAGACCACCACCCGCCAGACGCCAAATGATGGTGAATCCATCCTGTTGTCTTTTTTATTTTTTTCATTACCAAGGCTTATTTCCATGCTGCCATATCCCCATTATTGCAAGTGTGTTCATTGAGTTGCTTATCGCTTTGGTTTCTAGCCAATGCTGGGTATTCCAGATCTCAGCTTCTGCAATCAGCGTTATTGTTAGTGATTATTTAATGCTGTGCTGGAACATTTAAAGTGAAGAGCTATCCAGAGGAACAGAAGAACGTGCACCTGAGATGGGCTACTGGCTGGGGAGTTCTAGCAGATAAATGGCTGGAAGCCCCACTTCCTTTATGAAGGAGAAATGAGGATGCCATTAAACAGACTTCCTAACCAAAGAGGTGTCTTTAAGCGAGGGCGCCAACTAGGAAAATACCTCTTTAGGCCAATATTTTGCTGCCTCTGAATGATAACATTCAAAAGAGGCCTCCAGAATGATTTGCGCATTTTATGGGAGTGAGTCAGCCTAGGCTAGTGGTGTGTTTCTTGTCAAGCAATGTCAACTAGTATTTACAGAGCACCTACTATGTGTGAGGCATCAGTGCTAAGTAAGTGCTTTACAGATATCTCACTTGATCTTTACAACAACCCTTTGAGGTAGGTAGGTAGGTAGGTACTATTATAATCCCCATTTCATAGATATGGAAACTGAAGCAGACAGAGGTTAAGTGACTTGCCCAGGGTCACACAGCTAGGAAGATGACTCTAGGCCCAGCACTTTGTGCACTGTGGCACCAGCTAGCTGCCTTAAGCAATGGGGATAGAAGGACTAGGATGACCAGCCTCTGTTACCCAAGAGCTTCCATTCTGCTAGCTGGGCACAGTGTGGACACAGAATATATGCCTAGTGATATCAAGAAATAAACATTAACAGGCAAGGGGATCAGGAGAGAGCTCCACAGGAAGTGGCTTTTGATCTGTGATTTCCTGGTAATTTAAGCAGGTAGATGCGTGACATTTTGAGAAGTTTATCAATAGCCTAATATTTTCTATTTTGTTGAACTGAGATAATAGGATGCCTGTTTGTTTTCTATCAGCACCTGTCTCTTCTGAAAGCAACTAGATATTCCAGTGGATAGAGGCACTGGGCTTGGAGTCAGGAAGACCTGAGTTCAAATCTTGCCTCAGATATGACTTGTGTGACCCTGAGCAAGACACTTAGCAAATGTCTGCCTCAGTTTCCTCATCTGTTAGAGGATAATCACACCTACCTCTCATAGTACTCAGGCACAAAAAGAAGCAGTATATAAATAAGTCTGGGCTATTATTAGTATTATCTATAAAATGGAGAGGGGTGTGTGGAAATCTATGAAAATAATATCTACCTAGTAAGATTGTCATAAAATAACAAGAGCTTTGCAAACCTCTAAAGTCCTATATAAATGCAAGCTATTCCTACCATTCCCTCTCCTGCTTTGAAGGGGTGAGCAGCGATTCATAAGACAGCACAAATTAGTGAAAAGAACATCAGACTCACCATCTAAAGACCTTGGCCCAAGCCCCAGCTCTGATGCCTAGCTGTGTGACCCTCAGCAAATTATTTAATCTCCCTGAGTCTCTGTTTCCTCATGGGCTAAACAGGGCTAACTGTTGAACCACCTCAGTCAGAATGTTGTTTTGTGGGAAGTGCCTGGTAAACCATAAAGTACCACGGAAACGTGAACTCTTAATTGCACACAGTATTTGAAGCAAACTTGAAGCCTGCAGTTTGTTATTTAGCTCTTCTTTCACTGAAGAGAAGCGTGCCACCTGCTGCCTTCTTGGTGTAAGCCAAATTCGGAAATACATACTGAGGGTGGTGGGTGAGATCATTAAAAGATAGATTAGGCACTTGATACACAAGGCACGAAGTACTAAATAGAATTTGTTATAAAAGTGTGAGCCACCTTTTTGCTCTGCTGTAGTCCCCAGATTTATGACGTGCTCTCAGCCAGGGATAATCAGGAGCTTAATCATTTATTCTAGTAGGATAAATATCAACTAATTTAGCACCATATGAAATATTTCCTTGCAATAATTTTTTTTAAAAATTAAAGACCTGGTTAGATAATTAAAAGAACAGTGTCATCCATGCAGGGTATAAATGCATTACAAAGTGATGTGATTTTTATGTTTGCTGTGAAGGGTTGCTTAATGAATCAAATCCTATTCCATCAAACAAATAAAATCCTGTCCTTTACAAACTATCAGAACTGAGAATTAAGTGATCCAGATATTGATTTGTTTCTAAAGCTTCCATGTGGAAAAAAAAATTTAGATTCCCAATCAATATTTTAATAATTCCATCTGAGGCAGGAATCGAACAGGAGTAAAATGTTGGGATAAATTTGAGAAATTGAATGATGCTTTCTTTCAGTGATTCCAAACTGCCCACTGCCATGAAAGTCCATTTCTTTACCACTGTTATTCTCCTAGTGTTACTATGTAGTTGTGATCATGGAGTGTTATGAATCAAAAATCAAGTCATCCTGGGGGGATGTTTGGTGCAAATAGACTCCAGTGATGCCTGGAGTATGAGAAGCCCCTTAAAAGTCATCATTGGGGATAGTTTCCCTCATGGCCTATCTGTCATACCAGAACTCCCCTAGTATAGGCTCTCAACTTGACTGTTACAGTAGCCTCCACTTAGGTAGGTCTTCCTTCATCCCTTCTCCCCCATGTCCAATCCACCCTTCTATATAGCTGTCAAAATTGATAGTCATGGCATTCAGTTCTGACTGTGTCCCTTCCCTGATCAAGAAATTTCAGTGGCTGCCTATCTGTTGCCTTTAGGATAAAATAAATACCTGTCTTTAGGATAACCTAGGATAATCTTCCCTATCTGGATTCAGCCTATCTTTCCAGATGGATTACAAATGACACCTCCTCACATGTACTCCATGCTTCAGCTAAACTGGCTTTATTACTGTTCCTTATACATGACATTCGATTTCTCACTTCCATGTCTTTGTACAGGGCGTTCCCCATGCCTAGAATGCTCTCCTCCCCTTTCCCCCTTCATTTCCTGGAACCCTTAACTTCCTTCAAGGCTCAGCTCAAGCACAGTCTCTTTGAAGAGTTTTTCTTCCATCTCTTCAGTTATTAAGGTTCCTCCCCCCAGCCCATATCACTCTATTTATTTTGCATATATCTTTATTTACTTACCTGTGGAAATGTTAAATTCCCTCACTAATTTGGGGAACTGTTGCACTTTTGTGCCTAGTACAGAGTTTGGAACATAGCTTGTTTATGGAATGATAGTTGACTGGAAAAGAATGTACGTTGGTCCTGTGCACCTGGTGGTGCAGTGGATAGAGCTCTGCCCCTGGAATCAGGAAGACCTGAGTTCAGATCTGCCCTCAGATACTTACTAGCTGTTTGTCTCCATTTCCTCAAACTCTAAAACAGGGCTAATAAAAGCACCTGCCTTCCTTGGTTATTGTGACCCTGGAGACTGTGATTCAGTATGCCTCACCAAACCTCAACAGTATGGTACAGTAGTAACAATGCTGAAACTTGGAGTCAGTCACAGCAATGGAATTACAATTCTAGCTCTGACATTTATATTGGTTGACTTTGAGGAGTCTACTTTGACCTTTTGGGGTCTCAATTTCCCCATCTGTAAAATGAGGGACTTGGGCTGAATGACTTCAGCTTCACTGATTTCCCCCATACCCTCTTCCCCCAAACCCCAAACCATTATCAAAAGAACTTTTGCTATAAAAAACCCTAAAAGGCAGAGTTAGCACATCCCTCATAAAATCAAATTAAGGAAGTAGTAGAGAACAATATAGGAAAGTGTATGAGATACTATGACATTTTCTGTGTGAAATACTGAGATTTCTGTACTATTTCTAAACCTTCTGTGCTATTTTTGTAAGTGTCAGTTCCTCCCCTTACTTTCCATATTGTTTTCACTTAAAAGTACTTAATGTTTGTGTTTGGTGTTTTTTCAGGTTACTTGCCTGCAAGACTTTTTTGGTGATGATGATGTTTTTATTGCCTGTGGACCTGAAAAATTCCGTTATGCCCAAGATGACTTTGTCTTGGATCACAGTGGTAAGGCTCTGAATCTGAAACCTCTTAACTACTATACTTTCTTTTGCACTGTAATGCTATCTTTAGAATTATTTGTTCAGCTTAGTCTATACCAACACATTTTGAGGGAAATTTCACAAAAGGATCAGACAGGCCAGTAGTACATAAGGCAGTGGGTCTGTATTATGGTGTATTTTCACTGTCATAAGGGAATGCCCAAGGCATGAAATTAAACCCCCAAATAATGCTATTATCGTTAATATAATGGATCATTGTCATTAATATAATTATTATATTATATTATAATTAATATATTATATATAACTTATAATATATTATAATTAATAGAATTATTAATAGAATATAATAATAAGCATTCACATAACACTTTAAAGTTTGCAAAGTACTTTACAAATATCATCTCGTTTTATCTTTACAGAAGGACTGGCAGGGAGGGGGTTATTGTTTTCCTCTTTTTACAAATGAGGGATCTTAGCCAGACAAAGATTGTATGACTGGTTAGTTTCTCACCTGTTGTATCATAGGCAAGAAGATGCTAGAGCTAAGGGAGGGCCAAAAGAACTAAAAACAAATGGTAAATGAAGGTGGGAGGCATAGAAATTTCGAGAAAAGCCAGGAAGAGGTGGCTTATCCAAAGGCAGTTTGTCTTCAGTGAGTACTGGCTTTCAAGAGAGGGAGCCCTTTCCTCTCTCCACTCCAATTAAGAGATCTCTTTGGATTGTCACAATATTTTTAAGGAGTCTATGATAACTGCAAAAAAATGTTTGAAGGGATACTCCTTTTAAACTTTTGTCAAAATAAATAGAATTATGATTTCATCAAGTTGTTAAAAGCTTCCGTTTCTGGTACTTTGCTTTTGAGTTACATATAGTCACTTTGCGACACAATCCTTTGCCTGTGATTTTTGTTCATCATAACATCATCGTAACATTTCATTCCTCTTGTATCTGTCACTGGAGGACCCCAATTTATTGGAAAAAATATTGGACTAGAAGATAGAGGACCTGGTCCTCAGTAGTCATGTGACCTTGCCAAGTCATTTAACCTGAGGTAGTATTGTCTTTAATTTACAGGGAGGGAAACTGAGGGAAAGAGAGGTCAAGTGACATGACTAATAAATATTTCAATCAGGATTTAAACCCAAGCTTTTTCTAACTCCAAATCCAATACTTTTCCGTTGTGCTACAGTGACTCTCAGTATTCCTGACTATTCCCGTCCCCACCCCCTTCCCCCAAGTAAGATGATACTATTAGATTAAGCTAAAGGTAGGGATTCATCAACATTTTACTTGGGCCAAAGAATTTATTTCCTGTTGAAGGGTAGAACCAGGTAAAACATTAGACAAAATCTTTCTGCCTCCTTCCATTTCACTTTTTCCATGCCTGGGATTAATTTTTTTTTAAATATGGCATAGGTCAGAAAAAAGTACATTACCTCTTAACTTAGCAGCACTAGCCCAACGGAAGATAAATTCAAGTATGATTTGTGGTTCTAACGTTGTTAGTCTTGTGATACTTGCTTTTTTTATTAATGTTGCTTAACAATAATAAGGAAATGTCAAGCTAGGTTTCCAGCACAGTAAATTTCCACTGTCCATGATTTGCTTTGGGTCTAGTTCTGAAACCAGATATATTTAAAGCTCCATCTGTTCCTCACTAGAGTGCCGTGTCTTGAAGTCATCATATTCTCGTTCCCATGGCACAGCTAAGCAGTCTGGATCCAAAAGTCCCGGGCCTTCACGTCGCAGCAAATCACCTGCCTCAGGTACTAATGAAAAAGGAGTGGGTGTTCAGAACATTGGATGTTTGTTGGGTATTTTTTTCCTGCTTTTCCAGGGAGGATATCCTTGCCTTGAAATGAAGTTCAACTTTGTGAGTGAAAAGAACCTAAGAAAATAGTGTTCGTGCATTTTGTTCACATGAGTTTGACAGGTCCTCATGTTACACTTTTGGGAAAATAAAAGAGAGGATTTGAAGCTGAAGAAATTCACATTGAAGGTTCATGTTCTACATTTGGAATTTGCAGTGATGGTCATAGGATTTTTGTAACTATTCATTCATCACACTGAAAACCTCTTGGGGTTTCTCTTTGAGTTTTCACAAGTGCATCTCTATGTAACAGATGTGGAAGTACCCAAAATTTACTGATAAAAATTGCCCCAGAATAAACCTTTACTCATGGTGAACAAGTGATGATCACTAGCAAGGCTAATGTTGTTTTTTCAAAAAAACAAAAAACAAAAAAAAAAACCAAAACTCCCTGAAAAGTAAAGTGTGCTAGCCAAAGCTGTTAATTTCTCTGCTGAGGTAGATGCTAATTTTTGTTCAGACCTTCTGCGAAGTGTAGCATTTATCCCAGAGCAGTGTCTTCTCCTGGTCCTTAGCATAACAAAGATTTTTAAAATGCGTGTTATGGGGGCAGCTAGGTGGCGCAGTGAGTTAGAGCACCAGCCCTGGAGTCAGGAGGACAAGAGTTCAAATCTGGCCTCAGACACTTGACACATTTACTATCTGTGTGACCTTGGGCAAGTCATTTAACCCCAATTGCCCTGCCCGTGCCCAAAAAAACCCCCAAAAAATGTGTATTATGTGTTGTCAGTTTTATAAAAGACCAATTTTTTTACCCCCAAAATATTAGCTTGCTAAATTTCTCTTGTTTTTTTTTTTTTTCCCACATCAGGTTCTTTAGTAGTAATGTTATAGTTGAGAAAAGTAATGCTTAAAACTCCATTACTACTTTTAAATTTTTATTAAAAACAAACAAATAAGCCTCAGCTGTATTTCTTTCAGGGCTTTTCAGGCCCTCTCTCCAGATCGACGCTGATCTTAATAGCTGCCGCATTTTTAGCTCCTGCCACTGAAAAACCGTTCTAAAATTAAATCCACATTAAGACCAACCTAAATGACTTTGATGTGAAGGTTCCTTTTCAGTAATTCAGGAGAAACAATTTGAAAGTCTGCAAGGATTACTAATTGAAATGAAGAAACTTTGAAAAAACAAACAAAAACACATGGTGGCAAGACAAGAAAAGACACTCGTGTCACCATTTTCTTGGTGGTATCCCCACAACCTGTCTTGATCCTCAAGAATTTGTGAAAACAAGATGCTTACCTTTGAGATTTAAGTCGAACTTGCTTTTAGGACTCTTCTCCTTTCTAATTCTCCCTGCCCTCCAGTGGCCTCCTCCCTTCCCCTCTCTCTGGTGCTTTGGTTGCTATGCCCTTCTTTCTATCTATCTGTCTTTATGCATGTTTAGATCTATTGAATAACTATTCTCCTTAATGTTTCCTCCTTTGTTTGTACTGAATGTGTACAGTAAAGAGGGGTGGCCTCTACTCCACTGCTCATTCTACAGCTAAATCCCCAGGTGAGCCATTGTCACTAGGGTTGTGATGCTGCTGCTTTTGCTGCCACCGCTGTCGCCAGCACCGCTGCTGCTGTTCCATTCTGTTTCTCTCCGTTTCCATGAATGCATCAGAGCTTGTTCCAGTGGGCATCAGTCTGTCTGCACAGTGCAAAATACAGCTAGGATTTTGACTGCCTAGAGCTTTCTGTGTGTGTGTGTGTGTGTGTGTGTGCGCGCGTGCGCGTGTGTGTGCGCATACACATATGTGCGCAATACTTCCAGTAAAAAGTGTTAGGCGCCCAGCTAGCCCCACCTACCATCCCACCCCATGGAGCTTCTGATAAAAATAAAAATTTTATTTTAGGTTATAAATTCTGTCCCTTTCCTGTACTCCCTCCCCCATTGAGATGGTAAGAAACATGATACCCATTATACACGCAAACAGACATACACACACACATACATATATATATTCACATTCTCTTTTAAAGCACCTGGGAAGTGATCAGTAAAAGCTGTTTAAATAAAATTTGCTTGCCATTTGCAACAGTATCTTAGAAGCAATACACTAGTTTTGTCCTAAGCTCCATACCACCTAGAAACATGTACGTTTAAGGGAATGACAGAAAACAGTCAAACATGGGATCTGAGATTCTCTTTGAAAAAAAAAAAGTTTTCTAAAATAGAATTGAGAAAGTGTTTGTGCAGACTGGGGAAGTCTCGAAACAACAAGAGCAAGGAAGGCTCTGTTATCTGAATCTGTGAGAGTGTTTGCAAATATGGATGGCCTTTTTCTTTTTAACTGGAAGCATGATTCATAGTGTGTTTGTCCTCTAAATCAACCCTCCCAAGATGTAGTCCACACAAGTTAGAAGAAGTTGGATTATAAATAACAAAAACCTTCTGAAATAACACAAGGTCTGCAGGTACTCAACATTTCAGTCTGGTTTCAAAACTTGGACCGAGGTCAATAGAGTAGATAAGATAGTCTGCTCATAACATAAACTACTGTAGAATTTTAAATCTCACTCAGTATATGCTGAATCTTCTTGAGTTAAAAGTTACTCTAATGCCTACTTAGCACGTCAGTTTGTGGGTAAGTCAAAATCTAAGTTTATATGATTGGGATTTGAAAGTAGTTTTATTATATTTGCATAATTTCTCTCCTCTGATATTTTATAGCTAAAAAAAAAAATATGGGACAAGTGGCCTGAGAGAGATGTTCTGCCATGATATGGTTTATTTCCAGTAAATGATAGAAATGATAGAAGTCATTGTAGGAAGGAAGGAAACAAGCATTTATTAAGTACCTACTGTGTGCCAGGCACTGTGCTAAGTGCTTTACAAATATTATCTCATTTGAGCCTCACAAAAAGCCCTGGGAAATAGATGCCGCTATCATCCCAATCTTATCGTTAAGGAGACTGAAGCAAATAGAGGTTAAGTGACTTCCCCAGAGTCACACAGCTAGTAAATTTCCAAGGATGGATTTGAATTCAGGTCTTCCTGACTCCAGGTCCGATATTCTGCCCACTGTGCCTGAAATGTGCCTTCACTATAGAGAAATTGTGGTATATGTGCTTCCAAAGCAAGTACTAGGGAAGAGAATCTGGCTTTGGAGTCCAGAAGGTCCGAGTTCAAATCCTACTTCTGACACTTTTAGTTGTATGACTCTAGGCAAGTGTCTTGACCTTTAGGTGCCTCAGGCAACTAACTAGGACTTAGTTACTAAGGAAGGTAAATTCAATTGTAGTAATTAAATTAAGGCAGGTAAAGAAATTGTGTGATCAGATCTCCATAATTAGAAGAAAAAATCACAGGTCATTCCTTAACTTACATAATAATGTACCCTAACAGGCTGCATTAGCAGTCCCTTTCATAAAGGATCTATAACTGAGTCATGGAATAATCAGAATTTCAGAGAGAAATAGTAATCATGTAATTGTAGCAGGATGGAATCAGATTTTAACTTAAATCAAAAATATTGCTATGAGTGAGGTTGTTTAGGTTTTTAATCTCTTAGAGATCTACCTCGCCCTGTGCCCTTGAAAAAAAAAAACTTCGAAATTAATGCCTAACAAGCATTGAAAATTTATAGTCTAGATAAATGCAAACGGATAATCACTGACAGAATTTGTTTTAGGAAGCATTAGATTTGTTTTCTTTAGGTTGCAACCATTGGACTTAGGAAAACTTGTATTCTACCGAGGGAGAAAGTGTTTAAAGGGAAAAAAAAAAGTAAACCTGATTCTTCAAGAATGGAGAAGTGGGGGAATATTCTCCAAGGATTAGAAATATAAGCTTTTAAGTCTATTTTCTGTCAATAAACATTGACTGAATGCCAGCAAAGTACCAAGCTACACAGAGAATGGGCTACGTGTTAGTTTAGATGGTAACTATTATTATTATCATATTATCTATACATATATTATTATAACTATTATTACAGTGTCTGGTAACCTCGCAATGTAATAGGTATGACTTAATGATCTTTTCCAAGACAGAATTATGTTTGGGAAGGAGGGTCTTAGGAATTTATGAAGCCCTACTGTGTGCCAGGTCACAGTTATCTTACTTGATCCTTACAACAATCCTGGAGGTAGGTGCGGCTTCATTATTATCCCTCTTTTACAGTTGAGAAAACTGAGGGAAACAGGTTAAATGACTTGGCCAGGATCACGCAGCTAGCAATGGGTTTTTTAAAAATTAGATAATACTACTAATTCCCATTTAAATTTGCCACTATATTTTAGCACAGAAACGTCAGCCATGAGGTCCCTAATACTCCCAAATGTGGCCTAAACCAGATTAAAATATAATTGGGAAATATTTTTTTAAAAAATAAAAATCAAACACATTAATATTACACTTTGAAACTAAGTCAATGTGCTATCCATAGAGATCCTTATGTATAGCTGAGTGGCGCCTACTTCTGTTTTGGGTTTGACATCACTGATAGAGTAGATAACATTGAATTGATGTTCCACACCCTAGGAATTGTTTACTAAGCCATAGATAAGTTCTGAGCTGCATTGGCTCATGGAGTTCCCATGCTAGAAACTTAAAACAAATGCAAAATGATAAGTGCTTAGTATCTTTGTAATCGAGTTAGCTGTTGGGTGATTTTTTTCTGAGAAAAAAAAAAAGTTATTTTGGCTTTAAAAATTACTGGCGTTTTTGTAATTGAGAAAGTGAATGTACTGTATGTTTTCTGAAAGAAAAAGAAATAAGAATAACAAGACTGAAGTCTCTCAAGACCAGTTTTTAAAATCTGGATATCAGTGTTTAAATGTGATTCACCTAACCATAGGTAATTATTTAAGTACTTAAAAGCATGGTGGAGATCAATCTGTCGTTGTGCTTCCAGAATGAGACAAATAGAATTTAGATGACTGTTGTGTCATTCTTTACATTATTTGTATCACTTATGCAAGAGCAGATTTAAGATTATTAGGAGACCCTAGGTAGAGTATTAGGAAGTTGTTAGAGGCAGCCATGGATACTTCACTAAGATCATAGCTATCTAAATGTCAGTGACAAATGGTAGAATGAGATTTCTGCTATGATGACGCAAGAAACACTGAGAAATAAGCAAAATAAAGAAAATAAGAGTACGGGTGAAAATAATTAGAGGAGGGGGAACCCTAAATTATGCACATGGAAGCTGGTTTACCACTATTTTTATGTGATTATTGTAGAGCAGGATCTTGGGGTTATGGTGAATGATAGGCTGCAAAGGAATTTGTGCTCTTGAGGAAAGCAGTGATGTGATGTGATAAATGGTGGCCACTAGAACTTTTCTAAAGGAGTAAATAAATGGGGGTTCACCATTTAGAACAGATTGGATAGAAGTGCTAAAAAAAACCCTTTTTTAAAATTATGAGACTTTAGAACCTAAGACGGGGAAAAATGATAGGAATTAGCAATAACTCATCCAGAGGGGTCGGAGCACGACTTTAGTAGTTTTCATAGTGATAGTCATTAAAACAAATAGCCAGCTGTTTTCCTTTCTGCCAAGGATAGAAAAGACTAATCTTAATTATAAAGGGAGGGATTTGAGTTTTGCTCAAGTCAAGCCAATAAGCAGTTATTAAGCCCTTAATATGAGTCAAGCATTATTCTAAGAGCCAGGGCTACAAAGAAAGGCAAAAACACAGTCCCTGCCCTTAAGGAGCTTATAACGTAATGGGAAAAATGACACGGAAACAATTATATGTAAACAAGATATAGATGGGATGGATTGTAGATAATCTCAGAGGGAAAGCACCAGCCTTAAGGGGGACTGAGGCTTCTTTTCAAAAAATATTTTCAGTTACAAATTCGACCCCTTTCCTCCACCCCCTCCCCCATTGATTGAAATGGTAAGAAATATGATACCATTATACCTATGAAGCTCTGCAAAACATATTTCCACGTTAGCCATGTTCCAGAAAAACAAGAAAAATAAAGGAAAAAAGTGCTTCAGTTTGTATTCTCAGTCTGCTCAGTTTGCTATCTGAAGATGGATAGCATTTGGGAAAGGCTTCTTACAGAAGATGGGATTTTAGCTGAGACTTGAAGGAAACCAGGAAAGCCAGGAGAGAGAGAGACAAGAGAGAGCATGCCAGGGGGAGGGAGCAGCCAGGAAAAATGTGGAGTGGGGAAGGGAGTGTTATGTTAAGAAGAAGGACGCTAGTGTTAGAATAGGTAGAAGGGAGGGAAGTGTAGGAAGAGTGGAAAGGCAGGTTGTGCAAGAAAAGGCAAACAAAAGATTTAATATTTGATCTTGGGGATAATCGAGAGCCACTAGAGTTTATCGAAGAGGGGAATGCCCTGGTCAGCTCTGCACTTTATGGCCTTCTGGAGGGTGGTGCCAGTGTCAGAGGAGAGGACGGTGCATACTAGAGGTATTGTGAAGGTAGAAATGGCATAACTTGGAAACAAGTTGGTTATAGTGGTCAGAGACTACACAATAGAAGAATACACTTAAGTTGCAAACCTGAGTGACCGAGGGGATGGTCTGCCCTTGACACTAAGAATAGTTGTAAGAACTTCCTGATCATTGCAGGTTGGTGAACACTAAAGTGCCTTTGACTATGGAACAGTTCTTCCCATATTTCAGTCCTTCCTTGAATGTGGGATCTGATTCATGTGGGTCTTTCCTCCAATAATGCAGATAACCCATCTATGCCCTCTCTTCTGTGTATTTCCATGAATCTTCAACAGTGTGCTGAGATCCTTCCTGTAGTTCTCTTGACATAGCATAAGGATCAATGGATCAGAAGGCTGATTTGGCTGTCTGGGCAGGCATCCCCTTCCTCCCTCACTACTCCACATATATTCTTCCAGGACTTTCCTGCTCAGTTAAGGAAGAAAATGCCTTTTCTTCTCTGCACCCCACCATAGAGGCATAACATTCCCTTGGCTTCCCTGCTAAAGCTAACTCCTAATTTCTTTTTCCATAGGCCTCCAGAAAAATGGTAGGTGCATCCAAGTATAGCTTTACTTAAAGATGACTGGATGGGCCAGATCAGAGGTGTCAGACTCCTGGCCGGGTACTGCAAAACTGCAAATGCCGCTAAAACTAGATTAAAATGTAATTGGGAAATGTTTAATAAGATAAATAAAAGTGCAATATGACACCGATAATACCATTTTTTTTGGTTTTTAAGTCAGTATGCAGCTACAGGGATCCATTTCTATTTGATTTTGACACCCCTGAACTAAATAATATCCTAATAAATTGTTAGTCTCTAAGATTCTTTTGATCTCTAAGCCAGTTTTTCTCATTTAGATACCAATATCACTGAAACTAGTTTTGTAGTAGATTGACCCTATCCCTCTCATATTTTACCAATTCAACAAAACTGAATTACCAGCTCTGCTGTATTATAAGGTACCATATCAGATTATTACCTTCAATGCTGATTTGAAGCCTGCTTTGAGCTTTCTTGTTAAGCAGTAGAGCATGTGCATAATTAATATTTTAGAAGAAACCTGATGCTTGGGTATTCTAATGACCTTTCTCTCTTTGTTTTCTTGCTTTGCCGTTGTGTGATCAGTTAATGGAACTCCCAGCAGTCAACTTTCCACTCCTAAATCGACAAAATCCTCCAGCTCTTCTCCAACCAGTCCAGGAAGCTTCAGAGGACTCAAGGTATGGAGTACAACATCTTGGGTAAAAGTTGAGGGTGACTTTGTTGTTAACATTTGGTGATATATTTTAAATTTTAAAAATTTTAATATTTTTATTTTTTCCCAATTACATCTAAAAACAATTTTCGACCTTCATTTTTTACAATTTTGAGTTCCAAGTTCTCTCTCATCTTCCCTCCTTTCTCCCATCATTGAGAAGGCAAGCCAGTTGAGAAAGGTTCTGCATGATAATGTATTCTAATGTAGGATTTGTGTGTAGGAAAATGGAATCTATGAATAAACAATTGGATTCATTTCAACAAATGTTTATTAAGGATACAAAGTTGAAAACTAACCCTGACCTCATGGAGTTTACAGTTAAGCCGGGATGATGATACGTTTTTACAAATAAGCAAAGTAGAAATAAAAATGAGAAAAGTGCATAGGAAGAGGTTAAATAAAGAAGCTTGAGAGATTAGAGTCGCTATCTGGAGTATCCTGGAAGATGATTCTCAATGAGTGGGCAATACATCATCTGGGTCTGAAAAGAAAAAAAGGATTTCAGAAGATAAGGAGAGGAGTTTCTTCTAGATATGGGAGATTGCATAAAATAAGGGAGTAAAAGGGGAAAAGGTCAGAAAATGACTGGTAGTCCAGTTTAACTGGGAAGAAGAGTACCATGAAGTAAGGCTGGAGAGAGAGTTTAGACCCAAACCACAGAGAGCCTTCAAAGCCAGACTTAAAGAATTTGTGTTTTTCCTAGTAGGTTGGGTATTAGTAGGTTTTCCCAGCAGTAGGTTTTCTTCAGCACAGGAGCAGCGTTTGATCATATGTGTGCATAAAGAGGATTATCTTGCTAGCTGTGTGAAGGATGAGAGATGGGGAAGAGATTCTACTCAGGGAGGCCAATTTGGAACCTGTTGTGATAGTCCTCTTGAGAAGTAATGAGAGTAGAGCCTGTGAGAATGCAAAGATTTGAGAGTCAGATTATGAAAGTAGGATTAATAGGATTTGGCAGCTGATTGGATTGGTGAGGGATGGAGAAGACTCATGATAAAAAGCCTTCCTCTTCTTCTTCCTCCTCCTCCTCTTCTTCCTTTTCTTTCCCTTCATCCCCCAAAGAACTCATGGAAATAAGCTGACGCCTCATTGTTAAGGACTTTAATGGGCTAGAATCTCATTAAAATAATTACACTGCAAGATAATGTAACAAAATAAAAATAAGATACAGATTGGGATTTTTTTTTCCCTTAGGAAGGAAAGAGAGGAAGTGAACGAGGTAATAGAAACCGGAAAACATAGCCATGGGTATTAACTAGAGTAGGAAGAGTAATGTTCCCAAACTGCAGGAAACAAAAGCATAAGTTGGTGGTGATAACAAACAGGCTCAAATGCAATGTTTCAAAGGGCGTGGTTCTCAAAGTTTTTGGTCTCAGGCCCCCTTTATACTCTTAAGTATTACTTCAGATATCCCTCCCTTCTGCCCTGCAAAGCTTTTGTTTCTGTGGGTTATATCTACCTATCTTTGCTGTATCAGAAATTAAAACATGTTAGTATTTTTATGGAAATAGTTTTTTAACCTCATGACCCCCAAAAGGGTCTCCAGAGCCGCCAGCAATCCCTGGACCACATTTTGAGAACCACTTCTCTAAGAATTGTAAACAGGAAAGAAGGAAAATGGGTTAAGCCTAACTCATACAACTGTCAGAGTCATTGGGGTGAAGGCTCTCAACGATATCCATTTACAAATTGCTCATTGCAAGTTCCCTTTAGGAAAATTCTTTGGATGAAATTTCACTTAGTGGAAAGAATGCTGAATTGGGCACAAGAGAGATCTGACTTTGAATACTGGGTGCTGTTACTTAAGAATGCTGTAACTTTGGTGGAGATTATACTTGTGGCTTAAAATAACACTGTTAAGCAAGAGCAGAGCTCCAGCTCTCCTGATGCCAGGTGCAGTCTTTGTTCAGTTATGCCATAGCACTTGGGTAAACAATAAAGGCACAGATTAGATCTGGAGATCGTCAGGGTGGCTGGAGTCACTTCCTACAAATTTCCCAACCATGAAAACTAAAAAATTAAATAAAACAAAAATTGAAAAAGGAATTATGTGCCAAATAAAGAGTCATTACAGGTGAACAGACTGAATTCACATCCACCTACATCTCCTCTCCTAATGAATTGACATCTGGACATTTAAATACTTAAGCCTTCTCAGGCTTGTGGCATGTTGTCTAGCTATAGAGACACCCCATGACACCCCACAAGAAATTACAGATTGCCCAGCCATGAGAAGGAAAGAAGGAAGAGGGCTGGAAGATTTGGGTGGGGTAGAAGACATGCTCCATGTCATGCTCAGAACCACAGCCTAGAAGGGAATATAATGTCAGGTATAAAGGGAAAGAAACTAGAAACCCACCTGGGGATGGTTCTTTCTCCTTTCCATGCGCATTCCCAGACCAAAAGGTTTCTTAGTCTAGTGACTCATTCCCATTTACCCTAAATTGAGGATGCAAATGCCTGCAGCACTAGAAAGGAAGGAGGAGCTGAAGAGGAAGGATGATTCCCAAAGTTAGTGATAGGAAATACAAAAGAAAAAAAAAAAGACCAAAAGATTAGTAAAGAGAGCTTGAATATAAAAGTCTTGCCCATTCTAAGGTAGGAGACAACCTGTAATAAATAGGTAATACAGTATTGTAAGACAGATACACCCAGCACATAGAATGGCTGCTAGCACAAGTTCACTCTTGATCTGGTCAGACAGAAAGGATGGCTTAAACGGTTTAATAATCTAATTTTATTTTAGTCTAGTCTTCTCACAAGGGTTGCTGATAATGGAAGCACAACTCCTACAGCATTCCCTAATCACCCTTCTCGAAGGGGCCAGTGAGAAGGGGTCAGGGAACAACAACCCTTAAGTCTCAATGGGGTCAATCGAGACAGGCACAGCTTGCACACTCCCCAAAATCCCCTCAAGCCTCAATGGGGGCTGGTTGAGACACAGACTCCCCCCAGCCTTGATGGGGCACACACAGCGTTCCAGCTTGTGCATTCAACGACAAAGTTTCCTCATTCACTGAACAGTGCCCACCTGCTTTATAGGGTAACAGACAAAGAAGGCATATTGCCAGCAATAGCCTCATAAGTTTGCATCACCTCATCGCCTGTACCTCACTGCGCAGTTGCAGTGGATGTTTACAATTTCAGCACAAATGGTTATATTATTTATTATTACATAATGCTGCGCAAGCATGGTAGAGATGTTTTGAACTATGAGCCTGGGAAATAGAGATTGTTATGGCCATAGATCCTGGGAAACTGAACTCTAAGAAATAATAACAAAAATCCACTTTACACATGCTAAAATCTACCTTACACACACTGAAATCCACCTTCCTTACAAGTATGCATACAGAGTATGTAAATAAATAGACAGCAAGACACATATAGAGGAAGTGGAAAGAGATGGAGTGGTCTGGTTAGTGGCCAGTGGGAGAGGGGGCAAAGTAGGGAATGGCCTCCTGCAGAAGGTGGTATTTCAGCTGAGTCTTGAACAGGAATTTTAAGAGGCAGAATTGAAGAGGGAATATATTCCAAGCATAGTTTTGGGAACTGAAGTGTCTGTCAAATGTGAGAAATAATAAGTAAGGTGGTATGATTAGATTGCAATGTTAATGGAGGGCAGGAGTGTGTAAGAAGACTGCAAGGGTAAGAGGGGCCCAGGCTGGGAAGAAATTAAAATGCTAAAAAGAAAGGGCTTTATATTTGTGCTTAGGGGTAATGGGGAACCCCAAGAGTCTGAGTGGGAGTGGAGTGACAGTCATACCTACACTTGAGGAAAATCTCTTTGTGGAGGATCGAATGGAGTAGTAGAGACTTGTGGCAGAGAGACCAACCAGAAGTGTATTGCAATAGTCTTAATCAGCAGCAAATTTCTTATAACTACTTATAAAATGCTTCACAAAGCACACGCTGCTAAGGCAGCACAAAGAGGTTAAAATTTTGTTCTCTTAAATATGGGTGGACGAATCTGTCCTCTCCTAAGTTTGGGGATTTCCTCTTATATATATTATCACATCTCCACACCTTCCTTTTCTGCGTGATCCTCCTTCATGTCCCCCAATGATTCTTACACTGGACTAATGTACTGGAGACCTTCCGCTGATCCTAAACTATTTTCACTCTTTACTATGTCATAGCATTTAATATAGTGTCTGGCACAAAGAAGGTGTTTAATAAATGTTTATTTAATTGAATTGAATTAATCTCTCTTGCTTTCAGCTTCAGTATCTGTAACATAAGCAGTAGGGCAGCCAGGTGGCAAAGTGGTTAGGGCCTCCAGTTCTCCTGGACACTTAGTAGCCGTGGGACCTTGGGCAAATCACTTAGCCCTGTTTGCCTCAGTTTCCTCATCTGTAAAATGAGCTAGAGAGGGAAATGGCAAACCATTGCTACATCTTTGCCAAGAAAACCCCAGATAGGGTCACAAAGAGTCAGATACAACTGAAACCACTGAACCACAACAACAACCATAAGCATTGTATCATCTCTAAGATCCATTCCAGATTTAATGTGATTCTCTGGCATTGGTACTTAGGTTTCAGCCAATCTGGCTAGTTTTCTGAGGCCGTCAAAATCAAACCTCTTTTGATTTTTTTTTTCCAGTGGTTTGAAATGAATGAGGTTCTGCCAGACATTCAACTCCAGCACAGATGACTCTATTTCCCATTCTGATATTTATCTCAAGAACTTGCTGGGTAGATCTCATTTCATATGCATGATTTCTAGAGTAAGAATAAGGGGCAGATATCACATTTATAACAGCATTCAATGTGTGCTGTCTTTAAGAGAGAAACCTGGATCTGACATCCTATGATTTGTCATCACGTTGCTCCCAGCATAAAATATACTAATTTTTACATCAGCTTGAATCCTTTGTCAACATTGTCTTCATCAGGTTTACTGCTCTGTTTCAGTGAAATTAAAATGGAGATTTACAGATAATTATCACTTGTTAATGTTATGCATTCCCCCCCCCCCCCCGCCCCCTCACTTAAAATAGCTTATTAAGAGAATCTCTGGGACAGCAAAGGTCTGTTTTCAAGAGCAAGATCGATCATATCTCTTCTTCTTTATTATTTACTCCAGGTAATCCCGAAAGCCGTGGGAGGATAGATATCCAATTCCAACAATCAGAGAACTGATCAGTGCAAGTTAAATAGAATCTTTTGTATTGAGGTCATGGGGTACAGTGGAAGGAGCCCTTTTGCATTTGGAGTCAGTGGAACTTGGTTCCTCATCTGAAAAGTGAGTTAGATTAGATGACGTCCTACATCCTCCAAGCTGGAAATAAGTAATCATTATCCGTCAAAGCCAAAGCCAGTGCTACTTGATCATAGGGGTGGCTAACTCTTAATATGGGAAACTCCACCTAGACTAAAGTGTCAGTCACTGGTGATTAAGTGATACACCTGGAATTCAGTGCCAAAGGGAATCTTCTATCAACATTTTTGTCTTTTTGTCTGGATTGCCTAATCAATGGAGAATTGTTCAAAAGAACAGTACTTCAGAATATAGGCAAGGACTTTTTTTTTAATTGTTTGAAAATAATGTTGGGTTTATTATCTATCAAAAAAAAATACTTTGTCTTTAAAAAAAAACCCAATAATTATTTAATTTTCTCTTTCCTCTTTGTCGCCCACTGAGAAGAAAATCAAAACTAAAACCCTTGTGACAAATATAGAGTCAAGTAAAACAAATTCTCACATGTAAAAATGTATGTTTCATTCTGCATCTTCAGTCTATCTTCTCTGTCAGGTAGGGAGTATTCTCCTTGATCAGTCCTCTGGAATCATGGGTGGTTAGTGCATTTGTCAGACTTTTTAAGTCTTTCAAGGTTATTTGTCTCTACAACATTATCATTATTGGTTCTGCTCACTTCTCTCTGCATCAGTTCATGTAGGTTTTCTTAGGTTTTTCTGATGTGTTTCTCATTTCTTAAGGTACAATAGTATTCCATCACATTCCATCACATTCATATATTATAAGTTGTTTAGCTGTTCCCCGATTGATAGCTCCTTAGCTCCCAGTTCTTTGACACTACAAGAAGAACTGTTATAAATATTTTTCTATGTGTGGGCCCTATAAGGACCTTTTAAAGAACTGAAAAACTGAAAAATAAGATAGATGCTAGGACATTTTTATGACCAGCTAGAATAAGATTGTGAAAGACCATGTTTCATGTAGAGGCTACCTCTAAAGATTTATGGTGATAGAACACTGTGCTTGGAGTCTGAAAGGCTTGGATTCCAATACTGCCTCAGAAACTCAACAGCTCTGTGACCCTGGGCAAGTCATTTCAAGCCTCTGAGACTCAGTTACTTTATCTATAAAGTGGAGACAACATTAGCGCCAATCTAACAGAGCTATTGTGAGACTCCGATGAGGTAAAGTGTAAAAGGTGTTTTTTAAATCTTGAAGTGTTACAGAAATATTAGCTTTTTGATTATCTTGTCAGCTTATTAGCCCCAACTCTAAGAAATACAGAAATTAACCTTTTTTGACCATAACTTCTCTGTGCCTCAGTTTCCTTATCTGTAAAATGGGGGGTGATAATCTCTGAAGTACTTATTTCACAGGGTTTCTAGGTTCAAATGAGATAAAACATTTGACAAATTTGAAAGCAGCATCTAAATCTCCACTGTTAGGGTTATTTGTTTTTATTCATGTAGAGCTTTATCTAGTTGACCTGGTGATGATTTTGCTTGGAGACTTCTCTATTCAGAAAATGCAAACTGGCCTGACTTGAATAGTGCAGAATCATAGTGAAAGTGGTCAAGCAGAATCCAGTAAGAGAAGGAAGAACAGGGATGTGGTATATGTTGGCGAGTGTTATATAACAGGAATTGCAGAGTCACTGGGGCATCAGTGATTTTGGTGGTTGGGTGATTAATGAGAGAGTTGGGATGTGGAGGTTAAAAAATGTTCTTTGAACTGAAAGCTGGAGACCATTGTATAGTCAGGATTTGACATCAGTGCAATTTATGGTCTTTGGTAAGTCAGTCTTTAAGTTTTAGTAAAGTCATGGTGTTCTCTTTGGGACTGTTGGTTAGGCAGTCTTTAAGTGTGCAAAATAGATCAAGAAAGCTTTTTTGGGAGGAGGGGCTAAGGGGCTGAGGGGTGAGGGAGCAGGGGAGGCTTTTATCTCATCCCAAAAGTCCCAAGTCTAAAACTTCTGGTCTTAAATGTTTCAGGCACATCTTAGAGATTGAGGGATAAAGTGTCTCATTTTGGGATAATAGGGCTTTTTGCCCCCAGGCTATCTGGCTGCAGGGATTCCTGGTAGTTGAAAGGAGGGGGAGAATACGTTTGGTACATTATCCAACATCTTGAGATTATAAACAGTCTGATCTTTGGTGTTTTATCTGATGATGTCTCTTGGGTCTGCTGGTGGTGAAAGGTTTGCAGGATTTGTGATGTGTGATGAAAGGGCTCGTGGTATCTTGTGATGACGGGCACAGCTAAAATGTTACTGTTTGACCTTCTGAACTTTAAGACTTCTTTTAGAAGCTGTGAAATGTAGGTCTGCAGTAGCAGCTGACCTTAGAGGCTTGCATTTCCCCTGGAGTTTTGTAGCTTGTCCATCCTTCTGCATTAAAAGTTTTTTTCATTTAACGTGATTTGCAAATTTCTGGGTATAAGTAGGTTTTGCCTTTGTGGCTGTATTTTAATTAGCTAGCCTGAAAATGCTGGATGCTGAAGGTACCCTGAGAAACTGAGATTTTTTTAGGCCAAAATTTTTTTTTATGATTCTTAAGAGGAAGGACTTCAGGTGGACATTTTAGTTCTCTTTGGGCAAGCCTCTATAAAATGAGAGGGTTTGAGTCAATTCATCCAATTCAACTAACTTTTTATTGCGTGGTCACTATGTGCTTGGTCCTAGAGATAACAAAGAAAAAAAGAAAATGGCATCTGCCGTAGGTAGCTTATATTCTGCTGGGGGACTTCGATGGCGGTGGGGGTACAACTTGTACACAAGTAAATAAACACAAAGCATATGAAAAAGTAATTCAGAAATGGAGGGGGAGGTAGGAGAGAGGGCCGTCAAGAGCCCTCAGAACTGGGTGAACCCATCTCTGATCCCCAGTGGACCTCCTTATGAGGGCAGGGGTAGGGGGCCTGACAAGTCAGTGCCATGGGTCAGATATGTTGAGGGGAATTCTTGAAGTGGTTGTCAGAAAGTTGATAAAGAGTTATTCAGTGCAAAACAAGACCAGAAATAGCTCAGGTAAGGGAAGAGATGGCACCTGGATGGATAGCACCAGAGTTTGGGCTATATGGAGGGAACCAACAGGGTCTGGGCGGTCCTTACTTTCCCCAACCCTTAGTCAAGGGGGTGAGGCACGGCCAGGGGCTGACACCAAGTCATCTCCACTGATGCAGGGTACCGGCGATACTGTTGCTTTTGCTAAGGAGGTGAAGGCCCTGATTTGCTAATTAGGCAATTCTAGCTTGGAAGGGGAAGAATCCTGATAGTGAAAGAGTTGGGTCATTCTGATCCCAGAGTAGATGAGCCAAAGATCAATACAAGCAGTAAAGGCTTGAGCTGTGCTAAAAGTGCCTTCCAAGCAACTCTCACTGCCAACTTAGTCTTATTTTTCTCCTTCTCTAATTGTTTTGAGATTCATCTTACTCCCTATGCCTATGGGCAGCCTTCTCTTCCAAGTCCAGGCAACTCCATCTCTTCTCTCCTTGAAGTGCTGGAATCAGGAAAACCTAAATTCAAATCCTGCCTCAGACACTTACTAGATGTGTTGCTTAGTTGTTTTTCAGTCATGTCTGACTCTTTGAGACCTCATTTGGGGTCTTCTTGGTGGAGATACTGGAGCGTTTTGCCGTTTCCTTCTCCAGCTCATTTCACAGATGAAGAAACTAAGGCAAACAAGATTAAGTGACTTGCCCAAGGTCACACAGCTACTAAGTGCCTTAGGCTGGATTTGAACTCAGACAGATGAATCTTTCTGACTCCAGGCTCTTCACTTTGCCTTTATATTACCTCTGGGCTAAAGATTTTGCTAATACTGGTTAATAGAATAAGCAAGACAGGACACGTAAAGTGTGAGAACAGGAGAGCATATTTAACCTGCCACAGAAAAAAGGACAACTATGTTAGTTCTATTTCTTTGCATATAAATGAGGAACATGCTATTTATAAATGCTAATTCATTCACTGAAATGGCCCCACTAGGACCACTACTTTATATCTACTGATATATCTTCTGGATACTGACCTATTTTCTTGAAAGTGGTACAAATTGAATTGATTTAAACCATTAAAACATTAAATCAAAATTTTCACTAATTCACATTTAGTTTTTGTGCTACAGTGAATGGAACATTGAATTTTGATTCAGAGCTTGGCTCTTCTACTCTTTGCTTGCACTGACATTGTAAAAGAAATGGAATTTCTTCAGGCTTCAACTGTAAAATTGGGGGAAGATTTTTTTTTTATTTTTAATTATTATTTTTCTAACTTAAATGTAAGAATAACTTGGTAAAAAACCTTATTTTTACAGATGATTGCTGTCATCTTCGTATTTGTAAATTCTCATTATATCGGAAAGCTGTCCCATTTTAAAAAGAGATTATGATTCTTGTGTTCTATGTCTCTCTGGATGAAGACATGCTGTGATTGGGTGACTGTCATTCTGTATGCTCTTGGCTGAGTTCCTGTAGTGTGACTGTTCTCACTTGTTTCCTTAATATTGAATCACACATTTTTAATTTCTACATGATGCTTTTTGGCCACCCAGCTCTGGTGTTGTCTGACATCCTTGCTTTCAAACGGCTTGCCAGCTTTCTGTCAGAAGTTTCTTCCTGTCGCTCAGCTAATCATCATAGCTAACGTTTTGATGGCGCTTTGAGATTTGCAAAGCAGTTTAGGGACATTTTCTCATTTGATGCTTACAACAACCCTTTGAGGTGAGCGATGTTGTTATCCCTGTTAAAACTGAGGTGCAAAGGGGCCTGTATGTACAAAAATACTTAAAGCAGCTCTTTTTGTGGTGGCAAAGAATTGGAAATCAAAGGGGTTCCCATCAATTGGGGAATGGCTGAACGAGTTGGGGTATATGAAGGTAATGGAATACTACTGTGCTATAAGAAATGGGGAAGATACGGACTTCGTAATAACCTGGAAAGACCTACATGATATGATGCTGAGTAAGACGAGCAGAACCAGGAGAATATTGTACACAAGGACAGAAATAGTGATTCTGTGATGACTAACTTTGATAGACTTGGCTCTCCTCAGCAATACGAGGTTCTAAGACAACTCCAAAGGACTCATGGTGGAGAGAGCCATCTACATCCAGAGAAGGAACTTTGGAGACTGAATGGAGATTAAAGCAAACTGTTTGCTCTCCTTTTTTTTCCTCTTTCTTTCTTTCTTTCTTTCTTTCTTTCTTTCTTTCTTTCTTTCTTTCTTTCTTTCTTTCTTTCTTTCCTTCCTTCCTTCCTTCCTTCCTTCCTTCCTTCCTTCCTTCCTTCCTTCCTTCCTTCCTTCCTTCCTTCCTTCCTTCCTTCCTTCTTCCTCTCTCTCTCTCTTTCTCCTTTGGTTTTGTTTCTTCTTTCTCCTGATTCATTCCATTCTTCATAATTCTTTACAACTTGACTATTGTGTAAATAAGTTGAATGCGAAGCTGTATGTAGAAGATATATCAGATTCCATGCCATCTTGTGGAGGAAGGGGGAGGGGAGGGGAGGGAGGACAAAAAATCTGGAACCCAAAAACAAGCAGAACTGAGTGTTGAAAACTAAAAATAAAATATTTTAATTTCAAAAAAAAACCCCGAGGTGCAGAGAGGTTATGACTTGCCCAGGTTTACATGACTAAGTACGTATGTGAGATGGGATTTGAATTCAGGTTTCCCTTAGCCATTGTCCAACTATAGAAAATGGGTACTTTAGAAACGTAAGAATGATAAACTCTCAAAAACTGAGTTGGACAGCATTGAAGATGTTTGTTACTAGAAAGTTAGGAGACCTCTAGAGATAGTGTCCATGTTAGCTGAACCCTGTGGCTTTACATCAGTTTAGGTCAGAGTCAGGTCAAAATGTCAACAATGACATTGCAGAAAACACTCACCAAAGAGTTTTTGTTTCGTTTTTTTCTAGAATAACTTTGAATTGAATCACATTACAGTTTTACAAAGTGGTCCTGATGAATGTGTCTCCTACATTCTGACTTCATTGGGTCATAGATTTCAAGATAGAGAGGCCCTTAGACTTCAATAGTCCAAATTCCTTGTTTTATGGCTGAAATAACTGAGGCAAAAATAGGTGGAGGAAGTTGGCCAAGATCCCACAGACAGCTGAGTGGCAAGGCTGGGGTTCAGGCCTTTTACTCTACTGTGCTGCCTCCATAGGAGGCCAAATGAAGAACGCAAGTTATAATAAAAGTAATAATAGCTAACATGTATACAGCGCTTTAAAGCTTGAAAAGCCTTTACATACGCATTATCTCATTTACTCCTGAATGGAACCCCGTAGTAGCTGAAGGTAACAGGTCTCCATTTCTACCTTACCGTAAGACTAACCTGCTGTTTCTACTGCTAGACAAAAGTGAACTTTTTCAGCAACCATGCTGAAACATTTTCTTAACATTTCAGTTTGGTGGAAATGTTTGATAGCTCTTTTCAAGGATATTTAGAGTAGGACTCTCTGACTTGCTTTCCAGCTATAAAAACACAAAAGCTGCACCATGTCAGTCATACTGAAATGATCAGCATGTGCCTTGTGAAACCCTAGGAAATACAATTTGGTGATAACGGATGTGTATACATTACTGTATCACTTCAATCTGTTTTCCTGCATGGTGAACAAGCAGGGCTTTGAAAAGCATAGAATTCTGTGATCAAAACAGGATAAAATCCTTGAATATTTCATTTTCTTTTCTACTCATAAAAAATAGATCTGGTTGGCACAGGGTCTAGAGTAGATGATTTAGCGGTTGTATCTCACAGAGGCAGAGAATTCCGTCAGCAATTCATTGCTTTTCTGCCAATTTCCTACCTTCCTAACCAGTCAGATCCTAATCAAGAAGGCAATCTCCTCCCCAGACCTGTCTCCCCTATCTTCCCTTTGCAATTCTGTCTCTTTGAAGTGCTTAGTGGTTACAGAAAATTCAAAGAAATAGAATATCCCAGATGCTGTCATCGATGAATGCTTTGGTTAAGAAGCATCTTGGAAATAAATGATATCTAGTCACTTAACCTTTGGGCTGTCTCAGCATCTCAGCTGTTGATTGAAGCATGAATGCTCATTAACAAGTGAAGAGATTTTCAAGCAAATTCTCTTTCTTCCTGACTTCGGTGCAGTAGCCATGGTTTAATACTCTGCAGTGTAATCAGTATAATTGGAAAGCTGATTTTGTGACCCCTGTTGCTAGCCAGGCAGGCTCTTATTTCTAATGGAAATGGACTAGAAGGCAGAGGAACATATTTATCCTGCCACTTCTGATGGCAAAGAGACAAACACCCTGGGAAACAAGGGAGAAGATAATGGGGAAGGATGACACAGAGAGGAAGAAATGTACCTTTTCACAACAAATACTGTAATCAAATGCTTCAAACAGCCGTGATCTCCAGTTTTCTCCAGTAACACAGAAAGCAACTCATCCAGGTTTGCCCTCCCTGTTTTTCTATGGTAGACCACTCTGTTCCCCACCCCACTACAGATCCAAAATGGAGGCCCTAGATTCAGATCGTAGCCCTAGGCACTCTGTAATTGTTATGTCACAGTTTCTAACCTGCCACATGTTACTAAAGTAAAAAATGTACTAATCTAATCTTCATCACCATATATAATGCATTTAAACAGATCTTTCATCTCCTCAAAGTTCAACACAGGGGATCCATCTAACTTGCTCAAGCCCTCTCTGTTTTCTCCTGACATTTCCAAGGTGTACCAGTGGAACATTGGCTAGCCACTTGTCATCCCTTCCTCCTGCCCTGTGACTAACCCACGTTCCCTTCTTGTCATACAATTTCTTGATGACATCGTTTGTAACCATTCTTCTAAGTTCCTGATTGGTTATATGTTGCGGACTGCTCCACTGTGAGCCTTTCCATTTCCCTCTGTAGTTTTATGCAGATGGTCTTCCTCTCTATTTTAATTCTTTTTCCCCTTCTGTGGAAGGCTCCTTATTTCCTGCTCTCCTTCCTTCCACTCTAAACTTAGATCATTTCACAGATAATAGGATTACATGTGATCACTTATTACATGTGATATTATATATTATATTATATTATATCATCATATCATATTATATAACATATCATATAACATTATATAACTTGTTCAAGTTATATAATTGTTTAAAGCACTGAATAAATTACAGTATTTCCTTACTAATCTACTTGAAGGAATTTTTTTTAAAAAGCTTTCCTCGTAGGCTCAGAAAGGACAGGTGAATTGCTCATGGTCTCTCAGATACTCATTGGTATGCAGCTATCTTTCTCTTCCCTAAAATGACCCCAGAAGTCCCCTAGCACAATCAAGTGCCAAAAGTTTCCATAGAGTGAGATTTCACAGAAACACGCTCTAAAGCTCCAGAACTCTAAAGTCTATCCCAGACAAAGTGGGAAGCAGATGAAGTCATTTCATCCTCTGTTCTTTAAATTTTGCTTGAAAAAACCTGCTGTACCAATCTACTTCCTGTTGTACTAACTCTCTCATTTTTGATATGTAGAATTAGGGGCAGTTAGGTACAGTGGTTAGAGTGCCAGACCTGAAGTCAGGAAGACTCATCTTCCTGAGTTCAAATGAACACTTCCTAGCTGGGTGACCCTGGGCAAGTCACTTAACCCTGTTTAGTTTCTTCATCTGTCAAATGAGCTGGAGAAGGGAAGGGCAAACTGTTCCAGAATCTTTGTCAAGAAACCCCCAAATGGGGTTACAAAGGGGTGTACACAGCTGAGATGACTAAAGAGCAAAGAGTTAGGATGATGTTAGAAGTGCCAGGAAAACAATAGAAATAAAAAGGGCAAGTAGACTGGAACTGAGGAATTCTGCAACCAGAAGACCTGAGCAGTGAGCCATGTGTGGCTGGAAGTCTCCTCCCACTCCCACCCCAGCCAGGCTTCCACAGGGTTGCCGGCAATGGTGGCTGAGCGTGCTCTGTGGGGTGATGCTAGCCTATTAGAGTAGTAAAATGCAAAGAAAGGCATGTATGGACTCAGATCCCAGATCTTGTGTTTGTTACACGTATGACTTTGGAAAATGACTTCTTTTGTAAGCCTCACAGACTCTTCTTTGAAATTCTGGCATTAGACTAGATGAGCTCTGAGGTTTCTTTCTGGAAGTTTCTGCTGATGGGGGCGGGGGCGGGGTGAAGAAGGAAATGGACTAGACTAGCCTTAGAATCCAAGAATTAAGTACCATAATCTAGATTGTAGCTGTGGTTAAAGGCCCAGCATTCACTGGATTGCAGAAATGAACTATAAACTCTACCAGACAGGGCAGGAACTGGCTTTTAAATTTTTTTTTAAATTGTGTGTGTGTGTGTGTGTATATTTGTATCCCTGGTGATTAGCATCATGTCTGGCACATAGTAGATGCTTAAGAAATGTTTATTTGCTGACAGACTGCAAAAAACAATCCCAATCTGACCAACTTTCTTTCTAAACATGGAGTTTTCAAAAAGTGCTTGAGTCCCAATCAGCAGCAGCTTTTAGAATTGTGCTTGGGCAGGAATTGGGATCCCTTTTTTTTTTTATTTGATGAAGTCTAAAAATCACCTAGTCTTCCTGCTGCCCCCCATTCATTCTGCCTTTAGCTAATCTTTTTTTAAATAGATTTTTATAATACCTTTTATTTTTATGTTACCTAGATTTCTACCTGTATTCATCTCCTTTATTCTTCTAGAACCATCTATTATTACAAAAATTTTTTTTTAAAGAGAGGGAGCATATTTAAAGAACAGCAAAATTGAGATCAATATAGGGTGTCCCCAAAGTCTTAGTACAGTTTTAAGCTTTTAACTACACAATAACTTTGGAGTCACCCTGTATAGTAAAAAAAATAAAATTAAAAAAAACCCAAATTAATATTATATGTGCTGCTGCAGCCACAGATTCCTCCTCCTTCAACTCCGTGAAGGAGTTAAGGACATGTCTTCTCTTTTCTTCGGGGCCATACTGGTTTTGTTTTATAATCTTGCCAACTTCATTTTCGATTGTTTTCTGGTGGTAGTTCTTTTCCATGTACATTGTTCTGGTCCGTCTTGATACTGTTTTCTTGGCTCTGCTTATTTTATTTTGTACCAGTTCATGTAGGTCTTTCCATGCTGCTCTGTATTGATCATTCTCATTACTCCTTTGTACATGGCCATGTAACACAATTTGTTGAGTCTTTCCCCAATCAACAGGTAGCTCCTTTGTGCCCAGTTCTTTGCTTTAAGTAACCAAATTGAAAATATTAAAACTGGGGATGACCAGCACCAAAATTACTGGGATGAGGGGAAAGTAACATATATATGTATATATATTTTTATATGATAATATAACAACATAGTATACGATATTATATTATAGTAGCATATGTAATTATATCACAATATAATGATAATAGCAAGAACATTAAACATAATAATGACATTTTCATGGTACTTAATAGACTGGGCACAGTTGTTCAGTTGTGTACAACTTTTTGTCACCCTATAGGCCAACTGTCCATGACGTTTTCTTGGCAAAGATACCAGAGTAGTTTGCTATTTCCTTTCCCCACTTTTATGCAGGGAGGGGTTAAATGGCTTGCTCAGGGTCCCACAGCTCTCAAGTGTATGAGGTTAGATTTGAACTCTGGGCCCAGTGTTCTATCCATTGCCCCACCAAGCACAGTGCTAAGTGCTAAGAAGCAAGTGGGGGTTTTCATGTTCATGCTTTTTGTTACTCTCTCTAGGTGTTTTATAAACATCTACTGGTTTTATTCATTAGCCATAGATTGGGCTTTTGTCATGAGAAATGATAGACTGTTTGCTGTTTCTTAGATTCCACCACACTGTGGGTCTTCTTCCAATGTGAATGGTGGACCTGAACTGTACCGATGTCTGAGCCCTGAAGGTAAGTTGCTATTCAATAAAAGCTTTTTTTTTTTTACTTTCTTTTTAAAATTTATTTATTTATTTTTAATTTATGGAATAAAACAAGCATTTCCATAACATGGTATAATAAAAAATGATTGCCCATGGTACTGCAAATCTACTATGCACAATGTGTTATTCCTTTCAAATATACAATTAAGTTATTGTGTAAATTCTTTTCCTTGTTTTTTCCTTCCCAAAGCTTCTAACAAGTTCCGTTATCTGGTTTCCCAGAGTACATACGCTAGGTTTGCTTTTTAAACAGGACACTACTGGCAATTAGAGGAAGTACTTTTGGAGTTGGTGAAAACTTGTGTTAAATTATGATCTATTTATGTCCTGATAGTGCGTAGTCAAGAGTGGGCTAGTGCCTTGTCTAGTTCAGTTCATCAGTTTTTCTCTGTGTGTCTGCTGTGTACAAAGACAACAAACAAAATGACAGGAAATGTGACCTTGTCCATGAGAAGCCTAGAGCTGATCAGATTTCCTAAAGACAGTAATATCATCTACTGTGTGTGGATGTCAGCCTGCTTTAGAAACGCTGTTCTTTCAAGGGCATTCAAAGGTGTTAATCTTTAATAGGAATTCTTTATCTGGGGTCCTTGAACATTTTTTTAAAAATTTGATAATTATTGCAATAGAATTAGTTTTCTTTGTAATCCTACCTATTTTATTTTATACATCCAAAACCACTAATTTGGGCAGGGCTCAGTAGCCTTCCCTAGCCTGCCAGAAGGGTCCATGACACGAAGAGTGGCTGAGATCCCCTGGCCTATAGCCAGGCTCCAGACTCTCTACCTGTCTACAACAGTTTAGATTTTAGACTTAGCTTTGCTTTTTTTCTGTCTCTTTGCTGTGCCATCCTCCCATCCTCCATCCTTGTGTCACAAAAGGTTCTAGCGTTGGGAAAATAAAGATAGCGACGGGGCCTCTGTTTTCACTAGTATCGAGAATTCAGCCCTGTACCAATGCCTATTAGTGCTTCCTCTTCAACTTAGAGCCTCAGAGAACTGCCTGGCTTGCTTTGCCTGTGTGTGTCAGAGGTGGCTTGTCCTGGCTCCTCAGCCAGCTTTCTGCCACAGTGCCTCAAACTTTGGGCCATTAAGCATGGAGGTTCTTTCTCAGTTACCATCAGGTAGGCACTTCTGGGCAGCTCATCTTATTCCTCCACCAGAAGGAATTATTTCTGTCCAACAGCTCTGGGAGCAAGGAGAAGCTTTCCTCCTCATAGATGGACTGCTCCTTCATCTTCATTGTGCGCTTTCCCTTTTCTGAGGGCTGAAATCACTGACATTTTGTAGCACAGTGTGGAGCAGGAAAGAGTTGTGATTGATTATTTTAGAAAGAACCCTGTTTATAGTTTACACTCACTGATAACTAGCCACTTCGTCAGAGCCCTGGTGAAATTAGATCATGGATGTCTTCCCCCTCTCTTTTTAAATTATATAAATTTTAAAACTGTAATGGAAAGTTAGTAGATGTGTACTTTGAAATTTAATTTTGCTGTGTCCTTACTCTATAGCACAGATTCTTAAACTTTTTTGTCTTATGGGCACCTCCGGCAGTATAGTGAAGGCTGTTGGCCTCAGATTAATGTTTTTAAATGCATAAAATGAATTGTATAAGGTTACCAAAAATCCCATTCTAATGAAATGCACTCATGAAAATATAAAACAAAAGCAAAAAACAAAAAACCAGGTTCATGGAAATCATGCTCTGTACTTTATTTGTTCTTTGAAAGCCTACAGGGAAACTAACCTGTTCTTCAATATTCAAACAGCTTTTTCAAGGTTGGAAAAGCCTGAATAAAAGCCTGTTAGGATAACTTTAATTAGAATTCCTTTTAATGCTAGGCTAATGACTTAGTTCACCAGGGGTTTGAGAGATTGAGCTGAAATTTGTTAAATTTTCCATTATACTGATGTGGCACCAACAGTAAATACTCCCTGTGCTAATGAGGCCAAGTTGAGAGTTCTAACAGATCATCAGGCCTGCAGCACTTTTTTCTTTCTTTCTTTGGGTCCAGAAATCTTTACGTGGCAAGTTTCAATGTGAGGAGCAAAGTGAGTTGCTGACACTTGCCTTTGACATTTATGCCGTCCTTCCTGCAGGTGTGAATGGAAACAGGTGCTTTGAGTCATCAACTCTTCTTGACAAATACAGAATTGGGAAGGTCATTGGGGATGGCAATTTTGCAGTGGTGAAGGAATGCATAGAGAGGTGAGTCTCTGAATAAGCTTCCTGGTGATCATTGCACGTTGAGGGATTTGTGAACGCAACCCTTCCACTGATTCACTTCTTTACTCCTTAACCAAAGTTCTTTAGGCAGAAACTTTTCAATTCCCGTAAGTTAAACCTGCCCGTGGTGTATGAGGCCAAAGGTCACATCAAATTTTGAAAAAATTGAAACTTAGTTGGGTCCTGGAATGAGAGTTATTAGGACAGCAAGTGGTTAATTAGGGAAATTGAGTGAATCACACTGACTCCATCTTGTCACTCAATTCTGGACCTAGCTCAGTTCCCTTCCTGTTTAATTTAGGGTTTCATCTAATTTCTGTCTTGTGTGTGTGAGAAAGCTTTATTCAATTGTGGGAACTGTGAGAAAACTTTATTTCATTGTTTGAACCCAGCCCTATGTGGTTGGGAAGTTAGATCACCTTTACCTGCTGTTTAGAGATCTTTAATTAAGCACATAGGTAATGCTGACCAGAAACACAGTCAAAAATCCCAAGATTGATGCAAGGCGTTTTCTCTCAATTATACATCTCAAGCAACCCATATGTTTTACCTGAAAATTGCCCCATACTGGTAAATCAATTATTGTTTCCATGTTCCTTATTGAATACAGACACCTGGTGGGGGGAGTAGGACCTTTTTTTCTTTCTGATTTTAGAGAATTGTACCCATTTGCTTTCCCCCTCCCAACTTGGAAAGTCCAAAATCTTTCCTCCAATTAGAAGTCAGATTACCTAATTTTGTATCCTGGTTAATGCTTTCTTTCAATTAGTTGGTCTTATTTGATTCATTGTTTTTAATACATAAAAATCTTCCTCCTCCTGTAGTTGGGGTCCAAGGCCAAGCTGAGTGTGTCTCGTCCTGATTTGTTATGCAGTTGTCTTAATTAATAAGCAATTGCTTAATAAATAGATACGCTTGGAAGCTCGACCCTTTGTTTCCTCTTTTATTTCATCATTTTCCCATCATTTATGGCCTTTTATTATGGCCTCAGGTATCAGGAGTCATGGTTTTAAATGGTGATATGATTAGCATTTTTGTAGGCTCTAGAACCCCTGGGCCTACAAAAAGTATGTTTAGCTGGCCATGGAACTGCACCATACCCGACCTGATGACCCTAGACAGGCGTAGTGATTACAGGAATTTTCATTTCCTGTTGGGGCTTTCGGAGGAGTCTGAACCAACACCAGTGCTGGATTTTATTGTAGTAAATTAAAACCAACTGGGTACTTGGGGGTGGGTGGTGGCAGTGGTGCTGCAATAGAGTCACTGGATTATTGATGGTGATTTTCCCAAACCTGTCTTAATCCTAGGTAACCCAGAAATTTAGCAGCAATGAAACCCAAGTAGGAAGGGGTTACTTAAAAACTTGACAAGATTGCAAAAAATGCCAAGAGTCAGATCCTTCCTGGGAGCTAACTTCTTTCCTCCCAGGTGCTTTCTGAGAAATGACAAAGTAACTGCAGGGTTCCAAGGCCTGATGGAATCTCTCAGCCCTGGAGTTCAAGAAGGATGAAGGCATCATAGGTTTGGAGCTGGAAGGGCCCTTGGAGACCACCTTGATTACTCCTTCAGAGATGGAGAGCCACATGGCCCTCTGGGTCCTCCAGTGCAGCCCATTGATTGGATTTAAACTTCACAGAACAAATCCCCTTAATAAAAGGATTTGTTCTGTAAAACTTGGATTCAGCCAAAAGGCCACATCCAAGGACCTAGAAGGCCACAGGTTCCCTACCCCTGCCTGTCTTTTTACAAATAAGGAAATCAAGGCCCAGAGAAGGTTATTACTGGCCTGAAGTCACCTAGCAAATAAGAAGCAGAAGTGGGATTGGAGCCCAGGATCTCCAAATACAAATCCAGGACTCTTCACTGTACTACTCTGTCTTCTTTTGGAAGCTGACTGAGGGGAGAGGGAAAAAAAATCTCAAACATTAAAGTTTGAAAAGAAGTCCTCATCAAGCACCCTCCTCTCACTTGTTTCCACCTTAATCTCCGTGATGTGAAATCTGTTGACTTTAGAGAGGATCTTAGAGGTCTCGTGAGGAAACCCACTTCAATGGCCTATACTTAACTCTTAGTTTTTATTGCTACATTGTATAAAAACACACTGTTGAAATGTACAAAGCGAAAGGAAAACATATCCCTTTAAAATGAAGACTAAAGATCTTTTCAATTTGAGTTGGGGTTAGTCTGTACCTATCTATATACATAGCCTGACAGCTGCTAACCACATTTGTTTTAGACTCCCTTTAATTCTTGTACACGATTCAATAAACACTGGCGATTGCTACTGCCCGAGGGCATCTTCCTACTCAGCTGCAGGGGTCATATTTCACTCTTCAGCACCTAAAAGTCATTTTTTTTTTTTTACAAAGGGCACACAAGGGGCAGATGCCAGTAGTTTGTATGGAAGTGTTTTCATATGTTCTAGTTAAGTTGTTCCAGGCTTAATTAGCCATATTCTTCTATTAATTTTTAAAGGGGCACATTGTGGCTGTAGCCTCTACTGCCAGTCTCTGATACAGGCAGCTCAGTGTGACTGACAGTGACTGTACTTGGCTGACGTCTTGTGGGGGGTGGGTTGTGTCCTGTACCAGATGTAACAGATCATAGACATCTAAATGAATTTCATCAAAAACCTTGGTGCTTTGCGGCCACTTTTATCCATGGCACACCAAATGCAGTTATCAGTGACAAATTAAGCACACCAGATATAATTTCTATATATTCATCAACCGTCAGAGGCAGTGTTTGGTTTACGTTTCTCATGAGCTGTTTAAATAAAAGTTCTCCCTCTGAGTGAGACCATGTCGATGCGTAGCTATGACAACCTGGCAAAAGCAGCTGCAGTTTTAGGGCTAATGTATTCTGAGTACACTGCAGGGCTCTTTAATGAATGGTTCTCCTGCAGTTAGACATTCTTTGTGTGTTGCAAATTCAGGACTTCAATAGCTCTGTGTTCATCCATCTACGTGGGTGCTCTTTTCACTGGTACAGATCAGTCAGTAAACATTTATTAAGCTCTTACTATGTGCCAGGTACTTACTAAGTGCTGGGGATACAAAGAGAAGCAAAAGATATTTCCTACTCTGAAGGAACTTGAGTTCCTTCTAACCTTAATAAGATGGTTTTTATGAAGCCGGTTACCTCCCCCCAACCATCATCAACTGTTCAACCTTCTGGCGATGACCTCTGCACTGATTACAAAGACCCTCAGCTCAGACACCCCCAGACACCCACAATCTGTTAGCAGGTCTGTATTAAAAAACCTTTTAGGTTGGCTAAGACCTGCCAGAACTTACACTATACTCACACAGCTTTCAATTACCCATTGTATTGCCTTCATGCCAAAAGGAGATAGGAATTCATGTGCAGATTGTTGTAACTAATTTCTTTTTTGAAATAAGTTTTCATCGAGAGCTTTGGTTTTTACACCACCTAAATTTCTCCTGGTATCCCTCCCCCTCCCATAGGACCATCCCATATGCCAAAGAATATGTTTTTAAAAAGACAGAGGGGAGGAGGGATCAGCAAAACTTTTAATACATTTTAAAAATCTGAAAATATATGCAATGTTCCACCCCAGTGAGCCTCCCATTTCTGCAAAGGAATGAGGGAGAGATGTTTTCTATAATTTTTTTTAATATTTGCTTTATTTTTTGTTATGTTTGAGTTCTAAGCTGTTTCCCTGCTCCCCTCCCAACCTTGCACTAGAGAAGGCCAACGTATGACACAGATATATATATATATATAT
>CM053623.1:329068844-329105604 GCA_028646595.1 Phalanger gymnotis | reverse complement strand
GGGGGGGAGGAAATGGGGAGAAAATTTGTAATTCAAACGCCTGTGAAAATCAATGCTGAAAACCAAACATGTCAAAAATAAATTTAAAAAAAAACTAAAAAAAAAAAAGAAATAATGGAGATTATGGAAGATAAAATTTAAACTCCTTGATGGAAATGATTAAGGGAGATATAAATTCCCATTATGTTAGCAGTCAGATGATACTCTAGTCCTAGACCTGGAGTCAGGAAGACTTGAGTTCAAATCCAGCCTCAGACACCCACTAGCTTTGTAGTCCTGGGCAGTTCGCTGCTTTTTTCACGTGTGTGCAAGTGCACCTGTGCATACAGACACCGTAGTTGAATACGAGGTAGTTGGAAAGCAGGCACTAATTTTTGGATTGATCAAGAAAGGCTTCATGTAGAAGGTGGAGCCCAAGCTGTATCTTAAAGGAAAAGGGTGTCAGCTAGGCATAGAAGTGGATGAAAGTGCCGGGCATGGAGTCAGGAAGACTCATCTTCCTGATTTCAAATCTGGCCTCAGACACTTCCTATCTGTGTGACTCAGGGCAAGTCACTTCACCCTGTTTGCCTCAATTTCCTCATCTGTAAAATGAACTGGAAGGGAAAAAGGCAAACCATTCCACTCTCTTTGCCAGGAAAACCCCAGATAGGGTCATGAAGAGTCGGACTCAACTGAACAAAGGAGAGAGAGTACATTTTAGTCAGTGTAAAGGCACAAAGTTGGCAGGTGGTCTGTCATGAATGTAGAACAGAAAGAAGGCCACGCTGGTTGGATCAAAGAGTGTCATAGGGGAAGCTGAGTCCTTCCTCAAGACCCCCTCCCCCCACAACCACTGCTCTTGCCAAAGGTGGTAGATTTTTTTTTAACCTTATGACATCTTTAAAAAAAAAAAAGAATAATGCATATATTGCTTTTATTAGCCACAAAAATTCAAGGTTACTTGTTCCTTGAACCTAATTAATCATTGAGGATACAGTTAATTCTGTTGAGCTCATTCCATTGCTCAGGGCAGGTTTGTAAGTACAAGTAACCAGCTGGAGTTTGTGACCATCCTAGCTAAGGACTGGCCACTACCTTTGCCACCTCTCCTTCTTCTTGAGAGCGCTTTTTGTTCCATGTGGTTGATATGCTTTCTCATGGTTATGATGATGATGATGGTCCATTGTACTTTACATACATCATCTCATATGATCCCCACCACAACCATGCTGAGGTAGATGTTGTTTAACAGTTGAGGAGACTGAGGCAGAAAAAGAGACTTGCCCACGGTCACGCAACAACAACTTTCTGACTCTAGGCCCAGTACTCTATCTACTGCACAGGTCTGTCTCCATTTACTCATACTCAGGTTGAGTGCTTTGTTCAGGGTCACACAGCTGGTACTAAGTAGCCGAGGTGGGATTCAAATTGTGGCCCCCAGGAGGCAGGGGCCGCTGGAATGCCTAACAGTGGTGAGTTGGCCCAGGTTGGAAACAGAAGTAGGTCAGAGCTTCTGTGCTGATCAGCGATGGGATTGGGCCAAATGGCGGCAGCACCTCTAGCCTCCTAAAAAAGTAAATGAAATGAAGTGGTCGGACTAGGGAGCCTTGGTCTACTCCAGCTTTCGGTCTATGATCCTGTCTCTTCCTTGAGAAAAGAACAGCTTTAAATGTTAGGTTACGTGCACACACATCATCCTAAGTAGCAGAGTCATGAAAACCGAGGCCTTGTGTTGCCAGCCCCTTTTCTGTTGTGCCGCACTGTCCCCCAATCTCATTGGAGAAAATATGGCACGTCGTATTCATCTCTATACGCCTCGCAGTGCCTAGAAGGAGCTTCACAATGCCAAGTGTGTGGTACGTATTGGACAAATGAGTGGTGGGAAGGCATCTGTCTTAACTAGGGGGATATTAGAGGGATATATGTTTATGATACAAATATATGACCTGGTCCAAAAAATGGACTGATATTTGCAAATAAGACCAGTGCCTTTCTCTTCCACTCCCTTCCCACCCCAGCCCAGCTGGCTTTGAACCTGCATTAAGGCTTAACTTTTCATAAAATTAGCTAGGTATCATTTATCTGAGGCACGTTTCCCTTTTATTGTTCTCCTTCTGTGGCCAGTGCCCTCATCCCTCCTCCCCTAGCTTCTGTACATCTTCTCCTGCTGCTGTCATAACGCTGAGGGTCCCAACCTGGGCCTGCCCTACCTGGTCAAGATCTCGAGCCGTCTCCTGGCTGCCACGTTCTTACCCTGAGCCTCCTCGAGACTGACCTCTTCTTTGCCTTATCTCCGCAGGGCCAGACTTTCTGTGCTTCCCTAGGGACTAGTCTTCTAATCCCATCTTTTTTTTTTTCTTCTTTTTTCTTTGCTTTTTTTGCTAAGGGAAGGGAAAACATTATGAGGAGGACTAATTGGCCCATCTTTCTACTAAACCATTGTTTTATAACCCAAATGTTAGACCTTGATGAAAAATTCAGGACAGGAAATATGAATGACAGCACCGTGGCAGGTCACTGGGGGACAGTTTCTGGGAGATTTATAGTTTCATGGCACCCCATGAGGCACTTACTGATAGCTTACATTTACAGAGTTTAACAGTTTCAAAGTGCTTTGTCTCATCGGGTCCTTGCTGCAACTCGAGGATGATGTAAATAGTATTTCCATGTCACAGATAAGGAAAATGAGGCCTAGAGTGCATGGGGGAAAGTAGGTAGTAGTGGAGAGCTCTGCCTACTGTTGGGACTTGTTTTGGGGAGCGTGTTAGTGAGATGGCTCAGCAAACTTAGAAAACCATCCCCCTGCCCCCAAAGGCATTAGAGTAAAGAACACTGGCTTCAGAATCAGAAAACCTAGGGTCGAAGCCCAGCTTTGCATTTACTATCTGTTTACCTCTCTGGCCTTCGCTTTCCTCATCAATAAAATACGAGCGGGTAGTTAGACTCTACCCTGGGTGACCGTCTAGCTCTAAATCTATGATCCTATTAAAATCATTCTATCTTTTCAAGACAAAATTTAAGAATATGAAAATAGTAGCACTTGTCTCACGAGGAAAAGGAATTTAGGCAAGTTTCTCTCTCCCTTGATTTATTTATATAAAGAAAATCACACACCTATCTCCCCTACTTCTCTCTACCTTCTTCCCCTATGCAGTTTCGTAGAGACTGTCTTCTCCTCCTAATTACCGGTTCACTTCTCTTACCTATAGGTGTGTGAATATCCAGATGGAACCAAATCTTTGAAACTGGGAGATTTTGGACTGGCCACTGTGGTTGAAGGGCCTTTATATACTGTCTGTGGCACACCCACTTATGTGGCTCCAGAAATAATTGCTGAGACTGGGTAAGACTCCTCAGGGTTTGGGTCATCGTTTTAGTGTTGAGTGAAATGATGGTAACTCTTGCACGCTGCTTCGCTGCTCGTGTCGTCTCAGCATGTCCCCACTTCTGGCATGGAAGCCTCTCCATCGTGCCAGGGGGTTCATGGAAGAACGCCGTTCCCCATGGGGATCCTCTTCCTTGGATCCTGGAGTTCTGATTGTGGTTGTATTTCAGGCCTTGTGTGGTATTAAAGCAATGTCTTCCCTTAAAATGAGGGCCTTATAAAGTATATGTTAGGATAAGCATCTGGGTTTAGGTTTTTAAAGGACCAGATTATCCACAAAATATAAATAAGAATCCAAATAACTTTACCTCTGTGTATGTAACCATACACACACCAGGGCAGAAATGAGAACTATGTGTGTGTGTATGTGTATACATATGTATGTGTATATATATGTACGTGTGTATACATATATATATATATATGATGGGTACAGTAATAGAAATAAAAAGATGAATAAAAGGCAGTTGCAATAAGGTTCACTGTAGTGAACAATCTTGTGTTGAGAGAGAAAAGGATTTAGCTAGCACAAATCCTTCGGGAGGTGGGGGAGAAGGACAGATTCTAGGTGCCGAACATAGCTTACACCATCAGACTTGTCTGCTTTGTCATTTAATTCTGTTTAACTTTTTTTTTTCCCTTGATTGGAAGAAGTGTTCAGTGTAGGGGAGGTATAACTATATTAGGATGCGATTGTGATGTTTTTAAAAAGGAAGGGTACTAGTAAGAGCAAGAACAAAAAATTTTAATTTCTTTGGGGAAAAGGCCTCACCGTAAGAGGTTCAAGTTTCTACCAACTGGAAAAGTTTTGAGCGTTGGCCCATCGATGGCCTTGTCTGTCATTGGAGGAATAGTCTGGCTAAGTTTGGAGAACCTCAGCTGCAGAGGCTTGACCTCCCAGTGCTTCATGCTTTGTTTTTGTTTTTGCCCAAGGAGTTCCAGAATGATGGTCGACTAAGGCAGAAAAGCTTTGAGGTCTTTATTGCAGGGAAAGTAGCTATACCATTGAAATTACAGACTTTTGACACTTTGAGGTTACATGTGTGTCTATACATGTAAATGCATGTATATGTATATGTATAAAATTGTATATATGGGAGGAGAGAGATAAGTGAACTCCCATGCTTGGGGGAGGGGGCACAGCGAGGGGGGGGGTGAATAGTGACCCTGGGCAGGGAGAAAAACATTAAAATGACAGAAAACAGGAACATTCTCCCATCACTTCTTGTCCTTTCCTTGTGTACGGCTGAAAGGGAGAGAAAACAATTCTCTCCAAACCAGGGAGCTGAAGGCTTGTGGCCTCAGCTCATCCATATGACTTCTCAGTCAGGTGTAGTGGGAGGTATAGGATCCTGTCATTCTTCCTCACTCTAGAAGGCTCCCCCAGCTCTCATACATGCACATCACAGGTGAATGAAGGCAGCGCTTTCTTCTGCTTTGCGATAGTTCAGTTTAACAAGCATTTATTAATCACCGATGAGACACGGTTCTAGCCTTTGGGAAGCCAAAGATAAAAGGGGAGAGAGTTTCTGCCTTCAAAGAGCTTAGTTCTATTCAAAGTAGGAGCTCTGTGTTGCAAAGGATTCCTTCTAAAGGGCCAAAGACATTCCCTCACTGTACCACCACCGTGTGTGCAAAAACAGAGATTTGGGGAATATGCAGCTATGTTTTGATCTCTGCAAAAGGGGTGTGTGTGTGTGTGTGTATGTGTATGTGTTTATTATGGGAGCGGGGGAGATGGAGGGTCATGATCTTGGTTATCACGGACCTTTCACATTATAACTGGGAGACTTGGGTTTGCAGCCTTTGGATTCCAAGTAGTGTAGAATGAGGTTCTAACTTGGAAAGAAAGTGGTGTTCTCTTTTAAGGAGCCAGGGTGGGGCATACTTCTCATGAAATGATTGATATGCATTGGAGAGTCTCTTGAATACCAAAGCCAGTGCTATATGTGGTAAGTTCTTGAGTCTGGCTTAAGTAACACTTTTTTTTTCTGTTCTCCCTCGCTTGTTTTTTTCTAGCTATGGCCTGAAGGTGGACATCTGGGCAGCAGGTGTGATCACATACATCCTCCTCTGTGGATTCCCACCATTCCGCAGGTCAGTCTCTGGGCCCTGTGATCTGGAGCCAAGGCTGCCTGTCGAGGGAGACAGACAAACATTAAGTGGCCAAGTTTTCCCTTTCCACTCAATATCTGCAAATTCTGAAGCGGATAGCTGTCTTCTTTTCAATACAATGTTTTTAAATCTTCCTTCAATCTTATCAAAATAAACTTTTATTTTTTTTCCTAGTTTTTCGATTTCGTTGTTGTTCGGTCATTTTTCAGGCATATCCAGCTCTTTGTGACCCTGTTTGGGGTTTCCTTGGCAAGGACGCTGGTGTGGCTTGCCTTTTCCTTCTCTAGCTTATTTTACAGATGAGGAAACAAACAGGGCAGAGTGACTTGCCTGGCATCACACCGCTAATAAGTGTCTGAGGTTGGATTGGAACTTTGTAAGATAGTCTTCCTGACTTCAGGCTCTATCCAGTGTGGCCCCTGGCTGTTTTTCTTAAAACTCTAAAAGGCGGAACACTTGTCCTCATAAGCTCTGTCAGTTCTTTGTGTGTACATGTGGCTTCTCTATCATCATCAGCCTTTATTAAGCACCTGTGTTCCAGCCACTGTGCTAAGCACCAGGGATACCAAAAGGCAAAAACACATTCCCTGTCCTTGCAGAACGCATGCATGTATATACACATATATAAGTATGCACACATACATATGTAAAGGTAAATACAATGCAACAGGAGGATCCCAGTGGGACAGTTTTCCTGTGTTGTTTCAGAGCTATAGATTCTTCTACATGATTATTTTAGATCTAGAAGAGGCCTAGAGAAGTCGCCTGTCCATGGCCACACAAGTAGTAAGGGGCAGAGCTAAGATTTAAACCCAGATTGTCTTAGACCAGAGCCTGGACTCTGCCTTGTGCCGAACTCTTTCTTCCTAGCCCTGGTGGGTTACTGGGTTTGTGGAATAAAGAGGACGTACAGAGTATGTGAGGCACGTGTGGGTTAGAGACTCGGGGAGCTCTAGGGGTCACATAGGGAGGGACCCCATCTCACGGACAAGGGAAAGTCAGGTTAGGAGGGTTGGCAAGACTTAACCCTGACTCAGACACTAAGCCCAGCTCACCTGGTTCGCACTCTACAAGGCAATCTCTGTGTGTGTAAGGGGGCGCAGAAGGGAAGGAAAAGGGGAAGGGCATAAGCATTTATATAGCACCTACTGGGTACAAGGCACTTTTTATGTGTCTGTAGTAATAGTGGCTATTTCCTTTTCTTTCTTTAAAAGCAAAAAAGAAAGCTCACTGTTTAAGCTGTGAGCTTTCAGTTACCACAGAGATGCCCTTCTGGGTTAATCTGATTTGTAATATTTGGGCAGGCTCATTAGAAATCAGAGGCAGAGGTTGTTTTGGATTGGTCATTGTATTCATCATTTATGACCTGTGTGACCCTGGGCCAACAACTTCCTTTCTCTAGGCTTCATTTTCCTCATCTATAAAAGCTGGGGGTCGAACCAGGTGACCTCTGAGGTCACTCCTGGTTCTAAATTAAGATCAGAGGATGCATTTACAAATAAATGTATCCACAACTCCCTCTAGTGTTTCCTAGTGTCAGGTGCAGCTCCTGGCAGTTTTTTAAAGCCAAAACAATTTATTTATTTATTTGTTTGGCTTGAACTGCTTTGCAATTTTCAGTTCCCCTTCAGTCTTCAGAAAATGGATCTCTGTTCTTCCGGTCAGGTAAACTGCATAGGGCTGCATTGACCTAGGGGGTCTTAAGATCAGCTGGGGCAGGTTCTACTGTCCTACTCAATTAGATTGCTGTTACTACACATCTCAGATGTCATGCCCAAACAGACACACATTTCCTTTTTTGAAGACACGTTTACCTCTTGACACGCTGTCTGTGAGCAAGTCAGAAAAAAATCTAAATTAGTCATTTTAATCCTGGCATTCTCGGAGACACCCAGTTCCTGCTTTGACATCAGACTGTAGCAAAAGGGGCCTGAAGAGATCCTTAATGCAGGGGTATCTGTGTTCTTGGATCACAGGGCAATTCTGGACAGATTATATAGGCCTCTGGTTCTAAAAGATGAAGATGTTGTTGTTTCAAATATTGAAAAATAATTTACAGCAATATTTTGTATTTACAAAGCACTTTCTTCACAACAGTCTTATGAAGTCCATAGTCTCAGCAACAACGCCTGGTTTGGAGCTGTTAGAATCGACACTCAGGAAGATTAACGGCCTTGTACAGGCTCACCTAGCCCGAGGTGTTAGAGCTAGGACCTGACCTCCTGGTGTTCTGAGTTCAAGACCCATTTCCTCTCTGCAACAGTAAAATAGATTGTCTTGTTCAGAGTAAGAATTTCACAGCTCCTTTGCTGTTCACGTCGACAGTTTTGGCTCAGGATCTTTTAATGTGCCTCATATTAACCCAGAATTGTAGTTTCTGCTTTCATAATATAACCTCTTTCTTTCTTCCTTCTATAATCCTGGGAGCTTTCTCGATTTTATGTTAGCATTCTTCAGTCAAGGTCTTTTTCAATGGTTTTGTTTCCCATGAGCACCCTATCCTTCTAGGTTCATTCTTAGTGAATCAGAAGCAACCCGAAGTACACCTACAGCCCAAGCTGCTCTTTCTTGGGGACTCAGGATTTTTCCCTTTTGGATCAGGCTGTAGGCTCTTATTTTGTGAATCAGAAAGGGATCATTCCGCTTGTCCAGTTTCTGTTCCAAAATCCCATAAATACAATGTGCTTTCATGAAACAATTTTTGATAATTTACCATTTTGTTTAAAAAAATTGCCTAATTTTTTAGAGTGTGTTTTAATAACATTTTGGACCTCTTTAGCTAAAATGAAAGACAATCCCGGTACTTAAAGGGCTTACATTTTAATGGGAGAAGACAGCCCACAAGTGGGAGCTGAAGGGAGAGGCAGAGGAAGAAGGTACCTGGTACCCTTAAATGGAATCAAATTGAAAAATGCTTGTGAAACATTCTGTGTTGGCCCAGTCATGTTGGAGCCCACTGTAGTCAAGGATTGAGGTGGGGAGGGGGAGAGGACTCTTAGGCACAGCTGGGTGAGGGGAAAGACGCCCAAGTCTTTAAGAGTGATCGGCTTGCACTCTTACATTTGAAATAAATGACCGCCATGGCTGGTGTGCCTGGTTCACTCTTCCCATGTGGCTTGTTTGTACTAAAGATTATTTAGGCACCTTAGGTTTTTCTCCTTCTCCTTCCTCCCTCCTCCTCCTCCTTGTCCATCTTTCTTAAGAGTTGGAAACCTGCCTCACACTCACCATTTGGGCAAGTCACCTCTCTGCCTTAGTTTCTTCATCTGTAAAATAGCACCCACCTCCTACAGGTTGTTGTGAGGACCAAATGTGATGCATAAAGCACTGCATCAACTTTAAAGCTCTAGAGAAGTGCCAGTGCTTACGACTACTGTCATTTTTCAGTCAAATGGTAGGTTGGAATTAAGGGAGTTGATGTTCTTTGCTGAAGTTGAGGTTTGGATTCTTTCGTGGATGTCATTTCTCTTTGTTGTCTCTACCTCCTGGTAGTATGGACTTGGAGGTCATTGGTTATAAGGAAATGAAAGGCCATGTGGTGATGTGGGTAGAGTGCTGGACGATGCTAGTCAGAGAAACCTAAGTTCAAAGCCCGGCCCCCTCCAATCCTTAGTAGCTGTGGGAGTTTAGGGGCAACTCTTTGAGACTTCTCTACTAGGTTAGACTCAGAGCTTGTGAATGGAGCTGTATACATACACAAACATACACACATATACATACACACATACATGTAAATAAATGTATATATGTATATATTTTTTTACCTGTATGCTTTGTATATCTCCCTATAAGTGTGTATGAGTGTATATGTGTGTATTTTTTTTTTACCTGTACGCTTTGCTTACAGTCTGATGTAATCTTTATTCAAGAAATAAATCTTTCTTTACCTAAAAAACCCCCCACTAAATTATAAACCCTTTTGTAATCTGTTTCAGCTGCGGGAATCCCCGTGTCACATACTCTTGAGGAACACAGTTGGTCTAGGCTGGAATACTTTTCTCCCTTTCTTACCCTCTCTTGCCCACCAGTCTTCTAACAGTTCGATTTTATTCTTTGCAAAACTGTCTCAGTGAGAATAACCTTCAAGAAGACCTCTTTGACCAGATCCTTGCTGGAAAGTTGGAGTTTCCTGCCCCCTACTGGGATAATATCACTGACTCAGCAAAGGTAAGCCTGTTTTCCAACGCTTCCTTTTACTGATACTTGGTGAGACTGGGAAAGGGGTCTTCTGGCATCCAGCCATCTGACTAAGTGCCGTCTGTGCTGACCAATCGGGTCAGCCTCAGCCTCTGAGCAGCTTATGGACGGAGAATGTAAACCTTGGCTCTGGAGCCGTGCTCTGGAAGGTAGATGTTTGCAAAGCATGGATGGAGGCGCCTGCTTGTCTCCTCTTTGGGCTCTAAGCCATTCTTGGCCTCAGATGGATTGCACCAATGTGTTCACTGTTCTTTAGGTTCCTTTGGCCACAACATCCTTGTTGGAGCCCTTAGACCCACCTGAGAACTGGTCTGACCGTCCGAAAGACGCCCCTCCCACCTCACCACGTTCTCAGGGAAATATTAGGAAAGGGTCAGCGATAACGTTAGGCCTTCAAACTGGTGAAGCACAGCAGCCACCTGTCATCAGACCATCTCTCCTTTTTCTTTTTTTTTTTTTTTGGAGTGGAGCAAGGCAGTTGGGGTGAAGTGACTTGCTCAAGGTCAAACAGTTAGTAAGTGTGTCAAGTGTCTGAGTCTGGATTTGAACTCAGGTCCTCCTGACTCCAGGGCCGGTGCTCTACTCACTGCACCACCCAGCTGCCCCAGACCATCTCACCTTCTTGCCTGTCCTCCCCTTGCCCTTCGCTCTTCTTTATATCTTTACAGGAATTAATCAGCCAGATGCTGCAAGTCAACGTGGAAGCTCGATGTACAGCAGGACAGATCCTGAGTCATCCCTGGGTGTCAGTAAGTCCCTTCTTCTTTTTCTTCTTGTAAATAGCTGCCTACCTTCCCATCACCATGTTGCCTCTGTCCTTACCACAGTTCATGTATGAGTAGAGTTGGGTATTTTCACTTGGGTAGTCAAGAAGGCATCCGCACTTGGACCCTCTGTGTTCCCCTGACATTCAGCATGCCATCCCACGAGTGTAAAGAGGTAGAAAACCAGGCTCTGTGCATAGGCAAAGTCACTTCCTCTCTATGAGCTTCCGATTATTTCTCTGTATAAAAATAGATCCCGACTCTCCCGTACACGTATTTCCCTTCAAGTTGGCAATAGCAATAGCAGATATTTACAGTCTGCTTCAGAAGGTTCAATGATTGTGAGAACCAGATAAGATAATGTATATATAGCAGTCTGTAAACCTTCAGGCTTTTTAGAAATGTGACCCTGCTATAGAGTGAGCAAAGGAAGACCTCTGCTTAGGAGAGGCCTTCAGTTAAAGGTCCTTAACCTTTTTGGGTACTACCTGTAAGAGAATGCTTTGGACCCTTTGGGCATTCTGCTGAGGCTCTGGTCCCGTTCTTCAAAACAAATTTTAAATGATTGAAAGAAATGCTAAATTCCATTTAGAGGCTATTGAAAATGAAGATTTTTTTTCCCCTCATCCAAATTCATAGACCCCCTGAAGCCCATCCATGGACTATGACCCTCACCCTTGTTGGAGGTGGAGGGGTTCTTTCTTCCCATGGATGATCTCATGGTCTGACCAAGGATGTTCTAAAAAACCATTTCAGTTGGTGCCTGGATGATATGGACGATGCTTCTTGAATCTGGAAGGCTTTGCAGGGAATCTCCGTCAAACGATGGGCCATATGATAACTTGCATTTCCCTCCGGTTTGGAGTAGGGTGAGCTGAAGTGGTCCTGCTAGCCTAGCCCAGGGCACTGCTCTGTTATGCCAACACATTTGCATTCAGTACCTCCTGGCTTGTGGATGGTATTAAGTCATTCTGGGCATTTAGCAATTCTGAGGCGCCTCAGCTGATTAGCAGTGGTAAATAAATAATTAAGTAAATTGTCAATTAAAACGATAAGACAGTTAATCAGTTTCAGTTCTGTGTGCTTATAAGGGGGGTGGTGGAGTATAATATATGTTTAGTTGGCTTATAAGTACAGGAAGCGGGGGGGGGGGGGGGGGCGGCAAGGCCCCTCTTGTTCTCGGTACCTTGGACCTAGGCTCAGGATGGATGAGGAAGGCGCACTCAAATGACTCTCAGCGTTGGAAGGCACATTGGGTGCCATCTACCCTACCCTTGTGTCCAGTATAGGAGCTCTCATTTTAGTATTTGTGACTGACAGTTACCCTGTCTCTGCTTATACGTTGTCCAGTGATAGGTAGATAGGTAGAGCTCACTGACTCTTGTTGGACAGCCCAGTTTTTGAACTAAAATTGGCTTCTCTGTAGTAGGAAGAATGTTGGCTTGGGAGTCAGGGGAGCTGGCTTCAGATCTATGTTGCCATGGGCTGATCACTTTCCATTTCTGGACCCCAGTTTCTTCAGCTGGAAAATGAGGGGGTTGGACCTATTGACCTTTGGCAGCCCCGTCCAGCTCCACAGCCCAGGATGAACCTGTGGTTTTGGCCAAAGTGGGCTGCTGTGGTCTGGCAGAACTGCTTTCCCAGACTTGGGGCAGGGCCAGACTCTCTTTAACTGGTGGTGTTTTAGATTTCCCATTTGGGGACAAAGACAAGTTTGTTATTCGCCTTCCTCCTGGCCTTGGGAGCTGGAGAAGTCACATGTGCCTCTGTTTCCATAGGATGATGCCTCCCAGGAGAATAATATGCAAGCTGAGGTCACAGGTAAACTGAAACAGCATTTTAACAATGCCCTGCCCAAACAGAACAGCACGAACACCGGGGTCTCCGTCATCATGGTGAGTGGGCCCAGCTGTGCCGATCTTCCACAGGCATACCACGAGCTCATTTTTTGAAGTAAATAGAAAAGCACCCCCCCCCCCCATACCGGTAGCAAGGGCAGCGTGTTTCCATGCCCCTGAACTGAGGCTAGCTAGAACACCCCTTGTCTTTGTTGTTGCAAGCATCACAAAGTTTGCATGTCATGTGGTCGGTCCCAATACCTAGGACTAGAGGAGCCAAACACAGCGAACTGTATGAGTCCTTGGGAAAACTCATGTACTTTGGCATATGCTGACAAGTAGTACCCAGTGACTCTTCCCTTCTGATGACAACGACCATCCTAGCCTTATGCAAGGCTGTCTGGTATCCCTGGGTCTGCTCTCTTTTTCTGAGATGCATTGGCTCCAGGAAAACATCGATCCAGAAGATAACTTGCTGGTGCATCCATAATAATATGGAGCTTAGAATGAAGAGCAGCTTAAGTGATTTCTTGGCTCATGAAGATATAAAGTAGTACCAAAATAGGGAAGTCAGGAAGGAGAATTTTCAGTGTGGTTTTTTTTTTCCCATGACAACCAAGAATCCAGTTACAATGATATCTCTCTTATTAGCACTGAGTGTCCAGAAACTGGGGTTCTAGGATGGAGGTGATTTTAGGCCCAGAATCACCCATGACTGCCTGAGTTTATGGTCGCTTGGACATCCTCCTAGCTGGGGTATTCTCCAGTGACCCTGCTCATTAGCTCCTTTCCTTTCTGGGCCCCTCCTCTGAGGGTAGTTTCCAGGTAGTTTCCCTGGCCTCTACAGCCTTCTCCAACTGGTTTCTCTTTCCTTCCCAAAGCTCTCATACTCTTAAGTCCCTGACCATTCACTTTCCCCTCCTCCCTCCTTGGAGGGAAGAGAGGCAGGATTGGTATTGACATCCCCATCATGTTCAAAACGATTGGTTTAATAGCACATTGTAGACTACATGGGAACTCCATGTCGAGGAGACTGGCTCATTTGTCTGCCCGTCTAGAGGCCTCCCTGCCCCGTCCTCCCCCAGCCTTGGACCCTAAGGGCCACTGAGCTGTTTATGTGAGCCCAGCGGCATTCTTGCTTCACTCTCTCCAGTCTCGTGCCACATGTAGGTTTGTGGAAAGGTTACTTCTTCCATCTCCCTCTCAGCCTCATCAGTCCTTTGAAGCTGGCCCCTTGGGTTACTTTGTTTGCTTGGCAGCCCTCTGAATGCTCTCCCAGCTCAGAGCTAAATCACAGCAGTAGAAGCTGGGGGCTGTTTTCCTTCTAGAAAGTGACAGAGCCCTCTGACATGCCCCAGGTCTATTTGGGGATGCCGGGCCAAAATGAAGGGAGGGCTTATCCAGTCTTGGCTTTTGTGATCCTTTAGCTGCCTTCAGCTAAAAAGCCTGAGAAAATAAGTGACTAGAAGGCTGTCCTAACAGCAGTTTGACAGCTTTGAAGAGAACCATCTTGGCTTAGCCAACAGCAGGAGCCCATTACCCAGTGATTCTGTTGCATTCCACTTAGAGTGTCAAGCCTTGTTGTATAATGTCAGGAGAAGGCAAAGCACTTCCATGTTTGCCCAAGCCAGGCAGATGTGGGAGGAACTTGGAGAAGCTGGCTTTGAAGATAGTAATGGTGAGCCAGCATTCTGGAAATGGAATGCAAAGCCCCACGGTAGGAGACGGTACGTACGGGCAGGACCTTTAATCAGTGGTCTTGCTAAAAGAACTAGGGGCTCAGAGCATTCCTGAGAGGCAGGCCCTTTATCAAGCTGTGGTTTACACCCTGGAAAATCCAGGGTCATTGCGTAAGCCACTCTCCATCTCAGCAGCAGACATAGGCAGAGATTCTGGAGGCCCGACTGCTGGTTTCTTTACAAAAAGCAGGGTTTCTTGACCTTCTTTCTGAATCAGTCTGCCTGGACCCTTTCAGATTACAGTATTCTGATCTCATGTTGATTGGAAACAGTGCTCCTACTCTCACCAACCAGCACAGTGCTTTGTGGCTTTCAAACCAAGGGTTACACACACACACACACACACACACACAGAGTACAATCATTTAGGAGTGCTTGGGAACTCCCAGGTGTTCTGGAAAAAGCTCTGTGTGTCCGTGTGACTTGTGAGTCCTCATTTCCAGCTCATTGGCAGAAGCCTGTCTAACTTTGTGTTCCCTACACAACTCAGCACGTTACTGGCATTATTAAGTCAGTGCCAAATGGGACCAGCAGGAGAGGACAGAGTGGTTTGGCCCCTGACAAGAGAATGTCAATGATGAATGACAATGGTCCCATTTAGACTAGCAAGAAGAAGGCAGAGGAATTTGTACCCTTATGATTCTCATTCATCCTTGAAGCTCAGTAATGGAGTTTGGCTTCTCTTTTCTCCTCTCCCCCTAACCCTCCCCTCTCCCCAACCATGCCCCCCCCCCCCAAACTTAGAGGAGTATTCCATCGGGGGGTGGGTGATTACTCTCCTACGGCCCAACACAGTGGCTGGGGCACAGTTGTGTGGTGGAAGTATATACTGTTTCTGTGTCCTTCCTGCTGTTCTCATCACCAATTAAAAGAGACTGTGTTACTCTTTTCTTGGAATAAATTTTAAAATTCTAGTGCAAATATTCCACTCAGTGCTGGAAAGTTTCCAAAACTCTCTCTCCACAATGACCCTTTGGGAGACCTTCTCTCTAGTTCGAAATTAGAAAACCTCCAAAGGGGGAAGAAACCAGGGTTTCCCTCTAGCTGTAAGTCTCAGAACAGTGAATGAGACTGTTGCTCACCCTTTTGGGGCACCAGGACACAGGACTAGTTCCTAAACGTACCAGGGGAGACAGATGGAAGCACCATCATGTTGGTCTCGCAGAGATGTTCCCCCTCACTCTCAAAGAGTTTGGTCAACACTCATGCCAAGAGACCCCATCAGGAGGATTGGGGAATGTTGCATTTGCTACCAGAGTTAACAAAAGGGAGGTTGATGATTTTATTTACCTTTTATTTGACAGTTTGATTTGACAGTTTGAGGGGGACTTCAGAGTTCCATTCTTTATCCTGCTGAGACTGTGGAGAAACGTGAAGCAGAATCCTGGTATTAAAAACGCTCCGCTTAATCAGAGCACTTTCTAATTCGCAGCCCGTCTTCAATCTGCATGCTTGGCTCAGATTTCTGCCACAGTCCAGCGCTTAGCTTCTTCTTGGTGTGGGGTTTTCTGGTTCTTTCACGTCCTGACCTCCTTCTGAGCCGATGAAGCGTAGTCAGAGAAAATGTAATTCATGTGATTGTGTTTCTCTGGCTATGCTGCCTTCCGCCAACTGAAAAACCAGATGGTGCGGGGGGGGGGGGCATTAAAATTGCTCCCACCCTGAACTGCCCCCCTCTTGTTTTTTTAGGTAGAAAACCCATTAGTTATGACCCACAGCATCAGAAAGAGCAGCATCCCAGTGGCAGTTTGGGGTTTTCTGTTTTCAAATGCATTTTTTTAATTTAAAAGAAAAAATTTTAAAAGCAGATATTTGTAAACATGGCCCACAGCAAAGAAAGTCGATTCCTGAGACTAAGATTTTGAGGTCAAGAGAATGGCCTTGAATTCCATAAACAGTTTGGCCTAGCAGGAGCTCGCTGTTACCCATTGGACAGCACTTTTGTGGGTGATGGGCAGGTCCTGAAGGACATTCTGTTCAGATGGAAATCCCAAGGGCTTTGCAGTTGGGATGGGCCAAGTTCGTATCTGGAGGCTGAGTCCCAGTCTCACTTAAATGGAGGTGAGGCCATCCTGTGGTAGAGATGGGGAAATGCAATGAGAAGCCTAGCTCCCTGCTGCCCTATTACCAAAAGTGGTACATTGGGTGCAGCTCAGGAGAAAGGGGTTTCCTCTGCCCAGAACCACGTTCCTATTTAAGGGTAGGTTTGGCGGGAGGGGAGGAGTGGGGAGGGTACCTTAATTTAAAAAAAAAAGAAAATGTTTGATTGGTGTTGGTTCTGTTTAAAGTAAGTCTAGTTTCTGTCCCTTGCTTCCTTCCTTCTTCCTCCTCTTCCACTGCCTGCATTGCTTTCCTCTGACTAGGTCCAAGGCCACGGTACGTACTAACTGCAACGCTTTGTTCTGCCGCGCACATATGTGTTGGTCTAATTGACAGGAGGAGAACAGGAGAAATAACTGGCGCTGGCTTGGTTTCCCTCTGTTCCTAGAGAGGGCGGGGCCTTGGGAAGGGGGCTTTTCTTATCACTTTGATTGCCCTGTAGGCTCTTGGGCCTGGGTTACAAGACCACCATTAATGTGCACTCTGTAAAGGTAACCGTATTATACTGTGGTCTGGATACCCAGTTTTTAATCCCATCTCTTATCTCTTTTTAGTTGTGTGACTTTGGGGAAATCCTTTGCTTCTCTGGACTGTTAGCTTTCTTACCTGTTAAATTAAGGGGGCTGGACTAGCTGATGGCAGAGTTCTCCTCTTCCTCTGATGTTCTGTTATCTATGATGCCAGACACTTGTAGAAAGGAGATTAGAGTCTTTGATCTGTGGTTTTTATCTTCTCTGAACCTTTTCTCCTGCAGATTGTTCTCCCTAAGAAATAATAGCAAATTGTTGCTGGAAAAGGCCTTAGAGAAAGATCCTCTGACCTGGAGAGATGAATTTAGCATTATAGCTTTATTTACTCAGGTTTTATCCTTAGCTTCTGATCTAAAGGAGCCTAGATTGTCAGCAGAACATTTGTTCTTGAGTAGGTGAATCTTTTTTAAATTAATTAATTTTTAGTTTTCACCATTCAGTTTCATAAGATTTTTGAGTTCCAAATTTTTTCCCCATCTCTCCCCTCCCCCCACCTCAAGGCAGCGTGCAGTCCGATACAGGCTCTACATATGCATTCATATGAGACATTTTCACTTTAGTTAGGTTGTAAAGAAGAATTAGAACCAATGGGAGGAACCACAAGGAAGAAGAAAAAAAAGAGAGAAAAATAGTCTGCTTTGATTTGCATTTTAGACTTCGTAGTTCTTTTTCTGGATGTGAGCAGCATTTCTATCTTGAGTCACTTGGAGTTGTCTTAGACCCTTGCATTCCTAAGCAGGGCTAAGTCTATCAAAGTTAGTCATTGCACAGTATGGCAGTTAGTGGGTACAGTGTTCTCCTGGTTCTGCTCCCCTCACTCAGCATCAATTCATGTAAGTCTTTCCAAATCTTTCTGAAGTCTGCCTGCCCCTCATTTCTTATAACAGTAGTATTCCATTACATTCATTTTAGGTGAATCTTTTAAATGCCACCTTGCACATGCTCATGTAGTAGGGAGAAATCTAAGGACCAGCGGCTGTTGACAGTCAGGATTTCCTAGCCTGTAGTGTATCCCTGGAGGACTGGCCAAAACACACAGAAACAAGGGCATAGGGGAAAAGGTAGAACAGATCTGACAGATCCCTCCTCCAGAGCCAATGCTGCGACTGGCCCTCCTTGGGGGTCACAAAATTCTGCAAAGTCTCATTTGGGGAACAAAAGTCCCAGCCTGACTAGCAGGGCCACCAGAGATCTCTTGAAATGTCTTAGCAGAGATCAGCTTATTTTACAGGGTGCTGACTGGGAGAGACCCTGGAGATCCCAGAGGCTGGGATTTTTCAGATGATGAACCTCAAAGAGGAGCAGTGGGGCCCAAAGCCCCCGCCCTGTTTCTTTGCCTCTCAATCCAGCCCTTCACTGCCAGTCTATGGGATGGTCTGTGGTGGCAGTCTGCCTCACTGAGGAGAATGCTTCCATATTTGGTCACTTGGCCCCAAAGCAGCCCTTCACCACCCTGGGAGTGTTCTTTTCTATGATCAAGAAATCCTTTTCCTTAAGTGAGGGGAAAATGAGCATTGCAGGGTTCTGGAGAATCTGTGAATCTGCTAGGAACACTTGAAAGAAAACAGTTCTGCTTGTTGCTGGGAGTGCTCTCAGGGGGAGGTGCAGAGATGGAGGAAAAGCTATTTCCACGTGGTCAGAAATTAAGTGATAAGCTTGCACTGGGCATGTCAGGATCTCAGGTTCCCCCTACTGCCCTGGCCCAAAAAGAAGGCAGGCCTTCTCTGCTGGTATGTTTGGTTCACAGCACACACACCAAGTGTGTTAGAGCAGAATTCTGTTGGCTTGACCTGGTTCCTAAAGTAGGGTGACCTTGAGGTATTTTCCCTTTGAGTTTCTACTGGGGAAAAAAGCCCAGTGTCATTTCTCCTGGTCTGTTCTTGAGTCTAGTGCATGCTCCCGTGTGGTGTTTGGTATTTTTAACTGTGATACTAATTAACGTGGGTGATGGGTTTAACCTTACTGTTCCTATGCTGTTTCCCCCTACAGAACACAGCTCTAGATAAAGAGGGTCAGATTTTCTGCAGCAAGCACTGTCAAGATGCCAGCAGAGCTGGGATGGAGCAAACCTCTCCCATTCCTTCTCTTGCCAAGGAGCCTCCCATGCCTGAGTCTGCAGACCGCCATCCCTTTGCTTCTCTGGAGACACCTACCTCCCCTAGCCCTCCTGCAGCAGCCAGTGGTGAACATGCTGGGTCCTGGCAGCGCCTTCGTGACTGACACCCAGCCAGACCGATTGCAGCACACAGGGATGCAGGAAAGCCCAGTCTCTCCCCTCTCCCTTCCCTCTCCTTGTCGTGGCCTGTTTTTAAGTTTGTCACCCTGGGGAATCAGGGGCCTATTGTTGGGGAGCACCATGGATGGTGAGAAACTTTGGAGCTCTGGCATCTGCCTTGAGCATGCTGTGGGATGGACTTTGGACAAACACTTTGGAGCTCTTTTTTTAAAACATCAAATTTTCTGTTTAATGGGCACTTCAACGGTCTCCCCTTATCCCTTCCCATCATCAGAACTTGGAACTTTCTCAAGCACTAATTGCATTTTTAAAATAGAAACCCTGTGGATGGACTAAGATACTTTCATCTCTTTGAACATAAAGAACTCTGCTGGGCAGAAGAATTTTTCTCTCAAAGAGGCAAAACTTTGTCATTTGTCCCTTAGCTTATTGGCACAGGCCAGTGTCCTGTCAAAGAGACACATTAGAGCAGAGAGACTCGTTGTGCAGGGCAGAAAAGGTAAGCGCCCAAGAGAGGGAGGAGAAATATGGTCTTTGGACCCAACCCTCCGAGATCCGGACTTAAGAGGTGACAGTAACAACACCGATTCGTTGTGTTGCTCATGAAAAACACTGGCTATATTTATGTTTTCAAAGATTAGGGGGAAGTGGTGTTTCTTTCCTATATGTTCTGAAGCTTTGCTTTCATTCTGCTTTTCAAAATTCCCATCTCCCAGGCGCTATTAGAAAATGACAGTTTCATATTACTTTGGTCTTTTGAACGGCAGGTTTGCCCGCCTCCTGCCCGATGAGCCGGATTCGAGGTTGTTTGCCCTTCTACAGGAAGTGGACCTCAGCTGCTTGAAGAGGGGACAGATGTTTTCTTCCACCATCTTGCTTTTTGTGCCCAGCGGGTGCTGGCAAGCACTGAGATGAGGGACCTTGAACGTCCTGCTGCCTGAATGCCCTCAGAGGAAAGTGTTCCCAATGCTTCACACTCTGGATAGTGTGGGAGAGGAGGCTTTGCCTTCCTTTCTCCTACTTTGCTCATCTCAGTTATGTATCCGCTGACTTGGTTTACCTGCTCATCTTTCGCAAGCGAGACCTGTTTGATTCATTCTGGCTTGATGTTAAGAGCTTGCAGTGTTAACAGACCTACAATAAACTTTTTTTGATGAGAAAACAATCATTGGTTGGAGGGAGGGCAGAGCCAAAGTAATTATTCTAAGGACTCTCGGACGCATTACTTTGTTTCTATCAGGGTTGGCTTTGAGGCAGTTTGAGCAGAAGCCAGAATCCCTTTGGACTAGATCATGGATTGAGGAGGGCTTGCACCTCGAGAAGTCATGTGGGGATGTCTCCACATCTTAAGGACAGCTAATGGTAGGAAGGGAGAAGGTATTTTTAGAACTTTATCCGTGGGCCTTTCAAAGAAATCACAGACAGAAGGTACAATCTGAATAGTCAAAGCCTGTGACCCAGATAGTTTTAGAGAAAACCGTGTATGGTTGAAAGATTACAGTTTCATTTAGAAGTGACTTAGTTTAGAGAGGGATGTACCATATTGAAAACCCAAACATGAGCCAAACATTTTATCCACATGTTCTTGGGCAGGTGAGAAGAAAGATGATAGGTTGTCTTATCTAGTAACAGGATAGCCTCGGCTAATTTGGTACCTCAGTCACAAGTTCTGATGCAGATTTGCTTTGGGTAATTTACGCCATTCCTTTTTCCATTTCTGTAAAAGGAAGGTAAAAGTTATTTGTTTTGTGCTGAAGGCTAGTTAGTGATCAGATAGAAAGAGAGGTGCGTTGCAGGGAAAGGCAAGAAACAACCACGCAAAAGCAGCCTAGGGTTTGCCAAACTCACCTGGTTTCTTATTGGAATGGGGGATGCCATGGGCATCCAGCATTCTGATTTGAGTATGGCATTGGACCAAATGTTTCATGACATCCTTTTGATTGATGGGACAAAGTATGGCTTGGATCATAGTACTGATAAGCGGGTCCCCATGAGTAGTTTGGTGCCATCCTGGCAAAGCCCATGGGACTCTGTCCTTTCATCTGAACTCCTTGTTACCAGTGATTCATATGAAGACATGCAAAGCCTGTTGATTAAATCTGTGGGGCATAGGAAACCGGGCTGGACAGCAAATGAGTGTTTTCTATAGCAAGCCAGATGGGGCTTCACATGCCATCTAGTTCAGCCCCTTCATTTTACAGATGAGGAAACCAAGGCTCATAGAGATTAAGTGATTTGCCTAAGGTCATGGTTAGGAAGTATCAGAGATGGGATTTGAAGATGACAAGATCCAAAATAATCTTGATAGACTGGAATAATGGGGCCATATGAACAAGGTAAAATTTGATGGGGGGGGGTTCATGTAATATCTTACATTTAATTTTTTGAAAATCAGATGTACAGATACCGAATGAGAAGGATCTAGACTGAGAAACAGTTTGTGTCAAAAATCAAGCAATTGTAACATGTAATATGCAAAACAAACCCCAAACCCCAGTTTAATCTTTGGTTCTATTAATAGGAGTATGGTCGTATATCATTCTATTGTCCTTCAGTCAGACCATGCCTGGAGTGCTGGGCTCTGTTCTGGGCACCACATTTTAACAGGGAATGTTTATGAGAATGTCCTTGTAGGGGGAGGACCATCAGGATATTTGGCTCATTTAAAAGCAAGCCACTCAAACAGTGGCTTGGAGGACCTGGGGACTGAAGAGAATCAAAGAGAAGTGATGTTAAGGGGAAGACATGGGATATTCAGCTTTTTGAAGTAATGTAATGTTGAAAAAAAATTAGATTTATTGGGTGTGGTTCCAGAGTGTAGAGGCAGATAAGCACCCAGATTTTGGTCAAGCACAAGGAAGAACTCATCCCTGCTCATTAAAATTGTAGTACAGTCTGCCTTGGGATGTTTACTACATTGGCCTCCTACCCATGGAGGTTCTAAAGAAGAGGCTGGTTGGATGAACATTTGTCAGAGATCTTCCAGTGGAGAGGGTGGGAGGTTTAAGTCCTTTCCAACTCTTGAGATTCCAAGACATTCAGACCTTTGAACAAACATCCATTAAACACTGTCCAGTTTGTAATCTTGCAGGTGAAGAGTTCAGAATCCAAAGGTGTGGCCTTTTCTTTCTCTGCTTATTCTAACACATCCTGGTGTGATTTCCATGTGAGTTATTGTTTCATTAGTGTGTTAGAAGAATCCGCCATGGCAAAGCTCTTTAGTGAGTGAGTCTTCATGGCTCATCCTTACCCTTGTGGTTTCTTGTGGCTATAAGAAAAAGAAAACTTAAGGGTGAAAACTGGGTAATGAAGGTCTTTAATTATTGGTCAGTTTCCCCTTGTAGGAAAAGCAAACTTGGGATGAGCAATAGGGCAAAGTAGTTTTCCCATGATGGGTCTGATTTAAGTTTAAGGACTGAACAGCTGTGTGTAGGGTTGGAAAAAGGGGAAGGGAACACAACAGAATCAGAAGCCACGAGGCAGCCACTTTTTCTTGATCTGCATCTGAGGGATGACTATTGACAATTTGTTTTCTTTAAAGGAATAAATATGCCACTATAAGTTCTGATTTCTCATATTGTAGTCCTAGGCCACAGTGACTTGAAAACATTGGCAGGGGTCAGGCATCTCCTAATTTGTGGGCTAATCTGTTCCCTCCTGGTGCAAAACCACACCCCTCATTCTCCTACTTTGGAGAGAAGAAACAAATACAGCCTTTGTTTTTTGAGACTTGGGCCTGAGGGCTCTTTGTGTACTTCCCTTGAATGTCATCTAGGCTAGGAGCTAACCCAAGGTGTTACTAATAGTGCTGACCATGATTTTAGACACCTAGGAAATCTGTCACATAATCAGTTTTAATCTTGATGCAAGAAAAATTCAGATGCTGATTTTTTTTTCCCTAGTGAACCAAGAAGAAATAGGAAAACAGGAATGTTTTTCTCCTGTTCAAGGCACATTTTCCCTTCTGGGGTATTTACGTTTGATATTTCCCAAACTAATTTCCCATGCACCTGCCACCTATGAAGCATAAACAACATGAAATGGAATAAATACTAGAAAATGGGGTTCTATCTTTGTAATCAAGTGATGAACATGAGGATGCTTCGGCCATTATTTGAAGGAGAGGACGCGCTGTATAGACACGGTGTGTGGTTTTTAATGTGTTTAAATAGGCTTAGTATTAGGATATTCACATATCTATCTTTTGGTGTGTTTGATGTTTGTAAGTATAGGTGGGTCTGCTGTTTGGTAAACTGCAATAGGATGGGGGGGCGGTTCTTAATCTTTTGTGTGGATCTTGGACCCCTTTGGCAGTGTGGGCTCTTTTTTAGAATAATGTTTCTAACTGCATAAAATAAAACATGTAGGATTGCAAAGGAAACAAATTATATTGAAATATAATTTTTTTTTCCTCACTGAAGTTCATAGATCATTCCTGAAATCAGTCCATGGCCCCCAGGTTAAGAATTCCTAATAGAAGCTATCCACTGATGCTGCTATTACCCCACCCCACTGGGAAATCATTAAATTGCATACATCTACCATATGCATATAAATATGTACATACATCCACCTCTCTGTGAAGTAAAGAGGAGTGTCCTGAGTGTATACTGGAAGAATTAGTTTCTGAATTTGTAAGGAGTGCGGATTAATCCTGAAGGACTGAATACATGATTAAAATGCAGCATATTATACAGAGGACTTCAGACAAGAACAACAAGAAATCTTTGACTGAATTAAAAATAACTCACATGTTAGAAGAATCTATGCCAAAGATAAAGCACAGTGGCAAAATATTGGGGAACCCATGCCGCTTGGTAAGGAAATTGATTGCCAAGGAAAAGGAACAGCATGGCCCAAACAGTCCACTTTCCTAGGGGAAGTATAGTGTTGAGAAGAAATGCAGAGGGGCTGAATGGCTCACCAGTGCAGACTCCAAAACCACAGACTGATAAATCAGTTTTTAAAAACTTGCTTGTGATTCTTGTCTTGCATAATTCCTATGCTTTCTAGAAATCATAACAAAAAAAGATTGTGGGAAGTGTCAACTGAAATCAAAGAAACACCTCCCAAGCTAGGAAGAGAATTGGTGGATGTACTTTTGGAACAGCAGCTGTTCTTTTTTCAGTGGACCTATAAATGGGGTGGAGGGCAGTGCTAATTATTAATGGGAGCAAAAGAGTATGGTGATTTAAAAGGATAAAGGGCCATTCAACGAAGTTTATCTCTGCTAAACAAAAGTATCTAGTGAAAAATCTCTACTCTGATTTCATATCCTTCTGAATAGAAACTACTTTGATTTCATAATTAAATGTTCAATGAAGTAGACTGTGACGATCCATCCTATCTTCCATCCGCACTCACTAATATTCTTTTTATTAGAGAATCCAAAGTTGAATAGTTTGCTGGGAAGGGCAAGGAGAGAAAGATGGAGTTCAAATGCAGCCTGTTATTCCATGGGGGTTTATTGTAAACATTACTTATGTGAATGAGTATCATTTGGAGTCATAATACACATGGTGTGTGATCACTTGGGCCCTGAGATGACAAGACAAGCTTACAAGATGGAAATATCATCCCTTGCTTTTTTATCATGCCCTAGAGTTGAGTTGCATTCCATACGGGAGCTGGCCTGGATGAAAGCTATTGACTGTCCAATAGACACGTCTGGTATTTTTAATAAGTAGGTTAATCCTTAGCGTTTTCACACACTGTCTGATTTCTCTTGTGTAGAATTGGCCTGTGGTATTCATTCTTCCTGTTGTCCCCCATGGAAAACAAAAGCTCATTTCCCTACATGGGCCATCATGGAAATATATTCCTACCAACCCTTGTGTGTGTATCCGTTGCTCAGAGTTTCCTCCGATAACCTGGTTTCTGAAACCATGTGCTTTCTCCCTGGCTGTGCTTCTTAAAACAGCAGAACTTCAGGCTCGGTGTAGTTACATTTAAATGAAGACAACCATGATTAGAAATTCTTGTTGCCATCTATGCCTTACCAACAAGCCCTAGGCCACTGCCACTGCTGCTTAGTTTCTTTAGGCAACAGTCTCTTTTGTATTTCATCACAGCAGCACCTCTATCCAGATTTTAAAAATGTTTAAATTCTTGCTTGCATTTGAGGGTTCAAAATGAGTTTTTTTTGACATAAAGAATGGGCTGAAGTTCGATGAAATAAATAAATGGCAAATTCTTCTAAAACATGGTTCTAAGCAGAAATCAGTTTGCATTGATTACAGTCATGTTATTTCTTTGAAGGGTTATTTTACTTATGTAAATAACTTTGATAACTGTGAGAAGATGATTTGAAAAAACCAAGATGGCCCTGATTATTAAGGCTCATCTGTTTTTACCAACTATGCCTTAAGGTACTTTATATGTGCCTTTAAAAAAAAATTGGCAAGTCTTTAGCATGTAAGTTAACTTTTGCTTCTGCTATTATTCTAGATATCATAATTGTGATATGCTGAGCTGAAATAATCTTCTAGTTAATAGCAATTAGGTTGGGTTTATTTGTGATATCTTTATAAAACTCTTTACTGATGTTGTTTTAGAAAACAAGGGTGCAAATGTCTCATTTGGGAAAGACCCCTTAAGATTAGTCATTCACAAATAAGATGAGTAATTACAGGATTCATTTAGGGAAATCTGTTTCCTATAGGTTTGTACTCAAGAAACTGTCAAAGTTTAGCTATAGTTCCTTTAGTTCAATTGAACAAATATTAACTAAGTGCCTACTATGTGCAAAGCCCTTTTAAAAGGTAAGTATGGCATGGTATTTAAAAGTAGCTGCACAGGTGGTGGAATAGTAAAGACATCCTTTCCGATATTTCAATTACAAATTCTATTTTATTCAATTCTTCACTCAAATTGTTTTCTCATTCCAAATCTTTGCTTTAGAGAATAGTTGAATGTTTAGAAAAATGAGACCTACTTCAGTAGGTGAGAGAAATAGATATGGAATGTTGGTTTCCACTCAAAGATCACCACATACAAAGAAATTAATTATGCAATACAGACTTACAAAACGATACAGTCCTTTTCACAAATATGTTCACAGAATTCTGCACAGCAATCTGGTAGAAAAGTAGAATCAATTATGCAACACCAAAATAACTTATTATTCCTTAGTATAAATCACGGTTCATTTCCTAAGGGGATGTAGAGAAAATTTAATGACATAGTTGAACTGGATGCAAATAGGAAGTAAAAAGTGTGTTGCCAAGTGCAGTACATGAGCAGATCACTCTGTGCTCTATAATTATGGAGAGGATTCTGTTCTAAAACATGGGGAGGAGGGGATAGAAAAGCAGCTTGCAAACCTGGAGCTTCTGCACAGGGAAGAGGAAGAGGCTTGGACCCCTGGTCAGCCTCAGTGCTTTCACAGTCAAAACAGCAGAAATGTGCTTTGGTACCTGCATTTTAATTCCAAAGTAGAAGAGATTGCTAGCCTATGGACATTTCCATCTTCCCAGTTTGGTGTGCTCTAAAAGGTTTTGGGTAAAAATGAGAAGTATGCCACACCTGCTATATATCCAACAATGACCCTGGTCACAGCTGATTTCCTGCTCTTGACCACACGGCAAAACAAAAGCTTTGAAAAGCCACCCCCCAAAAAACCTAATTGCCTAGGCCTACAAACATGCTTGAATATCAATGGGAATGATTCATCATCAAATTTTAAATTACAGTCATCATAATTTAAACATTACTATTTAAATTCCAGAAACTTCAGTGCTCAAGAAATACAATCATTTGGAAAATAACAAGACACAAAGTCTAGTACAGGTAGCACAGATTAAAATCCCCACACCCCAACGTTATAACCCATTTTCCCCATTGTTAAAATCATATTTTTCAAGATTACAGACAAAGCTTTGAAATGAGGAAATGTATTTCTTCATAATATAGTCTATAATAGTGGCTTAACTCACTTTATCAGTTTTCTTTCTATAATGGGTGAAAATAGACTTCTAATTATGACTAAAAATATAGATTTTGTAACTAGAGAACCCAGCAGCCAGTTTTCTGCTTCTCTGCCCTTCCCCCAAAAAAGTCAAGCAAAGACTACAAAAATAGCAATTAACTTTAAAAAATATTTTGCTGTTTGAGCAAATTTAAGTTACATTCAGGTGGGATAGCTATTTAGAAGAGAACGATGCTACAGCAGGATGTTGCTTTCTACGTCTGAAGTCTCGTCGCCAACGCTAGTTCAATTTGATCTTCGTTTTCAGTACCGGGTTTGGTATTCATGATGCCATCGGTTAAAGTCATTGTAGAAAAGCACTATGCTCCCAGATGCCATGCCGGTCATGATGCACCTGGGAAAAGTACCGACATGGAGTCAGGCTCTGAATCCTCCAATGTTTTTTGCTCAGTTTATTGGCATTTGTCAAAATGAACCATTTGGCCCATGGTCAGAGAGTAAGCATCAGAGCTAGGACTTGAGTCCAGGTTCTCGGACTCCCGGTCAACCCAAATGACCGTGCAGTGATGCTGAGCCCCAAGAAAATGATCTGCTTGGAACTGGGGAAGTGCGGCATTCCTTTCCCATTCACTGCTAGGAAGGAATAACCAAGGGTACTGGAATTGACGAGTCTGACCTAATTCTAAAAAAGAAGAGGGCTTCCTTGCTGAAAAGCCCCTTGCCCCCATCTCGTCAGAATAACCACTTCAGCTCCACGTGGGATAACTCAGCTTTTCTTTGTACACACGATCTGGCTTTAGTTCCTCAGAAACTGTTTTACAAGCCGGTGGAAGAAATCATGATGGGTCCTAAATGGAGCCATAAAGTGACTTAGTTGACGGTACAAAAGGCAATGAAACAAATTGCCCAACTGAAGCCACCGAAAGGCAAAGTGATCTGTTTTGTGGCCATTGCTTAAGTCTTGCTTGCTTCTAAAGGCTCAGCCTCCCACGAGAGCTGTTAATGTATATCAGTGAAGGAAACTCACTCTACTTTCTATGCTGTCCTTCGGAGACCAAATAATGGACCAACATTACCTGCGCAAATTTGAATAATGTAACGATTCAACTTATCAGAATTAGTTTAACAGTAATGTTTATTAATATGTAAAATTTTACCTCTGATCATAAGACAAGGCCATGGACCGAATTCCAGCATCACACCCTGGGTAAGCAAAGAGTTGTTTGAGGTTGCACACCTGCCACACCATGACAACTCCATTGTCTCCTCCTGTGAGCAAATACTGGCCATCTCGGCTTAGCTGGATCGCCTGATGTAACGTTATAAATATAAATGTATGAAATACAATTGCAGTCTCATCTTCATATTAATGATAATAAAAGCTAGCATTTATATAGATAGCATCTATGTTCTGGGCATTATTCTAAGCACTTTACAAATGTCTCAAAACAACACTGGGACATACCTGCTATATTATCCCTATTTTACAGATAAGAAAACAGGTAGACAGAGGTTGACCCAGGGTCATGCAGCTACTGCTGAGTCCAGATTTGAATTCAGGTCTTCCTGCCTCCAGGGCCAATGCTCTACCCACTGTGTGACCTAGTTGCCTAATATGACTCGTATCTATAAAATTTCTTTCATTATAAAACACTGTAGAATTTATAATTTGGAGCACGTTAGATCTGAAGATACCTTGGAGACCGGCTAGTCCAACTCTTTCATGTTACCGATGAAGAAATTAAGCCCCAGAAGTGAAATGACTTGGCCAAGGTTCCAGAGGGAGTCTCGCAGATCCATGATGAGGTTATAAAAAGCTTTTTCAAAAGTCCAAGACTCCTAAGAAAGTTATGTGTAGGGCTTCCCAACCTCTTATTGAAAAATCAGAAATAGGGAAATGGCGATGCAGTGTTTTAAAGGTGCTTTTTTCTCAGGAGGAAGGGGTAGTAAGGACTCTCGATTCTAAGAGCAGAGCTCGAGGGTCTCTTTTGGGATCGATGGCTTCAGGAGATACAAAGACAAATTAAACAGCACTGGTTCTCAAGGAGCTTCTATTCTACTGGAATGAGACATATAGAGATGTCAACAAGATAACGAGAACAGCTAGGTGGCTCAGTGGATAAAAAGCTGGGCCAGAAGTTAGGAAGACCAGAATTCAAATCCAGCCTCAGACACTTACTAGCTGTGGGATCCTGGGCAAGTCACTTAACTTCTGTCTGTTTTAATGGCAAACCACTCCAGTATCTTTGCCAAGAAAACCCCATAAATAGCATGGGAGTGTTATGGTCCACGGGGTCACGCAGAGTAGGATGCGACTGACTGAACAACAACATAAGATAGTGTTAGGAGAGATGGTATCTGAGGTAACCCTTGAAGGAAGCTAGGTCGGGACGAGAAGAGATGAAATGCATCTCATGTATGGGGTGTGCATAGTCATTAGAGACAGAAGATGGAATGATGATGTTAGCAAACAGCCAACAGTACTTGACTAGAAATTGAACGTGGAATCAGGCTGTGGCAAGCTTAAAATGCCAGGCTAAGGCATATATTTTTTTTTATCCTTGAGATAACAGGGAAGCCCTGAAGATTTCTGGGAAGAGTATGGAAGATGAAGACCAATAAGAAGGCTATTCAACAATCCAGACAAGAGGTGATGAGGGCCTCAACTAGGCATGTAATGGCCTTATGAGTGGAGAAGGGAATGGATGGAGAGATGTATCAAAAGGGAAGACACCAGCTAAAGGGGAGGGGGGAGAAGAAAGTTATTTTGGATATGTCAGAGATGGGGGATTGGAGGGTTTAGGAGGCAGATTAGAGTTGGATATATAGAAAAGAGTCAAATGCTTAGAGGTAATTAGGAGCGGATGGGTTCACAAAGAGAGTCCTAATGAGCCTTGGAGAACACCCTTACACAGAAAGCAGAAGAATGATGGCTCATCTAGCAAAGGAAAGTGAGTGAGTGGTTTGGGACAGTTAGGAAGAGACCCCAAATAGGAGGAGCACCTGGCCATGAGGGACAACCTGGAGAGAGATGGAAGCTGTGCCGAAAGGGGCTGAGAAGTAAGGAAGTGGAGGTGAGGAGGGTGTAGGCTCTAGGCTGGGATGGGCTTTGGAGTTCATCTAGTCTATCCTCAATTTTTACAAATGAGGAAACTGAGCCTCGAAGTGACTTGTCTAAGTTTACAAAGGTATAACTGACAGAGCAGGATGGGAATCTGAATCCTGTAACTTCAAGTTCAGCTGTTTGTTTTTTTTTTTTAATTTTACTTATTTTTCACTTTTACCATATGGAGTCTGGCAGTTTGTTGGGAAAGGGTATTATAGGTGAAGAGAAGGTGTTTAAGATGTTCTTTATCAAATACTGGTGCAAAGGAGGAGAAAATGAGGGATAATGGGCTCTTTCCTCTGGCTACAGAAGGACGCTTATAGCACACCTTCCAAACAGGCTCATAAGCTGACTTTGTTTCTCAGACTTGTTTGCCTATTGAGGCATTGAAACTGACCTTTTAGCAGAATCTTGAGTTCCCTCAACTGAAAAAGGACTCTAAAATGAAATCCCAGAGGTATTCCTGAGAGTAGTGACTCTTCCTTAGTCCTGCCTGGCAAAGTTCAAAGCCCTGAGTTGATGCCAGAGCTCTGAATGCTGGCCCTGCCCCAACTGGGTGGCCATGTAAAAGGACTAATCATAATACTCCCCCACTACTTCCCTCAAAGCCATCCTTTCTAATGCTGTTATTTCTTTAAATAATCTTATAACAGGCTGGCAATAGGGCATCTCAGATTTGGTATTTGCACACCCTGAGGAGGGATGAAAAATTGCACTCCTGATGTACAGCTGTTAATTTGAGCCTCCAATTAAATACATGACATAGCACAAAATTTCCCGACATTAAAAAGCAAACAAACCCATGTTCCTCCTTTGGAGCATATAGTATGTATGCCTCAAACAATCCAGACTATGAGGTTTACTATGGTTATAAGAAAGAAAACAGTGGAAAAAACATCTATAGTCTGCCCTTTGAAAAAACTAAATTTGGTACAAAGACTGGTAGTTTTTTTTTAAATTATTGAACCATATTCTCAAAAAAATTCTATTACAAATAATAGTAAGAGAAATGAAGGACTGCTAGGTAAAGAATGTATCCTATAGCCACATCTCTTAAACAAAATGCAAATATTAAAATTTTTTTCATTGGAAATAAAATAAATGTCCTTTTCCTTCATCTTGCAAATGGCAATCTCCTCAGGCTCTTTGGAAATTGCAATGAGGACTGTGACAAATAATTATTTGCTACACTTATAAAATTCTGCTGATGAAAATCCATTAACCTTCTGGTTATGGTTCACATGAGTTTTATACTTGGGGCTTTTTATTAGAGAAATGCTATATTAAAAGATAAATTAAAACCATTAATCTTTAACCCTTTGATCTATCTAAGTATCTTGGTGATTTGGGTCAAATAAAAGGGTTTTCAAGACACTAAGTTTCTCCATGTTATTTCTGTAAGTTATATGCTTGTAAAGGAGGAAAAAAAATACTAGTTAGGGTGTTTTTGTTTTGTTTTTCTTTTCCCAAAAAGCCATCATAATTTCTTTGATGGCTAATCATCTCTGTTCAGGTATTTCAAAGGGTGAGGGACCAAATGAAAGTTGTAGCACTGTGAGGGTCAAGGATTCTACCCTAAATGAGCAACCAATACAGTATTTACACCTTACTGAACATGACCAACTCAGAATTTTAAGTGGGGTCCCCAGTGTAGTTTCACCCACAGAAAGCCCAGGAACTTTGGATAAATATTACAGCTAGTCTGGTTCTTGAGAAGGCACTCCTGCTTCTAATGGTGAGCTGTCGCCATTATGGCTATGGCAGTCTGCTGGGGACTTCCACGTTTCAAAACACAGTCTCAGGAAAGAAAAATAAACGAGTTCCTGTGGGTGAAATAGTGGATAGCCTCTGTTTCCGATAAAACAACTTTACTGATCTGTGCAGGCTGCCTCCTTAAATTTAAGTTATTCATTAAGACATCTAAACATTGCACAGTTGATGTACTGTGATATGCTATTAACCAAAGTGACACAGAGCAATACAGCGTTTAAAATAAAAACAGGTGGGAAGTGCTGATTAGCCCAGCTTCCCCAGGGTATGTTTCCTAGTTCCCAGCTCATGACTAATTTGCTTCCTTGGTCCCCAGTCTGAATCCATGCATGGGAAGGGGTCTGGGAACTTTGCTCAGGGACCTGAGCATTGCATCCAAACATGCCTGTTCATTTCCTTCCTTCCCTAATTTCCCCCAGGCAGTGCACAGTGAAAGTGTCAGTCTCCAGGGCAGGTAAAGCTCATTTTCAGCACTGTGACTTTAATCACACAGTTGCCACTTGCAGGTTAGCATGATAAAGTGCAGAAGCTCTGGGAAAAAGGCCATGAATTGTTTAAGCCTAAAATCCAATGGGAAATGCTGGAGAGGGGGAAAAACAGGCCAAAGGGAGGGAAGGAGAGAAGGAAAGAAAGGTAGGTGCCCAGAGCACAACTGCTATTGCCAAAGGCACCTTCCTTAAGCCTTTGGTACTAACTGAAATGCTCCAGAAATTGTTTCAGTCAACAAGGGATTTTGAGATATCTTACAGATTTATCAACCCAGCTGACAACATAATCGGAACTGAAAGTGACAGATTATCGACATTATGATTGTAAAGGAAGGAAAACCCTCTGATGTATACTTGGTTTAAATGAAGTATTATGAGAAAGGTGGAAAAAAATAGAGAAGAGAATATCTGGTAAGCTGGGCTTTTGGAATGGAGAGAGGTAAGAGGAAGAGAACCAAGGAACCAAGAAAACCTTTACCCCAGGGCCACTCTCCTACCTCTCAGGCCCTCTTTTTCCCAGTCCCTACCTTCTTTACTCAAAAACGTTCTTATTATCCCTCTCCCCAAATGCCACAGTAGATCTAAGCTTCTTCATCCTGTGGAAGGATTACAGAATCTTTGAGTTTGAAAGGCCCTTCCTTAGGACCCACTGACTGCAACGCACAGCCCCAAAGAATGCCATCTACACCATTCCTCACTGATGGTCATCCAGCCTCTACTTGAAGATATCTTCTGAGGGAACTTCACTACCTCCCAAGGCAGCCCATTCTCCTTCTGGATAGCTCTAATTGCCGTTTCCCTGACATCAAGCCTCCTGTTGCCTCTTTAACTCGAATTCAGGGGCCCACCCAGAATCTTGGGACTAGGGAGCAAAGTGGGTAAGAGTACTAGACTCGGAGGAGTCAGGAATCTTGACTCAGATGCTGACTGGATGTGTAAGCCTGGCATGTCACTGAAACATATGTATGGACACATGCCTCTGTCTTTTTCCTCATCTATAAAACAGGGATAAAAATAGCACCTCCCCCCCTCAACCCCATTGTTGAGAACAAAATGACACAACACAGACAAAACAGGTGGCAAACCCTGAGATGCTAAATAAATGTTAGGTGATACTTTCATTACTATCATCCTCATTGCCTCTTGCATGTGACAGACCTTCAGGTCCTTGAAGACAGCTTTCATGCTCCCTACGCTAGGTTTTCTCCAATGTTAAAGAATACCCAGTTCTTTCAACTGAGCTTCATATGGCATGTGTTTAAAATCCTTCGCCATCCTGGTTACTCTCTGGCTTCTCAACGTCATTTCTAACCTGGCACCCAGAACTAACCATAGCACTGCAGAATAGAGAGTCACCTCCTTGTTCCCAGAAACAATGCCCCTCTTAGGTATAGAATCTGAAGCCTGAATTTCAAATCTTGCCTCCAAGGCCTCTGTGATCCTGAGCAGGTGACTTGATCTCTCTGTAAGATGATGTGCTGGTGCCCAGTACGGTCCCTGCCATCTTGAAATCTATGATCCTATGAATTACATTTTTTTTTGGTTGAACATATCATTAATTCCTAATGTGTTTGCATCCCATATGCTGTGAGAGACCTCTTTCCAAGCAGATAGAAATAGGCTTTATCAGAAAGACTGTTACCTTAGGAATAACAACTACCCTGAAGAGTGAAAATGCTAAAATGGTTACTCTACAAAGTTCCAGAAACCAATCTTTTGTCTCTGTCAAAAGGCAAAGACTATTGTCATACTACCAGCTTTAATGTTGATTCTGTAATAAATTCTCTCAAGAGGCAGAAGAGACATGTACCGGGCGGTATTGTGGGATCTCACCTAAAAGGCAGTGGAGAGTAAGAGCGAGCCTTGAAAAACAAGTCTCTGAAAATATTGTTGTGGGTCACATACCCGTGGAATATTCTCAGGACTTGGGATTAATCTCTTAGTGATATCATCAGCTCCAAATGGAATCAACCAACATTGCTATTCAGGCAATTTCCAAATTTACTTATCCAGCCCTTACCTCTCTCACCACTAGTGCCTGTGAGACACTTCACTAGATGTCTTATACAGGCAACTCATATTTAATATATCCAAACCAGAAATCATTATCTTTCCCTCAAAACTCAACCATCTCTTGGATTATCTAGCATCTCGTAACCTCAGAGCTATCCTCACCTATTTTGTCCTCAAATTCCCTTCACCCTCTCATCCATTGCCCTTTCTCCACTGACATCGGCCAACCCCGTCCCCTCCGCCCCATGCTGGCCCTCATCACCTTTTTTTTTTTTTTTAAAGCATGTCTCACTAGACACATAATGTCTTTTTACCACTTTGTGCTAATTTTGAAAAAAAGTCAATGAACTTTACCTAAGGAAATCTGGAAAGAGATGCTCAGAACAATCCAGAATAATTTCATCACCTATTAAGTAAATCTGGTTGCTGAAGCTCCATGTCTGTACTTTGGAAATTATCTTGGATACAAAGAATTCCCTTTGACTGATGTGGTTAACACAGCTGATATATGTACCATGGTTTCTGGAAGTCCAGGCCTGAAGCACAACTACCTAATTTTTTTACTTTTGAACAATCCCAGAACTTTTAAAATTCTCCAATAAACACTCTCCCCTCCTTGTTTATTAGAAACACACCTGCATATGATACCTGGGCTGGTAAAGAACACTTTGGGCACTTACCCTGATATTGTCGTCTGTTTCCATAGTGGCCTGGAGTTTTCCATTCACACTGAATATACAGAAGATGCCATTTTCATAGTATATGACACAGTGACCTTCTCTTGAAGCCTGTATGAGTTTTGGTCTCAAGCAGTTTTCAGGACCCTCCAGGGTCCTTAACAAGTCTCCATTCATAGAATGTATGAGACATGGTCCTTCTGAAGAAGAGGGAAAGTAAAAAGCATGAATATCTCACAGCTACCTGCCAGCAGAATGTTAATAATGTCTTTTCAAATGAAAGGACGGGTAGTAAGGGAGACTGCTTAGATTAATTTAAAATGTGATTATTATCATTTGGAGTAGTAGCGAATAGAATGGCAAAGTAGTATATTCCTTATAAAATTACGGTTCTGCTCTTCTTGCAAACTCAAAATAATTTTCTGAAATAGGCCTTTTATGTGACCTTTCAGCAAGATTAATAATTATATTTTTATTTTGAATGCAGCCAAATTTAAACCAAGCCTGATTTGAATCTTGTGAATTTATTATACAGGTTTAAAGTTCCATAGAACTTTAGAAGACTATATACATTAAATGCAAACCAAAACAAAAAACTAAAAAACCCCAAAACACTTTGCATCTAAATTATTTTGTGAAATCCTTGCTTCTGATCCTCTTTAAGGGTACCACAGCCTTCATAAAGGTCCCTGCTAGAACCCACTTTCTTTCCATGTCCTACTCACAAAGTTCAACATTTCCCTCACAAATCACACAGTAAGCTGATTGAATTCACTATCCCCAGGAATAATCTATAAACGTATTCCAAAAAAACTTTATGTAGGACCAAATCATACATGACACTAAAAAAGGTGATATTTAACCCTTACAACTGATGTCAAGGAGCACAGTCATACCCTTTTGGCAGGCACCAGATTTTAGGCTAGCTAGCCCACAGTTCAGACCCAGGACAGTAATTCTCGTCTCCCTAAATCTTCCCTTTCACTTTCAACCCCTAGTTTCTCATGTCCAATCTGCTTTTTTGCTGTTGCTAATCAGGTGGCCCTTGAAGTCTTGAAGAGACTCCTCATAGTTCAGCTCTTCTCTCTTTTGGTGTCCTCCTATCACAAAGCAGTCTTCTTAAAAGGCCATCAGGCAAATCTAGAGAGGGATTCTTGCTATTGTATCCTTTGTTCCCTGCACCTTTGAAAACGTCTGGACCAACCACCAAAGCATCTGCTTTCCTGACGGCGGGTCTCCCCAATCCCAGATCCTACTCTTGTGGCTTCCAAGCAGGCAATCTGATTGTTTTATCCCCTGCAGCAATTATGGGACTGAACTTTAAAAAGGGTGAGAAAAGTACTGGACAATAAAAGCAGTGTTAATGTTAGCCCCTTGGCAGTTAGTTTAAAAATACTTTAATAATTCATATTGATTCAATAAAGTCCAGTAGTGTAAACCTAAGTAACAAATAACTCACTTTGGCTGTATAAACAGTGAAGCGAGGAAGAATCAGTGAGTATGAATGAGTACATACTATGTGTAGAGTGCAACACTAGATATTTAAGAAACGTTCATGTGAGGAACCAGCACAGTCACATTTCTTTTTTTTTTTTTTTAATATATTTAGTTTTCAGCATTGATTTTCACAGGAGTTTGAATTACAAATTTTCTCCCCATTTCTACGCCCCCCACTCCAAGATGGCGGATATTCAGGTTGCCCTGTTCCCCAGTCAGCCCTCCCTTCTGTCACCCCACTCCCTTCCCATCCCCTTTTCCCTTTCTTTCTTGTAGAGCAAGATAAATTTCTATGCCCCACTGCCTGTGTATCTTATTTTCTAGTTGCATGCAAAAACTTTTTTGTTTTTGTTTTCAAACATCTATTTTTTAAAACTTTGAGTTCCAAATTCTCTC
>CM053623.1:329023573-329068344 GCA_028646595.1 Phalanger gymnotis | reverse complement strand
AGGCATTCTTCTCCTCATTAGCTTTTTGGAGCTCTTTTGCCATTTGAGTTAGTCTATTTTTTAAGGTGTTCTTTTCTTCAGTATATTTTTCAGTATTTTTTGGGGTCTCCTTTAGCAAGTTATTGACTTGTTTTTCATGGTTTTCTCTCATCCTTCTCATTTCTCTTCCCAATTTTTCCTCTACTTCTCTAACTTGCTTTTCAAATCCTTTTTGAGCTCTTCCATGTTCTGACACCAGTTCATGTTTTTCTTGGAGGCTTTTGTTGTAGGCTCTTTGACTTTATTGATTTCTTCTGGCTGTAAGTTTTGGTCTTCTTTGTCACCAAAGAAAGATTCCAGAGTCTGAGACTGAATCTGGGTGTGTTTTCATGGCCTGGCCATGTTCTCAGCCAACTTACTTGGCCCTTGAGTTTTTCAGCGGGGTTATGACTGCTTGTAGAGTACAGAGTTCTATGTTCCAAGCTTGGGGGGATGTGCCAGCTCTGCCACACCAGCACTCCTCCTTCCCCAAGAACCCCCAACCTGGACTGGACTTAGATCTTCAGCAGACTCTGCACTCCTACTCTGATCAGCCACTTAATTCCTCCCACCAGGTGGGCCTGGGGCCAGAAGCAACTGCAGCTGTAGTTCTGTAGCTGCCCCACCTCCACTGCCCCTGGGGTGGTGGCTGAACTGCAAACTCCCTATCCCCAGCAGCTTTTCCCACTAACCTTCTCTGTTATCTTTGGTGTTTATGGGTTGAGAAGTCTGGTAACTGCCACAGCTCACTGATTCAGGGCGCTAGGGCATGCTCCCCCTGGCTCCTGGTCTGGTTGGTCCCCACCGCCCACGCTGGGGTCTGCTCTGCTCAGCTCTGCTCTCCTCTGCTTCCAGCTCCGTGTGGGATAGACCTTACCCAGAGACCATCCAAGCTGTCCTGGGCTGGAGCCCTGCTTCCCTCTGCTGTTTTGTGGGTTCTTCAGTTCTAGAATTGGTTCAGAGCCATTTTTTATAGGTTTTTGGAGGGGCTTGGCAGGGAGCTCACGCTAGTCCCTACTTTCCAGCCACCATCTTGGCTCCGCCCCTAATAAATACCATTTTAAAATGAAATCAAATACTTTATTTTAAAATCATTATTTACCAAAGAGTAACTCATTCTGAAAGCAATAAGGTCCACCCATATCTATATTCTAAGTCCTATTATAAAAATTTTTGTTCACGACCTAGTAATGAATGATTTCTTGCTCTTCAGTCAATTTTTCTCATAGGAAACTTTACATTAATATGAATTTTGAGGTGGTCTTATTTTATATGGCATCTGGATGAAGTTTTTAAAAGTCTGAATGATTAATAATTTTCAAATCATATTGTCATAATTGTAGAGGATTTATTATTATACCTTCATGTAAAGTTGTACTTTATAATTCTGAGTTCCAGATAAAATGCAAATTCTCTTAGTTGCCTTACTAAAAGAATTTTTATAAAAGTATTTTGTTAAGAATATTTGAGAACAATTATAGCATTCCAAAAAAAAATTCAATATAATTTCCTAAATTTAAAATAGGTAAAAAAATTTGTTTTAAAAATTATTTGATCCTCATATTGCTTGCCTTCTCAATGGGTATGGGAGAGGTAGGAGAACAGGAAAGTGAATTCGTAATTCAAAGTTTAAAAAGAAAAGAATGCAAAAAATAAATAATAAATTGAAATGTTAAAGAAAGTATCTGCTCAATTTATCTTCATAGATTCAGCTCTTAAAACTACAATGCAATTGTAAAGTAAAAAAAATCCAAATCCTTAACTAAACCCAGTTATGTAATGAAACTCTCAGTTGCCCAAGAATAATAAACCAAAAAAATTATCTATTGTAGTACCATCTGGTACTCAATTCTTAAAAGTATGTATGCCTATCAAAAGATGTTTTGTTTCCTACTGATAACACTTTGCAAACTTCCAAAATCCACATAAAACAATGAACATGAGACTTTAAAAAAATATCTACAAGCCAGTACATCAAACCAAATGAAAGAACTGGCTGCAACCACAGTAGAAAGGGGGGGGTTTGCTAGAGAGTATTTTTCAAAGCTCCCACACTGACTTCATAGAAGTTGTCAGTGTCAACAAGAATTTAAATAGCTCTAACTTATTTAATGACAAAACAACAAAATCCCCTCAAAATCTGAGAAGTGTGTCTTCTCTGATGGCCGAGATTTTTTCTTTTCTTGTCAATGTGATCACATTTGCTCTAAATTTTTAAATGTTGACAGAATGGGCAAGCTTTAAAAGTGCTTGAGCCATTGCCTCCTTTAGGGATGGCAAGCTTCTCATCATCTGTTTGGACACTTCTGGCAAGTTTCTCTAATGAACAAAAGCAACACTGGACTACAAATGCAAAGGAAGCAACAGTGCTTTGCCCATTTAAATGGGTCTCTTTACCAGTAGATTTGCTTTCTTTCCTGTTCTGTAGCAATGAGATCTAGCTCCAAGAGGTCATAAGAAAATGTGACAGTAGAGGTTTTAATTGAGGAAATCGGCACGTTTGGTAAGCACGTACTTTCCAATAAGATTCCACACACAAGTATGTCATATTCAAAGTATGGGGGAAATCTCATTGTGCAAGGAACACAAAAAAGGTTCTGCATATCAAAATTAGTTTTAGAATGTCTACTCAGGTAACACTAAGTAACAAAATACTAAAGTATTGTGGGTTTCTCCAGTACTCACAATGGGCAACACTAAATCTATGACCCTGTCATCCTATGATCTTCTCAAGTCCTTTAATGAACCATTAGACAGGATCTGCTCTTCAGCTCCGCCCTTTCCTTATTCATCCACTCGGTAAATACTGCATTTATTAAACATCTATGGTATAGAATATTGGGCTGGGTGAAGTGAAAAATGAAGTCTAGGTAAGGAACAGTACCTGTCTTCACGGAGCTACAGAATAAGATACGAAAACAGACAATGTGGTGAACGCATTTAAGAGTGAGGGGAAAAGTATCATTTTGAGGTTTTAATTTTCTTTAACTATTGGGTGAGCTAGGCAATGTTTTATGGAGGAGGTCACACAAGATCTGGATTTTAAATGGTGGATGGAACTCTGACAAACATGGAGAGGAGCTATGTTCTAGGCACAGGAGCCCCATCAACAAAGATCCCAAAGCAAGGGAAGTAGAGAGCTCATTTGTGTATGTTGTACGATTTGTCTGCTTTTCCTTGGGGGATGGGAGGGGTGAAACAGAGATAAAATTTGTCTGTTGTGCAGTAATAAGAAACAAGTCTAGAAAGAGAAGATGGCTACTGATGGCAAGGAGCTTGAATACCAGGCAAAGGGATCTGAACTAGAGGGAGTCACTAAAGATTTTTGAGCTGAAGTGAAATGAACAGATTTTTTTTATGATGCATAGACGGAAGTAGAGAAGAAGAGGTAGAAAGACATATAGGGAAGCTTTTACAATGGCTTGGGTAGGTGATAACAAGTTGATTGCACTTGCAGCTGCTTGTACCAGGTGGTCTCAGTGGAAGTAGAGAGAAGGCATAGGAAGTTGAGAAAACGCATTTCTTTTCCTTCTTTGCAGAAGTGGGCAACTATGGATGTGAAACATTGCACAGACTTTGGCTGATGCATTGATTAGCTTTGCTGAATATTTCTTTCCATATATATTTTTTAAATCATTATTCCAAGGACAGAGGAGGAAGGAGAAAGATGTTAGTAATTGGGACTGCTAGGTAGTGCTGTGGATAGAATGCCAGACCTGGAGTCAGGGAGATTCATCTTCTTGAGTTCAAATACAACTTCAAAAACTTACTATTTATGTGACTGTGGATAAGTCACTTAACCCTGTTTGCCTGTTTCTTCATCTATAAAATAAGCTGGAGAAGGAAATGGCAAACCATTCTGGTATCTTTGCCAAGAAAACTCAAAATAGGGTCACAAAAAGTCAGACATGATTGAAACGACTAAACAACAAAATGACTGAAAGTGAAGAATGCTCCAAACTCTTCTTCCTTCCTATCTTCCTCCAGGGCACCATCATTCTCCCAGTCACCTAGGTACCATTCTAGGATTCTCTCTCTCATCCTCCTTGCCTTCTCTCCCCCTCCCCTCCCCATGTTCTATATGTTACCAAAGGCCTGTTAATGTTATTTTCATAGCATTTCTCGAATATACCCCCTTCTCTCCTCTGACACTGTGACCACACTGGTATTGGCCTTCATCACCTCATGCTTGGACTACTACAATAGTCTGCTGGTTAGTTGCAATGCTACAACCCCACCCAGCTCCAGTTCATCCTTCACTCATGTGATCCTGTCAAAGTGATTTCCTAGAGCATGTCTGCCAACGTCACACATTACCACTCCCACCCTGCAACTACCCACCACTCAATAAACTCCAGTGCGTCCCCATTGCTTCTGGGATCAAATATAAAATCCTTGGTTTGGCTTTTAAAGCCTTTCATAATCTCACTCCTCCCTACCTTTCCACATTCTTATATCTTATTCCTCCTCACATACACTGCAATCCAGTGACACTGGCTTCTTTGCTATTCCTTGAGCAAGACACACAAGCTCAAAATTCCAGGTATTCCTCATGCATGGAATACCCTCTCTCTCTCTTAATCTCTGCCTCCTAGCTTCTCTGGCTTCCTTTAAGCCCAATTAAAATCTCACCTTCTACAAAAAGCTTTTACTGATTCTCCTCAATGCGAGCATTTTCCCTCTGTTGATTTTTCCAATTTATTCTACATAGAACTTGTTTGTACATGGTTGTTTGCATGTAGTCTCTGCCATTAGGCTATGAGCTCCCTGAGATCAGGGACTGTCTTTTATCATTCTTACTATCCCCAGAGCTTAGTACAATGCTTAGCACATATTACGTGCTTATTATATTTAATGACTGATTCATCTCTTAAAGAGGAGTTGATGGATTCAATGTGCAGAATGAGACATTCATTTTTGGCCATGGTCAGTATGGGAATTTGTTTTGCTTGACTATGAATATTTGTTACAAGGATTTTTATTTAAAGAATGAAGTAGGAGGGAGAAAAATAATATATATTTTAAATGAGGGGAAATTGAAATGTGGGTCATTTATCAAAGAATATCAATCAAAATTTTAAGAAAAATAGAAAAGAGGATAGCTTGGGATAAGTGGACATAAAATCATCAAGATTTGTCAAGTGCCTAAAAATCGTCGGGGGAGGGGAAGAGGGAAGAATTAGAGATAACTCAAAGATTTTGAAAACAAAAGACTAGGTCAGAAGTGGTGTCACAGACAGAACTCCTCATTCCCTAAAGTAAGAAGTTTCAAGAAATCTCCTATACCACTAGGAAGGAGATCCATGAACTTAGATGAGGAGTAACAGTTAAGCTAAATGTAAAATATTCCCACCTTTTTCTTATTGTCTTCAAAACACTTTTTCCTCATGAATTCACTACTACTATGGTTCTTGACGTAAGCTTTTAATTTCATCTTCTACTCATTCTTCAGGAATAGTATATACAAGGTATTTTGAGCAATGCAACAAAATACTTCAACTAAAAAAATTTGGGTGTCTAGTAGAATTTATTAAAATGGAATTATGACCATATAACATTATCATACAAGATTTTATCCTTAAAGATGATAATTCCTTGTTTTGGCTATTCAAAATGCCTTTTCACGAACTCATCTACTAAATCATACATAGTCCTTTGAAATACCTTCCATTCAGCATCTTTTGTAGGTTTCTTCCATGGGAGCATGTGGAATTCATAACTGTACATTTAGATCAAAGAATTTTAGAGCAGAAATGGAACTCTGAGAATATGTAGTCTGACCTTTTCTTTTTGAGGAGGAAACTGAGGCACAAAGGAAAAGACTGAATTTGCTTAAGCAGACTGAAAACTACAAGGGACAATAGGGGAATAAGTCTTTATATGGCACCTATGATGCGCCAGACCCTATGCTAGATGCTTTCTTCCCCCCCACCCCATTCTGAGCCTCACAACAATCCTGTGACATTGGTGCTATTACTATCTTCATTTCACAGTTGGGGAAACTGAGGCAAACAGTTTCAGTGACTTATTCAAGGTCACACAACCACTACGTGTCTGAGGCCAAATTTGAACTGAGGTGTTTCCGACTCTGGGGCCAGCACTCTCTCTATACACTGTGCCCCTAATTGATAAAAACATCCTGTGCAGTTTGAACAAAGTTCTGCAGAATGACAGGCCACATGATGCATGTTCTAAAGCTCACAGCAATGAGGTCTGAGATTTAGAGCTGAAAGGGGCCCTTAGAGGTCACCTAGTCCAACCCCCCTCAGGTTATAGCTGAGGGATCTGAAGCTCACGGGGGTGTGATTGGCCCCACGTCACACAGCCAGTATGTAGGTGACTGGATTGCATATGAGCATCCACGCTGATTCCAGCGCCACTGTTCTTTCCACTATACGGTGCTGCTTAGGTGTATCTAAACTGCCTCTAACACAGGAGCTGCTCAATGTTTAGGAGCTGGCTCTCTGAAGAGAAATAAATACACAATATCATTACGTTTAATCTGTATTACTAATGATTTCTCCATTACTTTCTCAAGTATAGACAATCAACAAAGCAATAAATTAACCACTGATCTGTAGCATGTGGTGATTTCCAAAGTGGAAATGCTCATCCTGAAAATGGAACAACTGGCTCTTGGAAGCTCCCTTGGAGCTGGCTCTAGTATACCCACTAAACCCAAATTGCTCTGATTCTGGAGAAGCCTATTTCAGGGTATGGGGAAAATACATTTTTATAATTATGAACAAACAAAAGCAAAGACTTCAATGCACTTAACCATTATTTTAAATATACTAGTGCCCTTTACGCTGCTTCATAAACCTCTATAATCAAAGCTGACATATTGGAAAGACAAATCAGGGGGGCAATTTGTGGACAAAGGACCAGTCTTAGGGTAAGGAAGAACTGGATTCAAATCTTGCCTTTGGCACATAGAACTGACAAGCCCCACAAATCCTCAGTACTCCAGGCAAATCTTTGTGACTAAAAATTCTCAGACAATTGCTGGTCTGCTTTTGGATGGAAGTAACTTCTTAAAACTGAACTCCTACTCCCTGCCCCCCGCAAAAGGTTTTATCACTGAATTCCTTTAAAGCACTGAGTTTCTCTAGAGCATTTAACAATAGCTGACACATAGTTTCCTCTATACTTAGATCTAATTTTTCATGTGAAGCCATCAGGACCTGGGAGAACTCAAGTTGACTTGTGGTTAGTTAATGGTTGCAAGGAGGTAAAGGCAATGGTGGTAGCAGTAGTAATGACAGCAACAGTAGGTAGTAGGGAGAAGTAGTTATAACCCAAGTTAAGTGAAGATCCCTGAGAAAAGTATTTCTAGGCAAGCATTATAAGATCAAAACAACTCTATATATGCCCTTTTACAGAAAATTGGTAAAAAAAAAACCCATTTGAATATTCTATCGGTAATAATCCAGAAACTGAAGAAATTAACTTGTAAATGTATTTTTTTTTAAAAAAATGGGAGACACTGTCACATTTATTATCCAGATTTTATAATGGATAGGTTACCTTCTTACCATTTCTTTTCTTCCTTTTCTCCACCCCCATAAAAGAGAAAGAAACATTTTGAATTTGGAGTCTCACAGTCAAATGAATGGTCAGCACACTTTTCTGTTTGAGAATCTTTGAAACACATTGTTAAATGGACTATAGAGAACTTATACCTTGCTATTTAATTTTTTTGATTAAATCCAGAAATATTTTAAAATGAAATTTCCAGTGTGAGTATAAAGAATCTACCATACAACTTTTTTCTGCAGTATTAATGTTTGCATATGAAGATAGTCAGACAAAGTGTCGAATTTAGAACATAAATCATTAGTTCCTCTGTTCTTGTAGTTATATAGCTACAACTAAAGGGCAGAATGGTATAGTCATTTTTTTTTCTGCAACTAAACAAGGTAAATAAATATGATATATTGGTACATCATCCCACCACTCTGCATATGGTGCACATTAAGGGTGTATTCATTTACCATATGAATATAATTCCTTTTACCACATCTACTCTTAGTTCCAAGCAGTAAATATAGAGTTGTTTTGCCTGGAACTTGAGGGCCTGCATTACATCATCGAGCACTAAACATCTTAGACCTTCTGGAGAATTTCATGCATACAGTTTTTGTGACACCTGAACTTGAATATTGCCAACACACCAACTTGTGGAATTCTTCAAGGGAAGAAAGCAGCATATCTGGCTTGACGTCAGAGCCCCAAGACAGACATGCTAACGCTACAAGGGAAACTATAGCTATGGCTATGATGCACACTCGGTTCTTTAAAAAGACAGGTCAAGAACCAAACCTCACTGTGGATGAGGATGTCTGAGATATTCTCTGGCACAAAAACCTGCTACATGCTTCATAGCCTTTTGTTAAAATCACAAAACATCTAACACAAACTGGAATAAAGTCCTTTGGACAAGGCTGTCGTCTCTAACTCCTTTCCTAAAGTGAAGTGCAACCAACCGACAGTCTTAGAACTGTTTATTTTTAGTACATTTTTAAAAAATATGCACATATAATACTTGCTTTCCCTCTGAGTCAAGGATGAAATATAATTTTCCATATTTATAAACAAAATAAAACCATACTTGGTTATAATTCTGCGAAACAGAAAAATAATTATTTTTACAATGGTAAATATAACTACAACAACACAAAGAAGTGCCATTTCAATATTATTCCACACAAAATATACTTTGTATGCCAACTTTTTTTTTTTTACATGCACACCTGATTTAGCAGATTTCCCCAGGTATTGGCAAGCACTAATTTCCCAGTGATGGCCAGCAGATGGTGCTCTAAGACACCTACTTCTATACAGTAATAATTGTTAGTTTCTATCCAGCCATTTTTTGGCAAGACAAAGAATAAGGATTTATCAGTAGCTTCAGTGAAAGATATTATGTTTTACCATAAAAAGGACATAATTCCTGTATATGTGCACAGAAATATACATATGCATAAGCACATACACTAAAGTACCTAGTAAATAATTCACACCTGGACATATTATACCACCACTTTTCTCATACAGTTGATGTGCAGTACATGTGCATATTGGTAGTATTTATGTTCATATGGTAAGATCATTCTAAATTCATTAAAAAAAAATTTAGAATGCCTGAAAGTTAGAATTCATTTTTAATTATAGGAGGAATGTCTCATTAGGGGGATACTGGTAAAATTAATAACAGTAGGACTTATGGTAATGACTTAAGTGATTGATGAGAGTACAACAAAATGAAGTTTTAGACAGAGAAAAAACAGGCAGCTATATCATACAGTACTTTAAAAAACAGCTCTGTGGTCTGTTCTTTCTAGCCTTATGGTTAATAAAACCTTCTTTCTAATTAATGGTGCTGAAATATTTTTTAAGGAACAGAATCATGTTGTGACGAAAAAAAAAACACAACTAAAATAGTTGCTCTTTTTTCTCCCAAGCAGACGCCATTCTCATAAAGTAGAAAGCTGACATAGATTAGCATGTCTGATTGCAAAGAAAAAAAATAACAAAATGCCACCTTTCAATCAAATCAAAACCAGAATGTGCAAATGGAAAACTACTTCACTGAAATAATGTGCACACAAATCTAAGTCACAACTTAACAGTCTATGGACGTTTGTCTCTAAGACTAATCACCGGGGGATTAAATGCACACACACCCATTCACTCCCTAAAATAATTAATGCGCTTTGATTCTTTAAACCAAAGTTTATGTTGTTTTGTGTTTTTATACATGAAATAGCTGCAAATAATAGCAATTACTTCATACTTTTCCATATATAAGGTATATAATGACACCTCAATGCTTAAAATATTGCGAAGTGCAGTATGAAAACTTAGACGATTATTTATTTAAAAAATAATTAGAGATATGGCATGTAGACCTCAATAACACAGGAAAAAAGAGCTACTCAGGAAGAGCAAGCCACTCTCTGGCAGGACTCTCCCTCACGAAAAAATAACTGGTAACTAAGAACAAATGTGAGATGCTCCATTTATATATCAAAACTATTTCTAATTAATTTGTAATAAGTACATATTATAAATTAAATGTGTAGCTTATTGTGCTATGTGTTTATAAAAGTATTTTTCACAGAAGTTAATAACGTATGATTATCACTCAGAGACAAAAAATTCTGGTAGATGTGAAAATATGGTATTTGCAATGTAACAGGCCAATTTCATTAAACACACGGAGCCTGTTTTTTTTTTTGAAAGCCTAGAGTTGTTATATACAAAACTTACCCAATATGAATTAGTTTGACTTTGCCCAGATGATATACATATTAAAATTGGGTAGCATGTTATTTTTCATTCTCTCTCTCTGTTTCTTTTTGTTTAAACAGTAATAAAGCTATCGACTTTACAAACTGCACTAGTATTAGATCTGGAGACGGTGAAGTGATAGGAATGAAAAAAAAAAGGAGAGGCATATGGCCTAAGTAAGTAAAATTAAATTTCCAAAGCAGACTTATTCTCTTGACTTTCAAATTAGAAAAACTACTCTATAACTGAATGAGAACCTATAAAAAACTGAAAAACAACAGGCCTAGAGATTTCTTTCATGTGCTTTTTTACATAGGAAAGGAGGAAACTTTTAATTCAATAGTCTAAGTAAAACAAGTTATTAACAAGTTATTATATGCATCTCTGGCCTATGTATTTATTACTTCACATTTAGTAAAAAACACATACTTCGGATCACACACACTAGATATTAGAGGAAGAAACACAGACTAAATATACAAAAGTTAAAAAATCCTCATTTGGCAAAAACACTCATTTGAAAATTAATCTGTCTTCAGAAGTTGTCAGTGGTGCCATCAACACAATTAAGAGGTACTAATTTTACACAAATATCTCTGAGTAGTTCAAAGTATAAAAATGTCATTTTTCTTTCAAGAAGTATAGATTGGGACAGAAAAATAATACTTGTTTTATTTTTATTTTCTTTTTGATTCCTCAAAGTAAATGATGATTTTAAATTAAATTGAGGCATCTGACATTTTTAAAAGGCCAGAATGGGAATATAATGCTGTAGGAAAAGTGGTGAATTTGGAGTCAGGAACCTGGGTTTGAACCCCAGCTTTGCCAACTGCAACCTCTGTAATCTGGAACAAATTCCTTAAACTTGCTGGACCTTTCCTTCCTCATTTGTAAAATGAGGGGGCTGGTCCTGATGCGCCTGTATGGTCGCTTCAAGCTCTAAAATCTATAGTCTTATGAAAGGGATATAATTTACTTTAAGGAATTTAATTTAGCAAATACATTACTGTGTACCAGCATTTAACGTAACTCTCTTGTACTGCTGCAGTATTTTTCCACATAAACATGAGGAGTAACCGAGTTAGTATTCACCACTCTCTACACAAACTGAGCCTAATGTGCTGTAGAAGTAACAGTAATTTGGCTGGTATTTGTCCAAGTGGCCTATTTGTTTAAAGGACTTGACTCTCAAACTATCAGATTGGAACACTGTTATTATCATTGTGATTCCTATTTTACGGATTAGGCTAATAGATCTCTCAGTGTGAGAACAGAGGTTCTTAACAATAACAAACGATATTTCTATAGCGCTTTGAAGTTTGTAAAGTTCATATATGATCTCATATGATATTCATAATATCCTTGTGTGGTAGGTACAACAGACTATTGTTCTCATTTTAAAGATGAAAAAACTGTGTCTGGTTAAGTGTCTGTGGTAGGATTAGAACACAGGTCTTCCTGATTCATTAACACTATTCACCAAGTTTGACTCCAAATTTGAGTCTCTAGCTCTTCAATGCTGTTCTTTACAAGGCACTAATGACAAGATCCCCTGCCCACCTTTTAAAAACTGTATTGCAGCCTCCTTTCAAAAGTGTTTGGAAATTCTTATTTCACGATGTGGACTTACATTTCTGAAAGACATCAACAGTTAGTTGATGTGAAACGCAATAATCCTAGAGACACAAAAGTGTAAACCATGTGTCATTAGGGACTTCCCAGATTTCATTCCAGAATGACCAAATCCCACATGGACATGATGGCCAGCTAAAGTAAGTGAAGGTATCAACCCCAAACCATCACCTATCACCAATTTCCATCATCCTTGTTCAATACAGTGCTGGCAATGAAACTGGTTTAAGACAGGTAAGACTGGATATACTTAAAGATCTTCCTAAATATCTGGATATAGATAACAAAGTGACAGGTTTAGTAATTATGACAATCTAAGGCATTATTTTCTGATGGGGGTAGGAAAAATGAATTAGATTTGAGGAAAGTTAATAATGAAAAGCAAGTACAATGTACTTTTAGTCAAAATAATGCTCAGAGAAAAAAAACCAATTGACATATGGTTAACATGTTTCAACTACATATAAAATGGAGGTATGGCGTTGCTTATCAGCCCTAAATACTTTAAAATTCTTGATTCCACTAACATTTGGAGGGAATTCTCCTGATTTGGTATAAAATGCAGACATTTGCAATTTATCACAGAAAAAATTTTGCTTAGGCACTAGATCATACAGCCTCTATTGATTAACTTCCATAGTGTATTCATGTAAACAGAATTGGATCTGAAAAACCTGTATCACAGAATCTCTTAAAATGCAGCTAGAATTTGCCCAACTATAAAAGATTTAATCTCCATAAAAATATAGATAGCACAATCTGTTCAAGTCAGTGAGATATAAGATGGATTTTAAAGTTGTAGTTTGTTTTCTAATTGAAAAACAAAGATGACATAAATAGGTACTACTGAACTACTTGGGTAAAAATAACCTGGAAACATGTGCTTACCCTAACAAAATAAATTGCAACTTGCTTTAAATTAGGAAACTGTAAATATTTAAGAGCAGTTAAAATGCTCTACCTTGTGAAATAAAAATCTAATATGCTATTCCTGCAGTAACTCTTCAATGTTGTCATAATCATTTTAATTAAATTCTCATTTTTCAGGTGGTCCCTTTAATTGTTTTTTTCCTACTACTTAATGTGTTTTTTTTAAAAGCCATTTCTTTTCCCCAGCTGTGTGTGATTGGTTTTAATGGTAGCTACTTCCTTTTTTGCCTTCTGTGAATTACACTTTTAAACGGTTGCACGTTTTGTGTTTTACTGCTTCAGTGTAGTTTCATAAAGAATTTTAAGGCTGTTGCTAAACATTTTCATTTCCCATCTGTAAAACTAAAAGTCAGTGAGAAATATTCCAGATTGGCCTTTTACAACCAGTTCTATTTTTTAATATATAAATGAAAGCGCATTATTACACAGATTGTGCAAAAACCTGGCCTATTTCTCCAAAATTATAATTTTTTTTTCTGTTCTTTAAAAATAAATAGTTGGCAGACAAAATAATTTGTGGCATCTCTTTTGATTCTGGGTAATTGTCAATTGATGACACATTGATATTTTCCTTTGTGGAATGCTATTTTCAGGTAGGACTAAACTTTTCAGACCTTGAGGGAAACATGGAACCCAAAAATGTGATTTTAAGCTTGTGTTTTAGTCATTAGAGGTCACACAATCTTAACAAGACCACCTGGACCTTCTTTAATTTAACCTTGAGAAATTAAAATTACTTGTTAATTTAATTACTTCATCACAAGAAAAAGGTATCTACAGTAAAAATTTTATTACCAGCCACTTGTAAAAAGCTTTCTGGTAAAATAAATTGTACTTACTGCCTGGGTTATCTCCAATTCCATTGTTTTTCCCATTCCAATACCAGAGGAGGAGTGTTGCATCTCGAGACCCAGAGAGAATGTAACAATTTCCTCCAATGTATGACTCAGATCGGGCAAGGCAAGTGACGACATCCCAATGTCCAAATACCACTTGTATCAATTTTCCTGAAATACAAGAGATTGATTGTTGACTACAAATGGCTGCTATTAATTAAATTTTATTTCTATATGTTCATTAAAGCAAGGTTAGGGAGACTTCTGTTTAGAATAAGAATTCAATAGGTTACTTCTCTATGTCTTAGAAAGTCACAAAATTGCCTAACTTAAATAATCTGTAATTCTGACTTTTCACTTATTTAGCCTGGCCTCTCCCATTAGTTGTGATTAATAACGGTTTACATTACTGCATTCCATTTGCATTTTCTCAGATAAGATACATTTAAATGCAACAGGTCATATGGGAATATTTCCAATATTTACATACTGGAATTACATAAATTTGGAGAAAGAAGGAACTTAAAGATTACTAGAGTAGTTGGGTCATTTCTGTTGTTGCTTTTTAAATTATTTATATGGCTGAAATTCATTCCATAGAGGTAGTGATGAAAAACAAACTTATAGCTGTTTATTCAAAGGTAAATTTTCAGGGGGAGAGCGAGGAGGAAATGAGGTGGGAAGAGGGAAAACCTCAATAAAACGGTGGAAGGTTGTGTTTGTGTGTGTGTTGTGTATATACACAAACATGTATAGGATATACACACATACAGTATGTTAAAATATACACTTGTATGAAAATGTGTATACATGCATACACACAGATATGTATATATGTACACACATATACAAACACAAATACTGGCCTTCATTTATCCAAACCAGCTGGCACATAACTTTGGAAATTTTGTAGGAAATTAAATCACAACAGCAGCCCCTCCATTTCATGTCTAAATCTCACTAGCTACCATTTTCCCACTAGACTGCCTCACTTCTAAAATTCCTAAAATAAATAAATGAATGTTCCAAAGAGTGTTTTAATATATTAACATCCCCATGGATTTCTATCTGAATAAAATTTCTAGCAGGGCCCCAGAAATGTTGTTCAAGGGCACAAGGAGAAAGCCTTCATGCTTACAAAATATCACTTAATATACATGCAGAGCTGATAAAAACTGTAGCTTATCACAAGTGAAATTCATGCTCTACGAAAAGCGAGGACTTGTACCTGCTGCATTCATATATTCAAGCTGCCAATAAGTATTAGTAAGAAAGTATGATTACTTTTGATATGTTTTGATGTCTTAAATTTTATTTAAACCCACAAGGCTACTAAAAGGAAGGATACAGTTTTAGAAATCAAGTACAGAAAAAAGGAAAATATAGGGGGAAAAATGAAGAAAATGACTAAATACTTTGTTTAGTTGACTAATGCTCCTACGATGAAAATATTTAACTCATGATCGACAATGCTGCACCCAAGTTTTTAAATGGTATCTGCTTTAATTTCAAATTACCATATTAATTATGTTTTTTTAAAAATGCTATAATTTAGGGGGAAAATGTTTCCACTGAAGGCTTTTAAATATCCATACAAGATCAAAAACTCTTTCCTGAATTTTCAGGTTTCTTAATTACAACGGTCTCTAAATTGATACTATTACCTTTTTGCCTTAAAAACAAATTCCAACTGCAGATTTTATTTTAATTATGATTCTAATGAGAATAAAAGTGGGAACAACATGTATTGAAAATGTTTTTTTCTTTCATTAAAAAGGCTTTTCTTTCACTTATTGGGATATTTCTGATCCCTGATCCTAACACTATTTAAAGTTCTTGAAGGTACAACAGGAAGACACATATGGTCCCTTTCCAGATCTGAGGTGGGAAAATAAAATATACCAATCACAACTACAAAGCAAAGATGAAGCCATGAAAGAGTGCAAAAATATAGTACTTATAAGGTGAGATAAATGTCACTATATTGTATCATATTTTTATTAGAACAAATAGAACTGAAATAATTTTGCACTTGGAGACATGAATAGCTGGGTCCAAATCTCGCTTCAGACACTTAGCAGCTATGTAACCTTGGGCAAGTCACTTAACCACTCTATACCTTAGTTTTCTCATTTGTAAGTAGAAGGGACTGAACTCAATGGCCTTTAAGGTCTATGCTTGCTGCTCCTCTAGTTTATCTGCTCTTCAGCAATGCCAGGACTTTGGCCTGTCCCTGTACTACAGAAGTATGCATAGCACAGAGTTGGAGGAGGTAACATTTGCCAGTTAATCAACCTCTTATTGTTTTATACCAAAGTACAAGTGTGGAGGTATAACTACTAGCTCTGTATTCAAAATGCAAAGGGCATGGCAAATCCAAGTGCCCAAAGCTGAAAATGGCCTATTTACCTTGCTGAAATGGACATTGTTATTTGGACATGAACTTCATCCTCCAGTGGCAGAGGATGACACACTGGAAACAAAGTTATTGCACTCTCAAACTAAGAAAAATCATTCTTTTGTATCAAAGTCAGATACACTGTGATATGACAAACTGTTTTTTAGTTTCACCATTCAAACAGTTTATACTCATGAGCAGAGAAGTTTGTTAAAATGCGAAATTTCTTAATTATGATTATATAGTTATCAGGATTTTCTCCTTAAGTTGTGAAAAATTTCAAGATGGCTTAGGTATTTAAACTCATCAGTCTTATTATCTGACAGAGTTATTTTATGCTTTAGGTCCAAATATAGAAAATATTATTATTGTGCATTTCCCTTTTCTGCCTCTAACGGCCTTCCTCTCAAGTTTATTTTGTTCTAGTCACGTGGCTGAAATTCATTCTTCCCAAATAAATCTTAGCATATCAATACCTGCTGCTCTCTTTCATAAATTATTTTCTGATAATCTCATAAGAGTTCTGCAACATTTTTTTGTTTCCTTTAATGCGAGCCTACCTCTCGACACACTAATGTCAAATAGCACCACAAGCACTAGGATATCCCTTTTTTGACAGAACACATTTTCTAGTTAATGTTTTATTTGACAGCTGTGCTACAAATAAAAAAAAAATCAAGCTCAAGACCCTGAATTACTGAATCTAAAAGGCTGCCTGAAAATAATTCCCATTGCTGGGGGAAGGTTTTATTGTTGCTTCTCCCATACTAGGTTGTGCCCAGAAAACATGATTTACATTAAAAGAACTTCCTGTCACCAAAATTTTTTTTTTTAAATCCTGAAATCTAACAAGGGAAGGGCTTTTTGAAAAAGTGCTAAAATATAACTGAATTCAACACTTGTGATAGCTTTGCCATTATACGTTAGTGATCACAGAATCATTTCCCCTTGCTCCTCTGCCAAGCCTGGGGAAAATATTCAACTATAATATTCTTGCTTTCATAAAAAAGTGAAAGAAACAAAACACAAAGATATAACTTATAGTGAAACCTATACTAGGCTTTGTTTTGTCCACAGGACATTAAGAAACCAAAAAGAAAGCATGAAAAAGTTTTTTATTTATTTCTTCATAGACTTTTCTGAAAGGTATAAATATTTTGTTTCCTCATCTTCTGGGGCAAGATCAGTTCCATCCAAATGAATTTTGAAAATAACTGTTAATGAATACATTAAAGTAACACATTTGTATAGATTAAAAATTCCACAGAGATAAAGATTTAGAGCTGTGTTTGTTTTTTGGTAAAGGTGGAAAGTGCAGGACACAATGTCCCAAAGTGTCCCAAAAGTCTCAGTGTAGTTTTAAGCTATTAGTTTAATCATTTTAAATCATTTTTAGTTTTAATAGCTTAAAACTACACTAAAACTTTTTGGAACACCCTGTGTACTAGAGACATATAATGGGGTTTAGAATTCTAAAACAGGGTGTCTTTCTGACAAAACTAATCAACGCCTTTAAAATTTTGACTATGACGGACAATGACTATGTGAGATTAAGAATGATGATCCTGAGGAAGCTTAAGATCTGAATAATAAAGATTAAATTATATTCTTAATAAATTATTCAATAAACTAGGAAAATATATTTTAGAAAGATTGTCAACAAAGTAGTAACAAAAAGGATTGTCTGTGAAACTTCTAGGTAACCAAAAATTTCAATTAAACACAGCACTATATTCCTAAAACATTCTAAGATTTTACTAGATTATAATGTCAACTTTAGCATTTGACCATATAATAGACATATGTCTATTATATATTTCACAGAATCACAGATATGGAGGGAACTGTGGGACTCATTTAGCCCAGTTGGTATGCACCAATGACTTCATAGCCACTAATACTTCATTAATCTAAAAATGGAAAGCACATGATATTTATTCTTTTTATTAGAAAGGTTTTAATCTTATATTATTTTCTAGAGGCTCTTAAAATATATCAGGCTACAAATTAACTAGATTTCGTAAGTTTCTCAGTATGTTGATCTTCATCCTGGAAGAAACTCTTTTACCTAATATGCAAAGCTCTACAAAAACTCATTATATTAGTTCTCATGGGGTAATATAGTTGAGCATGGTGTATCCCTTAGGCAGATGCATGCAAATGAAAATATGGGCCTGTACTTTTATGCTATCTTAACAAGAGCTCCTGTCATGCATAAAAGCAGGAGTCAGCTACTTTTCTTCATGATGGTGTAGTTTTTAGAAGGATTCTACACAGAACTGGGTAAAGGAGAAGAAAAATCAATTCCCAAGAGGTATGCTTAATGAGACTTTGTAGGAGGCAAAAAACCTTCTCTATAAAATAAAAGAGGGAAAACACTAGATATGTATGTACTCCCCATAAGCTCATACATATACATATACATAAGCACATGCTATTTACATACAACTACTGCCTTCAAAAAATGATCAACTATGCTGCAAATACATTTTGGCTGAAAAATCTTTAAATAGAAAAAGAATACTAAGGGTTAATTCACAGTGGCTTTCAGTGATCATACCTTGGATGGGGTAAAAAGTAACAGTATGTTTTTTTTTTCTTTCTTATTTGATATTTTTTACAAATCAGAAATAGACCATTCTTGTTCAAAGCAAGAATATGAAAAAATATTCCAAACACTTCAGTGTTTACTTGTATAAAATTGAGTGGTGAAGAAAATGACATTTACCTGTGTCTGTAGAATAGACCCGGAAACTCTTGTCCCAGAAACCACAGACAAGAATATAGCGGTTGTCAGAAGTGATGACAAAGCACTGGGAGTGGACCTGAATACTCTGGTCTAAAAGGTCAGTGATCTGCCTCCTGTGCATTCCTGTATTGCTAGCTGTGGAAGATGAAAAAGAAACAACTAATTATGTATAGTCAACAAAGCTCTATACTTTAATCAACCAATTTGTGGGGTTTGTGAACAGGTGATAAATTCAAATACAAGAATACTTGTTCTTTCATTTAAGGCAATGCCCCTCCCCCCACCAATGCACACATTTGTTGCAAGAATGTGAGTAGCCAAATTCAACATCCTAGCAAAAACGTCTTTGCCTAGGGGAGAGAAACAATAACATGTTACAATTTTAAAATAGTGTACAATCCACAGAACATGCATTATAGCTCTTGGGTAAGTCTAAACCAGATTACAATCACAAAACTGTATCACAGATCGGTTTGTATTCCTGACAATCTCATTACAACTATTGTCATGAGAATGGAGTCATGTTGTGACAGACTATTACCTTTAACATTTTGTCACAAGGAAAAGATATTAGAATTTAAATGTCACATATTCTGTGAAATATCGCAGCATCTTGTACTACTTTAGATCTAACGGGTCTTTAATTTGACTAGATGTGCAATCCCAATCCCCTGTTTACAGGAGCACCATCATGTAAAGGAAGAGGAGAATGACTATTTATTAAAGATATGTGTAATTGAAAAAGTTGAAGCAGAGAGTATTGCTATTTTCCTGAACCTTATTTAAGCAATAAAACAAGACAGAGTGACTAGCACACAGTGTTTCCAAGCTGCTACAGAATACGTGGCTTGGGGTTTATCTGAAGGCACAAGGGCAGACAGAATGACGTCGAGACACATGGGAAGGGTAATAATCCTCTGAAAATAGGCTACCAGGAGTGCCATTATCAGAAAAGGAAATTATACTCAATAAGCCCTCCTTGATATTATAAGGTTAGCTATGTAGAAAGTTGTTTCCAGGGTCCTAAAGGATGTTTCAACACTGACTTTGCCATTCAAATAAGATTTTTTTTTCTGGAAGAAAAAACTGAGGCTGAAACAAAGTAAGATGAAAAGGTAGTATTAAAATCCTTTCCAACTAAGATTCTTTTTGTGGTCTTTAGTTTCTGAAAACACAATGTATTCACTGTTGATGAGTGTAGCACAGGTGTGGAGATAAGACTCTGGAAGTAACAGCAAAAACAAACTCTTCTACATCTTCAACACTAAAATGGTTTAGGTGAAAAATTCATATATAAAATTCTAATCAGGAAAAGTAAATCTAAATACAACTCACTAAAAGCAGTAGTTTCATGTGGGATTTGGGGGATTTGTATTTTATTTTTGTTTTTTAGTGGAGGAGAGAAGGTAAAGGATAGAGGACAGTGTGTTAAGTTTTCAAATTAAAGTTCTGCCAACATCTATCACAACTTCATGCACTGAAGGGTACTTCATAACTATTACTGAATGATGGGGGCATCTGATGCCTTTCAAGAGCATCTGAGTCAGTAGTCAGTTGATCAGTAGTAGTTACAAACATAAGAATTTTTGTGGGGTAAGATCATCTCCTCCCTCCCTTCGGGGACTAAAATGCTAGATGAGAAAAAACCTTCAGTCATAACTCTGAAGCCTGGGAAAGGCAATGCTGTTTTCTGAAGGAAGAGGAAGTCCAAGAGATACATTTTCTGTGCAGCAGTCCCATACAAATCCATTCAATTCCATTAGACCAAGAAATAGAAACAAAATCTGTAGTGTTTTCTACTTGACTATTATAGAATTAGCATTCCAAATAAGAGTTATTGAATGTTTGTACAGATCTGCACCTATTTTGTCTTTGCTCTAGTTATACAAACTTTCAGTGGGCAGGGGTCAAGTCATTTTGGAAAACTATGGAAGCTCTAAACAGTCATAAGCAAGTATGAACTCTGGCTAAAAGATAAAAATGTAATATTGGTTCAAGGTTCTCAAACATTCAAATGAACTTTCACCAATAAAATGCCCACTTGGAGCAGATATGGAATTTAACATCATGACCTCCATTATTTCAAATACTTCTGTATATAACTTAACTCACTGTCATCAAATCAATTATTCAAAATAGGGGTCAAGGGTGAGGTTATATTAGGACAAATGACATATGCATATTCTACAATATTTTAAATAAAAACCTTCAAATTCTCATGATAAACTAAAGGTTTTATGGGATCAGCAAATAAAATAATGATGAAAAACTTAAAATTCACAGTAGGCCTACCTTAGATAATGCAGAATTCCCTATTTGGATTTTTAGTCTAGTTAAATTGAAATTATTTATATTACATATAAAAAAGCAAAATTAAAGAAGTCCAAACTAATTAGATTTAATAATCTACTACTATAAAATATTACATTTACCTAGAATAGAAAGAAATTTAAAATGACTCAGAAAATGGGGTCTTCTGTTTCCCCAATTAAAAAAAAACCCCAACATTTCCTATAATGATTCAAAATTTTAGAAAAGTATTTAATGTGGTATTCCAAGATTGAGGCAAAGAAGTCAACGGCTCCACTGGAATTATGTGTACTTTCATGTAGAGAGAGTACTTCTGTGATATATGCTTGAATTTTGGAAAATTAATAAATTAGTTGGCTTTCACGTTAGACTCCCTCTAGTCTATCATAATAATCAATTTATAAATGGCAGCATTTTAGCCCTATGCTGAAATAAATAAAGGTTTTAAGGTAGGAAAAAGATAAGTGATCTACAGAACAACTTGGATTTTTAAAAAAACACCCAATTCAGAATTGCAGACTGTCATGTAACATTCTAATTTAAAACAACAACAGCTAGGCAAATGAGAAGCTGAAGAAGAATCCAAATGCTAGTGCTAATAATATTCTCTCATAATTTGGGAGAAAATACTAGTTTTTCCATTTCTAAAATTATTACTGAATGGAGGTGGGTAGGGAAAGAGATTCCAACGTTCTCCATTTCATCATAGTCTCCAAGGCAAAAATGTGACACTACAAGTTTTGGCCAGACCACATTTAATCTCTGACCATGCAACATTTAAGGGTGTAAAATGCTAATATGGACATATAAAGTAACCAAGCATGAAAGGCACAAGAGCAAATTTGTTTTTCAATGTTGTATGTACAACAAATCTGCATTTCATCTCAAAGGGGGTCTCTTTGTGGACTTCTCTCCTTCCTTCTCTCTTTCCTTCCTACCCTCTCTAATTCTTCCATCCTTCCTTTCTTCCTTCCTTCCTATTTAACCTCCAATGGTGATCTACTGGGCTTCTGGGCCCCAGGAAAATGAATACTAATATCTTAACATTGCTATTGGTGGGGCGACATATTTCAACTTTGAAACTGCTCTGCGAATGCACATTAATCCCCTCAGCCCGTACTGTGGGTCTATGAAGAAAGGATTGATCTCCTTTAATGATGAAGCCCTGGCACCACGGTTTTATTTTTCACCACACAGTGCTGCTAAGAACCCCACTGTTATTATGAAAATTTCCCCAGCAAAGGAGCTCCATCACATTACCGGCGCACCGATTCATCATAACGTGCCTCGCTCCTGCTCATCAACAAGTCTGAGTGATGAAAAGATCCAATATTATCCTGACAGTACTTCATGCGCATTCTCAATCACACATTATTACAGCATCCATATTAATTTTCAGTGACACGCGTCCTAGGCCTGTTCAAATTAGGCAAACCAACGAGGGGGAGTTGATGAAATACCAGCATAGCCACAGCTCATTGCATTCCAATTTGCATGCAAATGGTTTATCAGGAAAATTCCATTCCCAGCAACCAGCAAGTGAAAAACAACCGTAATCTACACTTCAGGGCCACCATACAGAGCTTAATGAATCGCAAAGAGAGAAGGAAGTGACAGACCTATGAGAGGATCGATTTCCACTGGCAGCTGGTATGGCTGGTCCTGTACAGCACCTTGATGAGCTGGAATTCACAAAAGATTAAAAAAAATCTGCATTATTTTCATATTTTAAACCATGCAAAAATACCTAAGTCAAATCTCATGTGCAATTGGTTTCTAACCCTCCAAATCTCTTACAGTTTTGTCAGATTTAAAGAAAAAAAATTCAGGTGCTTTCATGGACAGTTTATTAAACATTTATTTTAGATTAGCGCTGTTCTGAATGGGTGCCATCACCAGTGGCTTCAGTCCGGGGCCATAAGCTAGAGCAGATGCTTGACTGGCAACCTCCAATGCTGCAACAAAACAAAATTAAGTGGTAAAGAGCACTGAAAACAAAATGTGACAGCCATCTGCTGACTGGAGCAAATACTATTTTTTTGTTATTTCCTAAAAAGGCATCTTTGAATGCTATAGCACAAAGGACTTGCAAAAATGTCAATTTATGATGGAAAAAGGGAAAGCTCCAAGTCAGGGAACATTTAATGTTTCATCTATCACTTAAAATCAATCAATCGAAAGTCTGAATAAAAATAAAGAAAACCATTTTGCAGATAAATGTTTTTGTTAAATGCATTTGGCTGAGTTACATTCCTAACAATCAAATTGGTGTGTATATATACATATATACGTATATATATGTATATATACGTGTGTGTGTTTTAAAGTTTTATTAACATTTTGCTGTTTTTGCTTCAATTTAAAAATAGAAGTAGAAGATTAAATGGAATCAATATATACCCTAGGCAATTTGTTCTCTTCTCAAAATGATTTTGAATAATACAGACATACTATTAGTTCTGCAAATTTAAAAGAGCTTGGTATACACCGCCTTTCCCTATAAATAATGGTGGACTTAAAGGTGGAGTGGAAAGAAGCATAGACAGGGAGTCAGCAGATGGAGAGATCTGGGTTCTAGACTCAGTTTAATAAGTAACAACCTACATAACATTCAGCAAGTCACTTTCCCTTCTTTGGGCTTCATTTACCAGAACTAGAAAATGAAGATGATCTCTTAATTGTACCATTACATTTTTGCTTGTTTTGTTGGAACTGTGGTTTCATTGATGTAGGGAATTCTCCAGTGAGGAAACCTCCTTGCTCCCAATGCAGCTTTGGATCTGCCCTGAAACTTATAGTCTTGGAGAGCTGCCTGGGGCACTGAGAGCTTAAGTGATTTTCCCAGGGTCACTTGGTTAATATATGTGAAAAAGGGACTTGAACCCACAATTTGGTGATTACAAGGGCAGCACTTTATCTACTACATCATGCTGCCTTATATGATTCCATATTCCAAATTCTCTCCCTTCCTTCCTCTCCACCTCTCCCTCCCCCCACATTCAGAAGGCAAACAATTCGATATAGGTTATACATGTGTAGTCATGCAAAACATTTCCATATTAGTCATGTTGTGAAAGAAAACATAGATTAAAAAAACCTCAAGAAAAAGAAAGTTAAAAAAAGTAAGCTTCAATCTGTACTCATGCACTAGCAGTTCTTCCTTTGGGGATGGATAACATTTTTCATCGTAAGTCCTTCAGAGTTGCCTTGGATTCTATTACTGAAAATAGCTAAGTCATTCACGGGTGACCATCTTACAATATTGCTGTTACTTTGTACACAGTACATTTCACTTTGTATCAGCTCATGTAAGTCTTTCCAGGTTTTTCTGAGAGCACCTTGCTCATTTCTTATAATGCTTAGTAATCCTTCATTCTAATACTACCTGAATATATCCTCATGGATACTGAGAATCTCCATCATTCACTAAGACTTTGTGCCCCACAGAGACACAGAACCAAGGTGTTAGTACAAGAAGGCAAGATATAGTTAATGCCTGAGCTTTAGTAATAGTAAAAGGGAATTCATATAGATCTTGAAGATCCTACTCAATGGAAGACTTTGACCTAGAGGAAGAAGCTGAATGGAGCAGCCATAGTTACTTGCAGAAATTATGGGTGCACAACAGCAATAGTTGGTCTAAATTTGGTAAAACTAAAAGTGTATGGTGTGAGAGTATGTTTCTTGAAGGGAGAGTTACTGAGCCTTTCTGTATCCCATGAAGATAAACAGAGATGATAAGATCTATTTAAATATAACTATAAGTAGATCTGGTCACATTTCCTCATTTCTCACCTGAAACTCTTCAAGGGGAGATTCTGGGACTTCTCTGACTGACTTCTCCAAACCCCAGTAAACGCATTAGTGGATAACTTCATCTTCCTGCAGGATCTCAGCAGCCTTGGTACTCCCCTCATCGCTATCCTTGGGCCTCTCCAATGGAGCTGGGGGCAAGGGGAGCACGAACTCCAAATCTCCATTTCAGGAGAGAGCTCAGCTCAAACCTCACCTGGCTTCACTACTTAGAGATCTCTCTGACTTCACCAGGTACTTTCTCTAAGTACCTTCTCCTCCCTTTTCACCTTCCTTTTGTGTTTTGTCTTCCCTCCTTGAGGGCAGAGACTGTCTCTTGTCATACTTATAACACCTGCACTTAGCAGAGTCCTTGGCCCGTAGTTGGCTGGTTGTGGTTGTCATCATTATGCTTCAGTCAAGATTCAGTTCATATGACTGTAGCTGATCAGGCCAGTAGGGCTTAGAATGCTCTACCACAGGTTGGGCACCAATAGTCCAAACTTGCGCATCCTGTGTTTCCTTTGAGCTGTCTCAATTCTGCTTTGCTCATGGAGCACAGCACGTTCTCTGACGAGGGCACGCCATGCTAAGTGGTCCTGCTGGCCCTTAGCAGGTGCTTAATAAATATTTATTAACTTTTGACTAATATTAAGCATATATTCACTAGAATGGTGCGATTGATTAATATAGATACAGGCATAAAAACGTAAAAACTTATAGTTTAAAATTCCAGAACAATAATCTACCCTGTCACTTACTGCTCTAATGTTATTACATACTCATATTTTGCCATGGGGTTTCTTGTGACCTATGGTATCACTATAAAATATAAACCAGCTAGATATATACTCTCAAAACTTTTCCCCTAAATTCTAGGAAGTATGCATCTACAGATTCAGAGAATAACTATTTAGATGGTACTTTTGCATCTGTTGGAACTTTCTGAATGTAGTATTGGTAACTGAGAAATACAGATATCTATAAAATATTAAATTCTATTACAAAATATAAAAAATATGATATATATTTTTATATATGCACACAATTAATTATGAAAGCAAAACTCTTATGAAGCTTGGATAGAAGTACAATAGGTACTTGCCTTAATTTTTTTTTTAATTGTAATTTCATTGGTATAGAAAATATCTTGTGGGAAACTTCCTGCACCCTCAAAGGTCAGGTCCTTCTCTCCAAATTATTATCTGAGTGTTGTCTAGAAGTAAAGCATCTTGCCCAGGGCTGTACAACCAGTATATGCTACAGGAAGACTTTATCTCAATCTTCCTGACTCTGAGGCCCACCTTCTCCATTACTTATCTCAACTTATACTGTTCTACTTTTATTAAATTGATATTTCCTAATAAAATCATGTAATTTCCCACATTAAAGCTCACAATTTTCTAAGCCACTTTGAAACTTACAGCCCTGTTCTCTCTCAGTACTGTTTTATAAACTCTTTGGTGCTATATTATAAATATAAGTTATTGTTATTTCATCTTCAGTTGGTTGCTGTTACTCTGCTGTACCTCAGGTTCCCACTGCAGGTTTTCACAATTCCCCATAGGGAAGGTAAGGAAGCTGGCAACAAAGGCCTTTACTCCTGCTCTACTGAGGAATTTTACTGTGAACAGTCTCTTCTGTTATTTGCACTCAAGGACTTCACTAATAGATCTAAATTCCACCTCCTCACACACATTCCCACCCCCAACTAACTCATCTCTAGTGACCTCAAGGCCTTAGGAAACTAACTTGAAGGGTAATCTCAACTTCAAACTTACAGAAAGGTCTGAAGTACTCAGTTCTATGCCTAGTGATGGTATATAACATATTTGTAAACATTATTGTTATTTTTACAGGTAGAAAAAGAAAGATCAGGTTAGGAGAGTTAAGGAAACTTATAAATCTTGGTTTTAACTTTTAGACCTATCACTTAATTAAGGAAAAAAAATATGATTGACTCAGATGTATGAGCATGTTGGTATATTTATACTATATGGTTACTTAAACTCTGATTTGATGTCAAAGATGATTCTGGGCAACACAAGTAGTTGCTTAGATGACTTCTGCTTCATATTCAAAAAGCTGGTTAAAAGATGATATTTATTATGGAGTTGAGCACTGTTATCTGTAGTGATGGGTCCTTTAATTGAGTATATACTTAGGTTCCTATTTGTTTGTTTTTATTCTAATGTCAATTCAGTTCTATTCAATTCTAAAAGCTCTTGCACTTAGTTTGATGTAAAGCCATGGTCCCAGAGACTTTATATCTTTCCAATCACTTTAGTTACTCTAACAAGAAGTGCTTTATGCATGACACTGCCAAGCTTTGCAGATGTTTCCACAATTTAAAGAGACTATTCAAACTCATCTGCACAGCTTGTTGCCTAAAATAAAAGCTTAATAAAAGGCCAATGGTTTCAAGGAAAATTTAAATTCTCTTCTTCTCCACTTTCTTTAAATAAAAGAAACAAACTATCTGGACAAATATTATAATGTTGTATTCCTTAAGTCATAGAGACCATCCTACATTTAACAATAGAACACGATCTTGTTTGGAGCATATAATATTCTAGATGTCTGTAACGACCTAAGTGCTAAATATAATTAAGACAAAATGTGTACTTCTGTAGATGATGTTATTGACCTCATATCTTGTTTTTTTCCCAGAGTTTAGGCTGATCAATTCAATATCTCTAGTCTAGTTCCCTCTCCCCTCTGCTTACTGCCTTCTTTCTTTCCCTTCCTCTGCCCATTCTTCCCTTCACCTCTAAAAATGGCATACATTTATGAGCAAGCTTACTGGGGTGCAAGTATAGAAAGGGAGGGGTTTTGTTTTAGTTTGTTTTACTCAAAGCAAAGCTGATTCATAGAGGGACTGAATATACAGCTCTGGCCTCATGCAGACTATAAGCTCTTTGAGGTCAGGGATTATGGCTTCTATTTATTTCATATGCCCCTCATCCCACAGCATTTAGTATACTGCTATACACATAACACAAACTCATTAAATACTTGTGGAATAAATATGAATTTTTTCATTCATATACATGCATATATATGTACTCAATGTCTCTACACATATATAAGCATATGAATGCATGTATATATGTACTATATGTGAAAAGAGATTTTTCAGTTAAACAGCAATTGTATTGTAGACCTTTGATGGAATTCTTCAAGTGGAGGTCAATGTGTCCAAGTAATGTCTGCAAATTGAAAGCTTAAACTTTTGTGAAAGAAAAAGAAATATTTGAAGTAGATGTGACTCTTTAACATGGCTTATAATGTTTACTCCAGCTCAAGATGATATTTCTTTACTCACCAGGAAGGTTGTGCCACTTGTTCACAGCAAATAGCCTGTTAGCGGTAACTGTGATCACAGCAGGAGTTGCCAAGCCAGGCTGGGTGTTGGCTGCTACATGAGTGACAGGGGAGTTGGATGGGAACTTTAGGACCATGATAACATCCTGCTGAGCTTGGTCTGTGAACATCAATGGACTCTGCAGGAGGAGATACTGTTGAGTAGACATGACAAGACCCCAAATACATAGGAAAGAAGAAACAAGGAGAGAACAAGAAAAAGAGAGAGGGTATAGGAAAAGAAGGGGAAGAATAGATTAAAACAAGCAAGCACTACTAGCAGCTGCAAGTGAAAGCATCAGAGAGGCTAGAGGAAACAGGAATTTGGTTTTAATTTTACAAATACATTATGATCTTTGAAATTTTCTGTTTGGAATAATGGATTTTAAGTGGGAAAAACTTCATCCATGCCACTGGATCAGACAAAACAAAACAAAACCCCTCAAATGTTAGAAAGCTTTGTGGTTCATATTCTAGAGAGACAGACTATATAGTTTTTACTAAACAGTTTCCAAGTGCCTGTTATTTGCCAAAGAGCCATCTTTTGGCTCTACTGAGGTAGTATATTGAAGAAAGTGTGGAATAGGCAAGAGTCAAGGAAATTCCCAGAAATCACCAAAGGTTGTGTTGAGCTGACATGGAGATTCTGACAAACAGAATAAAGAGGAAAAAGAAAAAATACATGCATGTATGTATGTGTGTGTGTGTGTGTATAGTGCATATATATATATTTACATACAATACATTTAGATGGCATATGGACATTTTTACAGGCAAAGAAATAACTTATAGGTGTAATGCACAAACTTGATTATAAATTTGTTTAAAAGCAAAGTATAATTAAACGGACTAGTAAAGACAATATACATAGTGTACATAGTCATCAACACCACCCTATATAATGCAAATGTATTTTCTTATTGTAGTAGTTAATTGTAAAGAGAAACACCTAAATGACATCTCTTCCCACCCCACCACCCTACCCCCGCCCCCATCACAAAACAAAGTTCCTGGGTTTTTTAAGCTCTCCTTTGAATAGTAATTCAATAATAATCTCCTTTGATAGTAATTGAAATTGGTAACTTAACACTGACTATTTTCATAGTTACTATCAATATAAATCTTAATATCTGCTAAGGATTTGGAAAATTCCTCCAACTTCTACGTCAAAATCTAGGACGCAGAATAAAACAGTGTACGAACTAGTCAGCTTTATTTGGCAGTAGTGAGCTGTACATTTTCAGTACATTTTCAGCCACTCTCTCCTTCCACATCTACTTTTAAAAATCTGATCAGAATTGTTAAGAATGGAAAGTCTGATGAAGTTCTCCTGGCTGCCTTTCTACTGCCATATTTCAATATACCAGGTATATGTGAATGTGTAAATGCATACATTTAATGTATATTTATTCAGAACTGCTAATAAAAAATTAAATGCATTTGCATTTTTATTATCAGTCCTTTTAAAAAAGTTATTAAGAGTACTTAGAAAAACATATTGCACTAAGAATTCCTATTTGCACTCTTTGCATAAAGGTGTAAATAAAGGCAACTAATAAGCTACCCAGACACCCTTCTGAGCAAGTGGCTAAAAGCCAATCAATATTATGAGTTAATCCTCCCTGGATGCTCATTCAATTAAAGGTGTCAGTAATGCCTCATCTGATGTGGCCTCAATTAAATCCAACTATCTGATGGTGTGAAAACACAGGGGGATACAGCAACAGCAGCAGACCCAGACAAATAGGCAGCCTTCGTGTGGCTGCTAATTACTACACCTGGTGTATATTATGGCTTAGGCACTTAACACAGCACGGAGCAACTTTAATTTCTGCTAAATTCACGGCAGAGGCAGAGGACCCTAATTTGAACTTTAGTAAATAAAATGAAAACACACTTCTGCTTTTAAAAACTCTGCTTCCCAAAATGCAAATTCTTATTTCTTAATGTCATAGAAAACAAGCATTCCAAAATTGTCTTAATTAATTTTATGAAATTGCATTATCAACCACAGATAAGAAATAATCAACAGTAAACAATATGACCTATGAACTGGTCTGTGAGATGCCCTAAGTCAGATACTTTCAAAATATTTGCATATGCTACTAATGAGAAAACTGGAGCATAATATAAATCATGCATAAAACACCTCAGTGGAAGGAAGTTCATGCATGTTTATCTAGTTTGATGGTCTACACCAGAAAATACCATGTTTTAAACTAATTCCAATATTTGTGCTTAAAACAAACAAACAAGCTTAAATCTCCTGAAAGTTGAAGGAGCATATTGTTTACATTGTTGAGTTTCTTTGGTATGCCAACTATTGGTTGCCCAGTAGGAACAAGTCATTTCCTAAGGGTACTCTACAACTATCTTCTTGACCTTTATCATGAGCTGCCCTTTACCCTTCAATGCACTCTCCTGGATGTGGCCCCTACAATAAATGGTCTTGCATATCCTATTATGCTCAAGATGTAAAACACGAATAGCACTATTCCCATCCCTGCTGCATACCCTGCACTGGTAGCAATAGCTGCAAGCTGCTAGACTAGTGGGATAACTGGTAGAATGAGGTTTCCAAGGATAAACCTTGTCATCTTACCATGGAGATAGGTCTCTGAAGGGCAGACAAAGTGGAATAACAGAACAAGCACTGTCTTAGCAATTGAAGGATATTCACAACTTCTGAGGTAGTCTTTCCTCTTTACCTCCCGCTACCACAATTCAATCGGTTGCCAAGTCTTTCTATTTCCTTCACAAAATCTCTCACATTACCCGCTCCCCCACCTCTATACTCACATAGGTTAATGGCCACAGATCAAGGACAGACCATCTTGTCCTGAATTATTATATATTATAATCATCTTATTACATAAGATGATTATGATATCTCTGCTTCAAGTTCTCACCTCTCCAATCTATCCAACAGAGCTGCCAAAGAGATTCTCCTTAAGCAAGAATCTGGATGTGTCATTCCTGTACTAAATAAACTTCAGTAGCTCCCCACCGTTTCTTGGATAAAACACAGATTTCTACTCTTTAGCTTTCACAGTCCTTCACAACTCAACTCCAATCCATCTTTCCAGTTTCATCATTTACTATTCTTATTTCTAAACTCTATTTTCTCTGTCTCCCCATGCTGCTGTAGTGTCCATTCCCCATGTCTAGAATGTATTCCCTTTTCATCTTTACCTCATGAAATTTCTCATTTTCTTCAAGACATAGTTCAAGCACCACCTTCTGCATCTTCTCATGATACTCTTCACTGATCTTGGTATGTGTATGTATAGGTACGTGTATATGTGTGTCTATGTATGTATTATGAAGTCCATATGTTGTATGTGTTTATGGGCGTATATTGTACATGCCTGTATATAGTAGAGATAATAAATGCTTGTTGATTGATTGCTCCCTGGCAAGATAGTGGTGTGGGAAAACTAGTGGCAATGGTGATTAGGCCAAAGATTTTTTAAGAATACTAGGACAGCCCTAGGAGAATCGGAGGCCGTGGGAATATTTTGCCTGACTATAAAGTGGCAAGGAAGTAGCCTCTTAGTTGGTATCCCTACCTCCAGACCTTCCCCTATGCATCCATTCTCCAATGCCCACTGCTATTCCTGAAGCCTAGGTTTGACCATGCCACTGCCCTGTTCAAGAAGCTCTAATGGTACCCTCTAAGAGAAATATAAACCCCACAATTATTTGAACCCTTTCACAATATGGCTCCAATTTACTTTCCCAGGTTTATGATACAGCCCTCTCTATAAGACTGTTTGCTGTTCCTTCATAAGAAGTGCCATTCCAGTCCCCATCCATCCCCATGCCTCTACACAAACAGTCATTGCATGGAACATGCTCCTTCCTCACCTGTGCCTCTTAGGATCTCTGGCTTCCTTCAAAGCCCAGCTCAATCGTCATGCTCTACAGCAGGGCTGTACAACCTTAGGTTATCTTAGGGCCACATTAAAATAAAACAATTATTTGAGGGCCACACCCAGAGTAAAAAACACAGCACACTAACAGAAAGTGAGGGAACGCAAGTCATCAATACGACAGGAGAATGCACGAAGCGTGAAAGCAAACACAAAACAACAAAACAACAACACAACAGTATAAAGGTAGGTGCAAAGTGACTAGTCTGCATCATTCAGATGGAACGCATCCCACAGATCGATTGAAAATTCCATGCGATATGTTCCATCCAAAATACTGCTTAAAAACACCAAAGAAAATTAACATCGAGATTATTTATTAATGATGGAATTTAAAAATCTAATATGCATTCCATGAAAATTATTATTTTATTTTTTCACTTGTGAAAATTAAAACCCACAGGCAGGCCACACAAAATTGTACCGTGGGCCACATGCAGCCTGAGGACCATATTTTGGACAGCCATGCTCTACAGGAAGCCTATCCTGATCTCTCGCCTCTTTTGATCCCCATGCTATTGCCAAGAACCTGTCATAATAAATTATTATGCATCTACTTTGTATATATTTTTTATCTACTTTTTGCACATGTGTGCTTTCCTCCAACAGACTATAAACTTTTGAGAACAAGCATTTTTTGCCTTAGTATCTCTAGCAGCCATCCTTAAATACCTGGCACGTAGTATGTACTTAATAAATACTCGCTGAAAGAATGAAATATTGGCAGGTGATAAGGGAGACAAATATGAGTACTGAGGTGGAGACAGGTCACATTATTTCAGGTTCTGTCACTTAACCTTTTGAGGATTCATCCATAAAATGATTGTGGATGCAGCATCTTTTGGTACCAAATCATGTTACTATGGTCACCATTACTGATCTATGTGACATAGGATATTGTGCCCTTCCTCATAATATCCCAATTTGGAGTTTCATTATATTCTTTACTAGGAACAGGTGACTGGGACAGGAGTTACATGAGACGGAAGAACTTTCTCCAGAATCGAATGTCAAAAGGATATGGAAAAATAAATGAAGAAAGTGTAGTGTCTTTTTTATCCAATTCCTTTGGGACTCATAATATTTTTCAATTATGCTTCATGGTAACCTGAGAGTTTTTATGGCAAAACCAATAGTGTCACATAGTAAAATGCATTTACAAACTCTCCCACTAAAAAAAAAAAGGTAAGAGAATGTGAAAAACAACCATATTGACAAATAAAAGTAGAACTATATAGAGAAAAACAAGAAAATGTCACTTCTTCATTTGGTAATTTAAAGCATTTGGACTATAACTAAGAAGTAATAATTGTGGGATTATCAGTTCTGCACATAACAGAACAGTAAAACAAAATAAATTTATTAAACAGTATTATACCAATGGAAAATCAACTTTTATCAAGTTGAATCTTTCAAATAACTGTTTGTGGTTGAGCAAATTAACAATTCCTATACTCAGCAGAAAAGACAGGCAAGAGAGTCAAATCACCAAGTTCCTTGTATCCTGGATCAAATATGACAGACCATCCAAAGCACAGTGCAATTTTACTCTAAGAACTTAAGCCCGGATCAAGACATCACAAGTCCAGAGGAGTGAGTAAAGTGCTACTTACCACCTGCATAGCAGAACTTCTAGGAGGATGTGGCTCTATAAGCAGCTGAGAAGGAGTTTGTCCAAAACTTCGGATTTGAGCTTCGACAGCCTGAAAAAGGCACAAGCAAGTTTGCATGTTACGAGGTGCTAATTACAGGCAATACAACCATAACTGTCACCTGAAAATGTCAGTTCACACTCTGGCTTGTTTCACACTGAAAATTGACCTCCTCTGTTCACTGAAAGCTAAGTGCCTGGCACTGGCAGTGAGAATGAGGTCATCTTTTACGTTGTGGATGCTATTGCATGAGAACTACCACGCAAAGACTCCTCATCTTGCTCAGAGATGTTAAACAGAAACTAGCAATTACAATCAGAAATATTCTTCCTTGGATTCGTTCAGCTCTGTTTTTTGACTAACTTTGCTTTCTTGCATATGCCTGACAACTAAAAGCTAATATTTTATTACTAAAGATAAAATATTGATTCTATATACCATTTTAAACCTGAAAAATGGAAGAAAGCATCAGTAGAGATAATTTGATCCCATATTATCTTCACTTACATGGAAATCATTATATCTTTGATACATATTGGGGGATTTCCCACACTGTGTTCAACAACTTTTTATTTATTTTTTGGCAGACTTTTCTTTAAAATTTATTTTTATTGATCTTTTGTTTCCACATCATCTTTATTTCCAAATTTATTTTCCCCCTCCCATACCCAGAGTAATCATTACTTCTAACAGAGAATAAATGGAAAAGAGGGTGGGGGAGGGAAGGCATTTAGCAAAACTGAACACTTAAACTGTGTCTGATGTTATATGCAGAATTCCACATATATAGATCCTCACTGCAGCAAGGAAAAGAAGGATGTGCATCTTATCGATTCTTTTCTCCAGGGCCAATCTTGGCTGGTCACTATAATTATACAATATTCAGGTACATTTTTTGTTGTTGTCATTCTTTCTCTTTACACTGTTGTGGTCAAGGTGTATATTCTTTTGTTGGATCTGTTTACTTCACTTTGCATCAGTTCACGCAAGTCTTCTAGTGCTTCTCTGAATTCTTTATGTGCATAATGTCTTATAGCACTGTAATATTCCATTACATCCAAGTATCCCAATCAAGGGACATCTACTTTGCTACCACAAAAGTGCTGTAATGATTATTCTGACATTTATTGGACCTTTCTTTTTGTCTTTGACCTCCTTGGAGGCATACAATCCAAGAAGATTCTGGGTCAAAAGGAATGGATATTTTAGTCATTTTAAAAAAAGGATTACATTCTAAATTGTTTTCTGGAATGGTTGGACCAGTTCACAGTGAAGTTAACAGTGCTATGCCTATCTTTCTGGTACCCCTCTAACATTAACTATTCTAATTGTTTTGATCTGTATTTCTCTCTTATTACCAGTGATTCAGGGGAAATCTTTCATATGGTTCTTAATAGCCAGCAAATCTCTTGAGATTTATTTATATCCTTTGACCAGTTTTCTACTGGGCAACTGCTCTGAATTTTTATGCATTTGTGTTAAGTCCTATATAACTTGGATGTCACACTCTTAATAGCTATTTCACATAAAGATTTCTCCCAATCTTCAGTTTCCTTTCTCATCTTAATGGCATTATAACTAAAATAATTAATTTTATCTTTTGTGATCACTTCTAACCCTTTATTAGGTTACTAATTTTCCCCTTAATCATAGCTATAAAAAGTACTTCTTATGAGGTAACCTTTTATATTCCACTCACATAACTGTTGAGCTTTTCATGACATATGGTGTAAAATGTTGGTCTAAATCTAATTTCTGCCAATCTGCTTTCCAGTTTTTCAAGCAGTTCTTGTCTAATAGAGAATTCTTCCATAAGTAGTTTATATTCTTGGCTTGTGTTCTCTGTACTGCCACTGCTTCTTAAGGAAAGTCTTTCTGGCATACGCCCTACCTTTACATCTTGCTGACTCCCTAGCATTTTATCTGACCTACCAACTGACTCTGGACAAAAATCCCTAGGGGCCTTATCATCTGCCCCTTTGCTGAACCTTTAAGAGTTCTGGGGCCTTTCCATCTGGCCTACAGCTAAACATTCTTTTATGTGTTGTCTCCTTTAATTAGTGTATGATTTCCTTCAGAGTAGGATCTATCTTGGTTTTGATATTTGTAATCCCCCACACTGGATACAGTGCAACACTTCACTAGATGCTTTTTTCATTCACTTACTCAGCGCTTGTCTTTGTGACTTTGCACTGCCTGGGCTCCATACCTAGAATGCACTCACTCCATCTTTGCTTCTGGGAATCCCTGACTTTTTTCAAGATTCACCTTACTCTTGAAATTTTCTGTGTCCACCTAGATGCTGGTGCCTTTATCTGTAAGGTCATTTTGGCATTGTTCCATATGTGGCTACTCTCTCAACTTGCAGGTTGTGTCCCCAAGGGCAGATTCTGTCTTAGTTTATAGAAGTAACCCTCTGGGCCTTCACTCCTAATTCCATAGTTCACGAGCCCTTGTCAGTGTGCTTCCTCTTTATAATCAGCCAGTAAACACAACTGTCTTTCATCAAGGGTAATTACCATGATTGCATAGTAAGAACAGTAATTACAAAATACTCCCACCATAAATCTGAGGCACATTCTTCCACAAATTAACACAGTGTCCATGGGAAAAACCGGGGTCAAACTCAAGAGCAAAATGGTACTAAGATAATGTGAAGAATACTTGTATTACAAAGGCAATTTACAAGTCCTGGTACTTTAGTGCCTAGAAGTAATTTCTCCTTTTGTGGAGTCCTTATGAAACTCTCCTCAGTTATGATGTTTGCTGGGCAGGTTACTCAGCTGGCTTCTCAGGGGTCTGCTCCTCCCCTATATCACTCTCTTCTCTGCTATTAAGGGTCACATTCCTTGAGGCTGATTTCATCCTTGGGTGACTGTCTCTCTGTATCCTTGTCTGCAGTGTGTATCTCTCTACTCCCTGTTCTATGTAATGTCTCTCATTGGTCTAGAATTGCTCCTTCATAAAGCTACATGCTTGAAATAGGGTGGGGGGTGTGGAAGAGGAGGGAAAAATTTCCTCTCTGTCCACCAGGGGTTCCTCCACAGGCAGCTCCTGGCTTACAATGTCTTCAACTTTAAAACTCTGAAATTAATTCAGGGCTAAACTATTTACAATCCTCAGAGGTGTGGTTAATTTGTTTCCCAAACCAATAGGTTGTTCCCTTCTTGACTTAAAGACTCATAAAGGACATATACACTATACCTCTATAATCAATTTAACACCTCATTAACATCTTTAAATATCTTCTGGGATTACATCAACTGAAGTAGTTCTGGGGAACCCCTTCTCTTAACATGTTCAAGTTGTCTCCCTCAAATGATTATGCTATGAAGGCAAAAGGCATAAAAGCCCCACCCTATTTTAAAAATAAATAAAACTAATTGAATGGCTGGACCCAGAGAGTAGTTATTAATTGTTTGATTTAAACTTGGAAGGGAATCTCTAGGGAAGTGTTCCAAGGATCTGAGCTTATATCTGTGCTATTTAACATTTTTCATCAATTACTTTGATAAAGGCATAGATGGCATGCTTATTAAAAAGCTGGGAAGGACAAATAACATCTTGGATGACAAAGTCAGGAACAGAGAAATCTCAACAAGTCAGAATGATGGGCCAAACCAAAGATGATGAAATTTAATAAGAATAAATGTAAAGATTTGCATTTAGGTTTAAAAAAATCAACTTCCCAAATGTAAGATCAGAGGGCATGGCTAGACAATAGCATACCTGAAAAAGATCTCGGGGTTTTAGTGCATGTTGATAAAAATGTTATGGGTGATCCCTACCCAGATGCTCTATTGTGATGTAGAGATTTGGCTCAATTTTAATTCAACAAACATTTATTAAATCCCTACGAGGTACAAGAAATTGCACTATGTGTTGGCTCTATCTTGGGTTTTCTTTTCTCCCTGCATATTATCTTGCCTAGTGTTCTGAACAGCTCCCATGGGTTCAACTATCATCTCCTCTAGCATTATCTAACCTCTCTCCTTGGCTCTAGTCTCAAACCACCAGCTGCACCTTTGACACCTCAAACTGGTTGAACTGCAGATTATCTGCAGGGACTCAACATGTCCCAAACTGAACTCATTAACTTTCCCCTCAAATCCTCTTCTCTTCAAAACTTCCCTATTATTATTGTCTAGGGCAACACCATCCTCAGACGTCCAGGCTAGCTAGAAACCTTGGTAGAAACCTCACGCTACAAATCGAAAGTGTTTACAAGACTTGTCGTGTCTACTTTCATAACATCTCATACGCACGCACGCACGCACGCACACACACACACACACACACCCCTCCTGTTCTCATCACATATACAGCTACTGCTCAAGTACAGATTCTGATTCCCTCAAGTCTGAACTACTGCAATAACCTTCTGCATGATTTCCTAGCCTGAAAGTCTTCCTCTATTCCAACATTTTTTCTAAAGTACAATTACAGCCTTTCCTGTCCAAGGGGCTCTTCTTACCTTCTTGCTATCCCTCACACTACATTTTATCTCCTGACTCCATGTCTTTCCAATGGCTGTTTTTCATGTCTTGAATGCTTGCCTCACCTATGTCTCCTGGTTTCCAAATCTGCCTTCTACAGGAGGCCTTTCTCAGTTTCTTTCAATACTACTGCCTTCCCTCTGAGATCATCTTCCATTTCTTCTCTATATATTTTATATGTATATAGTTGTTTGCATTTTGTCTCCCCGCTGGAATGCAAGCTTCTTGAGAGCTTGACTTCACCTATCTTTGTATCCTCCAGTGCTTATTAGCACATTTCCTGGAACATAGGAAATTTTTTACACAAGAGAATGATGATAAAGCCAATATTTTAGGAAGATTACTATACAGGATGGATTTAAGTGTGGAGAAGTTGGAGAAAAGGAGATTACTTGGGAAACTATTATAATTGTTCAGGTGTGAAATAAGGGTCCAAGGTGATTGCTTAAATGAGATTATATAATACACACAAATGTATATATCTATATACATATATGCATGTGTATACATATACATAAACATGTATAGCACTTTGCAAATCTTAAAAAACTATATAAATGCTATGATTAATATTGTTGTTATTAGTAAATGTTTGCTGACTACTGATTGACGAAAGTTAAATAGTCCCTGCCCTTGAGGGTTTGAGGTGAGGATACAACATGTACATAGACAATTAAATTGAAAGTATGTACAAAGTAAATTTGAAAGAGAGAGAACAAAAATAATGAGGAAGATTTACAAGGATTTTGTAGAGAAGGGGGCCTATGAGCTGCACTTTGAAGGAAGTTAACCACTCTAAGAGGCAGAAATGAGTCCAGCTGTGCACTGGCACAGAGGAAAGAAAGGAAATGTCATCCTTTGGGAACAGGGAACAGGCAAGTTGGATTAGAACAAGGCTTGTGTAGCTACTCTGATACCCTGCAGACGGTAAGAAGGGGATGAAGGGGCAGGGACAGTGAGTGGAAAGAAGTGAACAGATAGGAGAGATGTTGTGTAGATACAATCGGTTATTCTTAACTAACTGACCACTTGTCAAGTGTGTGGTAAAAGACATTCTTGTTCAGTTGGGATTTGGACATTAGGGCCTCTGAGGTCCTTTCCAGTTGTGGGATTATGTGATAGTGACTTTATAAACCGCACAAGGAAATGGTGGCAAAAAAGCAACAGGATTCTGTCACCCAGTAAATATTTACTGAGTATCTACCCTAGGGGAAACTACCTATTAGCAAGGGGGAAAAATTAAAAAATTTTGAGCAAGGACATGACTATGATAGAGGTTCAGAAGGATCAATCAACATACACAGAAATAAACTAGCCACCTGGGGTAATACTATGAATAAAGTTATGAATAAAGTATAAAGTAACATTCTTCTTGCCCTCAAGGAATTTAGAATCTAACTCCATGGAGAAAAAGGACACATACTACAAATGTTTATCTTAATAGATAAATGTCAAATACATGGTAAGGAAAACATCAATTCTGTCAAGTCAAATCAAATGGATGTATTCTATTCAATGCTTACTATGTGACAAGCACTGTGGTAAGGGGCTAGGATACAAATACAAGCAGAAAGACAGTCCCTGCCCTGAAGGAATTTTACATTCTAATGGGGGAAAACAACATATATGAGGAAGCTGCAAAGGAGAGTGGGGAAGGCAAAGGTACCAGGCTCTGGAGCATGGCAGGGAAAGTTCAGTTTATCAGTGGTACAGCCTGGGGGTCAGGGTGGGGGGAAAGGCAGCAAGAGGAATTAAAAAATGGTTCACTTGGGCCTGCTCTTTAAAATGGAAGTTGTAGGAGGAACCAGACAGTCAGAGGGAAAGGCAGAAGCAGAGGGTCCTTCTAACGTAAGGAACGCAGTGGTGGAGAGAATTTCTAGGGTGAAAAATATTTCATGGCATGGTAGACCAAGCCCTGAGGGGAGAAGTCAGCAACACAGCCTGGAATGCATCTTGTAAGTTATTCAGAGGACTGAATCATGAATTGGTCAATATCATGCTGTAGGTGGTACGGACAGCTTCATGGATGGGATGTGACCTGATTGTGAAACATGGACATAATCTCGTCAGATGCAGAAACAATGTGACTGGAGACTTCTTTCTCTGTCAGACTCTTGGATTTACTACCTAGCAGCAGTTTTTCTTTATTTCTTTCTTCTCTCCCAATAAAAATGTTGGGCCTTGCCTACCTGTAAGCAATTAAAAAAAATTTTTTTTTGCACAACAGAGTGATGATAAAGTCAATGTTTTAAGAAGATTAGTATATAGATGGATTTCAGGAGAAAGTGGAGAAAGGGCGATCACTTGGGGAACTATTATAATGGGCCAGGTGGTAGCAGTGGAACTGGAAATAAAGGGATAAATACAAAGTCAAGAGTTAACAGCATATGGAGACTAATAGGATGACGATTACATTGATCAAGATAGGTAAGTATGGCATGAGAGCTAGTTTTAGGAGGAAGATGATGTGTTTAGTTTTAAATATGGCAAGTTGGAGATGATGCTAGGACATCCAAGAGGAAATATCTATTAGGCAGTTAGAGAGACAGGACTAGAGCTGAGAAGAGAGATCAGGGCCTAAAAAATACAGAAATTATCTGCATAGAGTGGTATAGTGGATAGAGCATCAGGTGGCCTGAAGTCAGGAAGTACTGAGTTCAAATCCAGACTCTGATACTTAATAGCTGTGTGATCTTGTGCAAGTCACTTAATCTCTGTTTGCCTCAGTATCCTCTTCTGTAAAATGAGGATAACAATAGCACCCACCTCCTAGAGTTGTTGTGAGGATCAAAAAATAAAATGTTGGTAACGTGCTTAGCACAGTGCGTCACGCATAGCAGGTTCTATATAAATGTTATTATTATCATTAAAAGTATATGTTCCCAAAGAGAGCCACCATTGTTAGGAGAATGTGCAAACCTAAGGCTAAATGATGGAGATAGGAGGTGAAAGACCCAGAGAGAAAAACAGAGAAGTAAAAGAAGTAGGGGAGGATACTGAGGAGGCCAGGGGAAGAGTTTCAAGCCTAGGGTGTTCCACAGTGTCAGATGCTGCAGAGGGCAATGAGAAGGAAGACAGGGCACCAGACACCTTTAAGAGTATAGTTTCAAAAGAGGAGTGAAGACACAAATCAGACTGAAAGGTCTTTACGAGTGAATTTGTGAAGAAAAATCAAGGCAGCAGGTGTAGAACATTAATTTGACAAGTTGTAATTTAATGAAAGAAAATATTGAATGGTAAATATATCAGCAGCAGGATGAAGCAAAAGATTTTTTTTAATTTTGGGGTGTGTATCAAGAGAAGGTATTGGCACAAGGTAGAGAAGTCGTCAGTAGAATTAACAGATTAGAAAATTTAGTGAAACAATTTCTTCTTGAAAGGTTACAGAATACTGGTAGAAGAGTTAGTATAAGAGAAGTCATATTTTACCCTTAGACAAAAGAGAAGGATGAGAAAGGCAAAGAGATAAGAAATTTTGAGATGGAAAATAGTGGAATTCTTCTATCTTTTCAATAAAACAAGAAGTATTGTTCATCTGAGTTTGAATAGAATAGCTGGGAATAAACAGAAAGTGGGCAGCAGAATTAGGGATCTTAGGAGAATGTGAAGATTTGAAACAGCTGCTGTGGGAAGTGGACCAAAGAGTCAAGAAGAGATAAACAAAAATATTGCCAAGTAACAGTGAGAGCCCAGTTGTAGCTATATTGGAGGAATACATAATGGGCCAGCTCTTCATGGTTTTACGCCTTCTCCTGCAAAGCTAATCAACCGAAAAGCAAAAGTAGAGAAAACAATGGCTTGCACATAAGTAGGCATTAATAAATGTTTGTTGTGTTGAACTGAATTGAACTAGAAGTTATACGGGTTTATAGAATTAAGTCTAGCATGCCTGTGAGGGAAGCAGTTAAGTGGATGAACTGGGGATCTAGCTTGTGCAGAAAATCAAGCATAGCCATAAGGGGAGTAGTGGAATGTAAAAAGCAGGAAAAGTTTAATTAATGACTGGTAGTCTACTGAAGATAAAGTTTAGGCAGTGTGGGGATTGTGGTCAAAGAGGAAAGATATGGTTTGAGCTCTCAGAGGTGAATCACAAGTGATACCACAGTCAAGGGTATGGCATGTGTCTAGGGCATTTTGAGTTTCTCTAAGGCAAACTGAAATAAAAATTGAAGTATATAGTATTTATACAATTAATAATGTAAGCAATCATCATTAGAAAAAGAACCAGTGACTTCCAAAATCTCTTTTTTCATTTAAGATAGTAAATTCATCCTTCATATCCTTCATTCTCTGAATTGAATGCTTCATGCTCTATTTAAATTTCTCTGGGAATTATTAATAAATGAATCTATTAATAAGTGAATCCTCATTGGTTGTTCCATTTACTCGAGTTTTTAAGTCTTCCAAATTCTTTTCCTTTAATATACTGTAGTCATTATAAAAATTGTTTCCTGGTTTTGCTCACTTCACTTTACATCAGTTAAGATAAGCCTTCCTTGCAATCTCTGAACCCAACACTTTTCCCCATTAAATTGTAAGCTTCTTGAAGGCAGGAGTTGGTTTGTGCCTCTTTTTGTATCCCGAATGCTTAGCATAGTGCCTGCCACATAGCTAGAATTTAATGAAAGGTTACTGATTGATTCTTTATTGCATAATAACCATTTCATTACTTTCATATGCAATAACTGCCCAACCATTTCCCAACTGATGTTCTCAATTTTTTTTTTTTTACAATTCTTTGTTACAACAAAAAAATGCTGCTACAAATATTTTTCTACACATGGGTCTTTTCTCTCTAACTTTCATCTATTTAGGATATATGTTCATCAATGCTATGTTTAATATCCAATGTGATAAAAGATGGTTTAATAATGATGAATTAATGTAAAAAAGTGATGGTAGCAAAAAGGAAGACATACTTCACATTTAAAGTTTATTTAAGATGTAAAAATTGTAAGGTTTATTCTATATAATAATGAATTTAATTAATTTACTTTGTTTCAGTTAACTGACCCACCTCTGTAGATACTTAAATAACATTGATAATTTATGTTCATTGAATAGGGTAGCATCTAAATTCACAAAGGAAAAGTTAATCAAATTAGGGGAAAATAGAGACAGTGAAACTAAATTTGGGGGCCCCGGAAGTGCCCCTTGTAGACTCAAAAAATCTAAAAGATACATAAGAAAAAAGTTAAAGACCTAAATAGAATGTTAGAAAAAATAGTTATAATAGATGTCTAGTGATTGATGGATGGGAACCTAAGTAAGTGGACTTATTTCTTAGCTGCATTTATCATCTTTATAAAAACTAACCCTATGCTAGAGTATAAAAATCCTTATAAACAAACACAAAAAAGCAGAAATATTAAAAATATTCTTTATTGACCACAGTACAGTAAAAATGATAATCAACAAAGGATATTGGAAAGAAAGGATTAAAACTTGAAGTTAGAGTAAAAAATTTAATCCTCAAAGATATACAAGGCCAAAATAATCATAGAAATAAAAGATAACAGAACTTTTGAGATACAGTGCTTAGAAGTAAATTTACGTGTCTGAACACTTTCCTCAACAAAAGATAAAGAAAAGATCAATGAAAGGAGTGTACAACTTTATTTTTTTTATTTGTGTGGGTTTATCTTCTATCCTGCAACTTTGTTGAAGTTATTATTTTCAATCAATTTTAGTTGACTTTTGAGTTCTCTAGATAGTGTCTTATCATCTACAAAAAGAAATTATTTTGTTTCCTTAATTTTTTTTCTTATCTTATCATAACTATCACTTCTACGTTAGAGAAAGTACTGGTAACTATTTTTTAAATTAAATTTTTTAAAATCATTATTTCTTTATTTAAAATTTTGTTTTCAGCATTAATTTTCACAAGTTTGAATTACAAATTTTCTCCCCATTTCTACCCTCCTCCCCATTCCAAGAAGGCATATATTCTGATTGCCCCATTCCCTAGTCAGCCCTCCCTTCTGTCACCCCACTCCCCCCATCCCCTTTTCCTTTACTTTCTTGTAGGGCAAGATAGATGCTTGTGCCCCATTGCCTGTATATCTTATTTCCTAGTGGCATGCAAAAAACTTTTTTTTTGAACATCTTCTTTTAAAACTTTGAGTTCCAAATTCTCTCCCCTCTTCCCTCCTCACCCACCCTCCCTAAGAAGGCAAGCAATTCAACATAGGCCACATGAATACCATTATGCAAAACCCTTCCACAACACTCATGTTGTGAAAGACTAACTATATTTTGCTCCTTCCTATCCTATTCCTCTTTATTCAATTTTCTCCCTTGACCTTGTCCCTTTTCAAAAGTGTTTGCTTTTGATTACATCCTCCCACATCTACCCTCCCTTCTGTTGTCC